>CM031878.1:67444445-67458153 GCA_018697195.1 Certhia americana
GGGAAGGGGAAGGGGAAGGGGAAGGGGAAGGGGAAGGGGAAGGGGAAGGGGAAGGGGAAGGGGAAGGGGAAGGGGAAGGGGAAGGGGAAGGGGAAGGGGAAGGGGAAGGGGAAGGGGAAGAGAAGAGGTTTTAAATAAAGCACATCGATGGGTTTTAATTCAACAACCTCACATCACCATTAAAAGAGAATTCTGAGTCCACTCTGAATTCATATTTCGTGTTCTGGTGGAACTATGACAAAATAATCTGTCTCAATTATGGAATACATCTTGAAAAACTAAAACACCCTCTCAGGCCTCTGAACTCATTCTTTATTTATAGATTATATGCTTCAATACCTAAGGTTGAAGAAGATAATGAATTAAAGTAGGACTTCGATCTCAAAGTTCTCTCTCAGTGTGGAATCTAGCAAAAAATGCTGGACAACGTGATAGCCAAATAGAAGGTGAAAATCACAGTGGGTGCGGAATGCTTTGAATCAGTTTCTGAAGCTTATCATCAAGTCTGTCACAATGTACTTTGCGATTTGAATTGTTTTGAAAACTTCTATTCCCTTCCTGTTCTTCTTCTAAATGATTAGCCATTTGAGAATTTGAGAAGTCTAAAACCTGTAAGCATCCAGTTTTTCACTTTCAAGGTGACACATAAGTGTATTTTGATTCCTTTAAAAATCAAAATCAAATCTATCTCTGCACAAACATATTTTAATACAAGTATATAACACTTTGTAGTCACTTCACTGTGTGGAAATTAAGATTAAAGAGTGATATTAATACTATGCAAAGAATAAATCAGAACAATGAGATGGTATATTATGGGTTGTAGCTCCTAGTATTAATTCCACTATCCCCTAGGGTAATCATCAATAGAGTTTAATCACATTCAACACATTCCTAATTTAGGTAACTACCTACTGCCTTCTACTGGAGCCTGTATTTGTAGTGGCATTTTGGAGAATGATTCCATGATCATCATCATCATGATCATCAAAATAAAAAGTATAAAAATTTGGACAAGATCACAGATAGAATTTTACTGCAGTCAAGCCACAAATATAAGCATTGTCCTGCAGTACTTGGAACAATTAGTCAATGCTTTTGAGATCCAACCCATCCTGTTTTTCATATAATGGCAAAGAGAAACTTATTCCCTTGAAATTCATAATTAATTTTCATGATTAATTACACTTTGACTGATGTGGGATCCAGTTTTTTCCTTTAAGCACAAAGTATGGGAAGAACAATATGACTGTGACTTTTCAAGTCTGTTTGTTTGTTGAAAAATTTCATCCCAAAAGGGACTTCCCCACTGGGGTTCTACATCATGTCAATTCATAGCTCTGGTAGGCTTAAATGAGTTGAGAAAAAATTAAGTAGATGCAAAACAGATCACTAATCAGTAAAGATGATACTATTTTGTTTTGGTAGACTTTTCTTTCTTTTCTTTTCTTTCCTTCTTTCTTGCTTTCTTGCTTTCTTCCTTGCTTTCTTAATTTCTTTCCTCTCTGCCCCTTCTCTCTCTTGTTTTCCATGTACAATTCTCCTGCTTGTTATGCATGGACACATTACACCCAAGAAAGAATACTGGCATTTCTCAAAAGTCTAAGATTAAAATTATTAAGCCAAAACAGCAGTGTTGATTTGGAATTCCTTTTTTAGCCAGGAAAACTGACAGAATCTTAAAATGCACTTATAATGTTCTTTAACCATTAACCCCACACATACACATTGCTCCAACCTAACCATATTTTTTCATCACTGACATTTTTAATTGATTGGAAAAAAAACCTACAGGCACAAAGGGAGAAGGACACACTGATATCCATATTTCATCTTAATTGCCATTTCTGGTACTTTACTGTTGCAAATTTCTGACGTACTTTGAACAACAGACCTGCGATATGGGCAGGTTCTTTTGGCCTTCAGTGGTTTTGAGCCTGGTGACGTTTGCTTTTCCCTTTGAGCTAAGAAAAGAGGGATAAATTCTGAAAAGAAATAATTCCTATAGGGAAACATATGTTTCAGATTATACAAAAGAAGTTTCAATGTATTAATTTTGAGAGGCTCCTAGAAAGTGGAACTCTACCTATTCCAGGCAAATCTTCTTATGAAAGGTTGATTTTCTTAAGTTCTTGTTAGAACAGGGAGACAGCAAGGGAAGTCCTCCTCAGGTGCAACAGAAACAGCAGAAATTGCAGTCACTTCATTGAAGAGGGGAGATACATCTTGTCCTTTCAAAATGGATCAAACACCACCTGTTTTAGAAATGGAAACAGAAAAGCTGTAGGCAATAAAAGGAAATCATGTAAATAGATCAAATGGTATTGTGTCAAATGCCCATCTAATTATTCTCCCACTTTAAGAAAATTTCTCTACTTTAAGAAAATTGCAAAACAGGAGACTTTTCATGGAGTTTGCATAAAAAATAGTTTTTATTCTGTTTGAGAATGTCCTTATCCATTTTGCATAATACAGTTCGTAAATCCATGAGAACACATGTAGTTGGCCTCATTTTTTCTTTCAAGCTTCAATTCCCATTTCTTTTTCCATCAGTGAGTGAAAAACCTTTACTTTTATCTAGAGATGACTGCATTTTCTTCCTCAGCATTTCATTCTGAATATCTGCTTAGACCCTTAAAAGTCCATGTGATGCCTGGCACTAAATAATTAGAGGGGAAAAAAGTGGTTATTGGTTTTTATTTGCATTAAATTTTTGCATTTTTTTACTAAGTAATAAATAGGAATAGATTGGCAACAGATAATGCCTCAAACTAGTAATTTTTTATTCTATTTTACTTGCTAAAATTAGGTTATTTTATAATTTATGTTCTCATGTATAGATACTATAAAATTATTTTTATAGGTGTATAATGCATTATATATGTACATTATATTCTAATAGACAAATTGTTCATAATTGTTATTTTAGAGATGAACTTTGGCACATGAATTTATCTTTATATATTAGTGGGGTTTTAGCAAATGTATTTTTGATCTCTGAGGATTTCTGCTGTCAGAAAGACTTTTTCCTTGATGATCTAGGCTTCACCCAACTGATTCTTAATATTTCCAGGTCAAGGAACAGAACCTTGTCATAAGGTGTGCTACCAGCAGTGCTATAAAAATTGCTGATTCTAGATAACAATTTCAGATTTTTTAGTAACCCCCTGACACTATAGAAAAAACAGTTCCCAAGCTTGAACACGTTCATCATCTGTGTTCCTTCAAGAGTATAAAATGTCCTGCCAGCCTTGAGAAATGTAGACAGTGAAAACAAAAGCACAATTTGACAACAAGGCATCTACTGTAAAAGAGATGAATTTTTCACTTTTTTTTTGTTTTTCACATGATCTTTTTTAAGACAGAACACACCCATCCCTCGATTTTTATGTTGTTAGGAAAGAAAGGCAATAAGAGCAGGGTGGAAGGAAGGCATGGCCCCAAGCAAGGGCTCCAAAGAGGACTTCAATGTGGATCTCATCACACCACAGGGAAGGGAAGGGAAGGGAAGGGAAGGGAAGGGAAGGGAAGGGAAGCCATCCGAAGTGTCCCTGCCTTTCAGGGAGGTCCGGTGGATCCAAGACGTACCAAATCCCCCGGAATCCGGAAATTTTAGGCTTACACCACAGAACGGGAATGACCCTACATCTCCTGGGGTTGCATCTTTCTCACCAAAATAATTTGGCCAGTGGTAAGCACAGCAATCCACATAGGCTCCTTTCATTTTGTGTGGCAGAGTTATGCAACACCTGGCCTGTAATACCAGAGGGATGTTGCCATGAACACCAAGCTGCTACTTGCCAACCAGAACGAGTCACATCTGCGTACAAGCACCGGGCCAGAGCACTGTGTCAGTGGAAATTTATATCTGAAAATACTGGCAGTTGCAAAGGTTGGCTTTACTAAACTGCCTGCTTTGAGAAATGAATTGCTGGGCAGAGGCAGTTAATATTTATTAGAAACACTTTTTGATACACAACACTTTTCTTGATCTCTTCTCAATCAAATATGTCATCAACAGCACAGGGACCTTCTGGAGAAGCAAAGAAATGTCACCAGTTTAGCACCCTTCCCATTAGACCATCCTGACTTCATATGAACAGACATAGTAGATTAGTACTTTGGTACCAGAAATAATAGCTTTCTTGTTAATCAACGCATAGAATACATTCATTCCTCTGTGATGAATCTTAAGCCAACAGCTATTCAACAAATAACATGAGATAAAAACAGCAAATCTGAACACATCTTGTTCAACCTTACTTATTTTACTTTGTTCATGCAGAATGCATGCTATTTATTTCTGTGCTTTGATCAAGCCAGCAACCTTAAATCTGTTTTCCACTGTACCGCCTATTCTCCTTCCAGTCTAACCCTGATACGTAGTTAGAATTCCTTATGAGGGAAAACATCCCTATGTTCAAACTTCAGCTTGAAACAGGACATAAAGGGGAAAATAACACAACCACATTTCTTTCCTGTTTTATAGCAAGTTTATTTTGAAATCTGAACACATCTTCATGAAAAATTGTTTCCAGAGGCCCAGTTCTATATGATTTTGATTATAACACCTCTGCTATTCTCGTGTCCACAAGATTGACTGCAATGTTCAAATTTCAAATAGCATACAATTCAACCTCAGGAAAGATGAAGTTGTGTTTAGCAGATAAAAACAAAGAACAAATGGGAGGCCAGATTAGATTACTGCCTGTCAGCAGACCTTATGAGGCAATTGGCTGGCAGCTTTGGTAATGCTAACTACAAACAGCTTGCAGTACCAAACCATTACATATATTCCTTGCCAAGACTGGCTGTCAGCTGTAGGACTGGCCATTTCCTGCCAACATAGTTGACATTCTCTCCTCATTTATTACTGTGCACCCTGTACTTGCTGACACAGTAAGTCAACCTACTGAATCAGGATGTCTAGATTATAAATAGCTAGGGACATCAACTATTTTCGTCGAGTCACAAAATAATATTGTTTTTTCTTGATGTTCAGACTATCATGTTTGTAGGCTAGTGGATATGTATGTACTGGAAACCATCTTTTCTGCATCTTCTTTTCTAAAATAGCATTATGTGATCATTTTTTATTTGTTGCTAGAGTTAAGCTTACCTTCAGTAGGAAGGTAAGAAACACATTTTTAAAAATTCAGATATGTTCCTTTTCCAGAAAGAGTGGTTGGCAGACTAGAAAAAATAATTGTCTTGCCATATGACCCAGAAAGCACATCTAGTTCCAGTACAAGCCATCATGACAGAGAAATCCCAAGTGCTTTCTTGGAACTCTGTGGCATTAATGCAACTGTGTAACCATATATTTGACTGTCTTCTCAGTGTGGTCTGTATGTCCTGGACTTCAGCAGTCTTTTTCATCTCAAATATAGGGTGGGACAATATTCACAACAAGGGGGCTTAAGATATGCATTTGTGGAATTTTTGGTGCTAAGGAGATTTCAGCAATCTGCCCCTGGAAAACACACAGCCTTTTGACAGTTTTCTCCTGGTTAACCACTTCGTGCTATTTTAAGCCTTTAAAAGTTTTCTGAGCACCAGTCGCAAAATAACATTCAGCCTATCCAAATAACTGTGTGTTATGGTTCCACATTCCAGATTATGAATCAACTCCCATCTGAATGGGCGATGCTCTTGGCAGACTTTGACTTACCCCCAGAAGTTTACATTCTGAATATAGATTTCCACAAGCCTCCCAGGTAGCATGAACACAGGCAACTTCTGTTTGTATTTAAAAGCTGCAGTCTCCTCTTCCCCTCACTAAATCATGCACAAAAAGTTAACATAAGTCAAAAGACTAGAAAATGACATCATGTTTTGTGTCATTTATTATATAAAATAGATTATACGTATAAATTTCTCCACTGAGTTTGTCCAATATCAAAACATTTAAAATTGAAATTACATAGAATATGGACAGTTTATCCAAGCCCAGTAACACACACACATCCCCCCCAAATAAAAAGGACCAGAAAAGAATAATAAAGTTGAAGTAAATAATTTTCTCTCAACAATCTTTTAAAAAATCCACCTAATTTTCTATTTTTTTATTATGGCTTTCTTCTGAAACTCAAATACAATGTGTTATATGTAGAATAATAATACTGAAAAATCTTTATATTTGGAGAAAACAGACAAAAAAAAATTTACAAATATCAATTATTTCCTTTCTAACCATATAAAAATTGACAATTACATTCAATGTTTTCATTTGAGGTACAGACCACACTTCGTAATTTTACTTCACTGGAAACTAAAACCCTTAAGTTCCTATTAATTAAAATGTAAGCAATTTTAAAAGAATTCTAATAATCACACTTGTGGTCTTTGTTATGTGTTATGGACTTTGTTATTTCCTATAACTGCAATATTACAGAATCATTCTCTTTGTTCTG
Source organism: Certhia americana (assembly GCA_018697195.1). Classification (NCBI taxonomy): domain Eukaryota; kingdom Metazoa; phylum Chordata; class Aves; order Passeriformes; family Certhiidae; genus Certhia; species Certhia americana. The sequence continues at coordinate 67,450,859 of CM031878.1, forward strand.
CAGACTGATATACATACTTTTAGATAAAAGCCTACTTTTCAATGCCCAGTTGTATTGTTTTTGGCTGGAGTGGAGTTCATTTGGTCTGGTATGGGGCTGTGTTTTGGATTTGTGCTGAACACAGGGTGGATAATACAGAGTTGTGTTTGTTATTGCTGAGCTGGGCTTACACAGAGCCAAGGCCTTTGCTGCTGTTTGTACTTCCATGCTGGTGAGGGATTTGGGGGTGCATGGAAGGTTGTGAGGAGACACAGCTGGGACAGGTGACTCCAACTGACCAAAGGGATATTCCAGACCATGTGACATCCTGCTCAGTACATAAAGCTGGGGGAAGAAGGAGGAAAGGGGAGAAAGGGGGGAAATGATAGCCGAGTACGTGCTACACCTGTTGGGGCCCTGCTCTCCTGCACTCCTCATGCTCACCATGCCTGCTGCCCATGAGAAGTGGTGAATGAATTCCTTGTTTTGCTGTGATTGTGTACGTGGATTTTGTTTTCCCTATTAAACTGTGTATATCTCAGCTCAGGAGTTTTCCAGCTTCTACCCTTCCCCCAATCCTGTTGGTGAGGGATGAACGAGTGGCTGCCTGGGTGGCTGCTGGCTGGGGTCAAACCATGACAGATGTATTCTCTAGTTTATCAACTCTGTTATTCCTATTACACATATGATTTGGAGGATAATGACATACATATGAGAAATCAGAACTCATCAATTGCTCACACATTGAATTTTATGCACACAAAAATGAGATGCTAAAAAGTAATTGGTATGTATTTGCAGAAGTTATTCAACACATGACCTAAGTTATGAAAACTGTGCAGAAGCGTTCCAGAGCTTGCTTGTTTATGGCTGTTAACAGGTATGAAGATTGTAGCTCATGCTGAGGATATATAGCACAATTCCTGCTTTTTTTCATGGCAAAAGAGTTTCCCTGACAACTGCCCTTGAAAACAGCAAGAAACAGACAAACTTCTAGTTGATAGTTCCCTGGTAATGAATAAAGAAAAATTCAGAACGCAAATTATTTTTAATCAATTTATTCAATACCAGTGCTTGGAAATATATTCAATGATTCTTATACATTAAAGTGAAGGAAGAAAGTATTGTATTCTTCCCTGTATATTAAGGAGTCAAATTTATTCACCATCTAGTTAATTTCTCTATCCTTCCAGCTCTTTCTGCCCTCTCACTTCAGCTAAGACATATTTCAGACTCAATAGCTATTTCAGTAAAAAAATATTTTTTCACAGAATTCTTGATATACTGTGCAATGTCTGCTTAGAGCAGACATATAATAAGAAAGGTGAAAGTAAAGGAAGTAAGCATATGTAATTGCATTGATATTCACAGTCAACTTCTATTGCTAACATTTTGGTTTAATATTTATGTTGGAGGACAATTCAGTACTGATGAAAGTGTGACATGATATCTGTCCAGCCTCACTCTGCTGGTTACAGAGAATTTACTTTCTCTGTGAAATTACTTTTACCACAGATCCAATCAGACCCCCACAAGTTTTGAGGACTCCGCTCAAGACCAGGATGATGATCACACACAACAAACACTTCTCTTGAATACTCTGCAAGGTTCTGCTTTACTGATCCAGCCTAGGAGTGGGGTGTTGGAGAAGAGGAAAATGAAGTGTTTTCATTTTAAAGTGGTTTCACATGCATTAAAAATCTACCTAGAAAACTCACATTTATGCTATTCAGATAATAAAATATTCAGCTTTCCCAACACAAAATTGTAGTAAACCTGAGAATGGGATTATTGCACTGCCATTTCACTCAACTCACATTTCATTCAATTACAATTATTTTTATGCTGGCAGAAACATGGAAGATTGACAGCTTAGTAATTTACAGGAGGTGGAGGGCAGAATAGTACTATTGTACGTCATGGCAAAAGATGATTTAAGTTCAAGAAATATTGCTCAGTCCTAAGGGGCTTTTTTTTGGGTTGGATTTTTTTTGGTTTGGGTTTTTGGTTGGTTGGTTGGTTTGTTGTGGTGTTTTTGTTTTGTGTGTCTATAAGAAATGTAATTAAATAAAAGGTAAGTGAAAGCATCCCCTCAATCTCATTTAAGAGAGTCAAATTAGGGCTACAACATTAATCATCTTTTAAAGAATCAAATTCCGTTGATAGTCTATGAGCCCATCTTTGGTTTGGATCTCTTTCCTTGTACACTATTCTGACGGATTGATGTGAGTTAATATTTTTTGAATTAAAAAAAGACCAGACAATAAAGTTCCTGAAACATTTTGCCAGTCTTAAATTGATGGGTTTTCTCTGTTTTCCAGCAATTCACAATACCACACTGCCTCAATACAATTAGTTCAGTTAAAAGGCATTTTTCTTGCTATAAATGCTTCTCAAATGTGGAAATATCTGTAACTAAAACAAGATTATACATGATGGGAATTTATGGGTCAGTCTTACAGTATTGCAAATTGAGTTTAAAGAACCAGGCTTTCATAATTTTTAAAGGTCTTTCTGTAGAAAAAGAGATTTTCTGACTGAAATAATTCTCAATATCTGTATCCCAAAAACCAGCACCAGTACTAATAGAAGGAGTAAAAACTTTATCTATAAAGTCAAAACAGAAGACAATGTAAAAGACAATGGATCACTGCATCATCATTGGTGCAAGCAAGGTATTTTGAAAAGCCCAACACAACCAACCAGTACATGTCAGTCATAACTGTCTCACATTTACCTGCCTCCAAAGTGATTCCTTGACAATTGGCTGGTTTTCTCTTGTATTCACTCTTATAAATTCAAAATTTGTCAACATTACAAGAGACAAATACCGGTAATTCAAAAGCTATAAGTAATATAAATTAAGTTTCCTATAGTAAAGAACTGAGATCATATTGTAAAATTCCTATATATATATATAAAAACACCAACTCTATCATTTAGTGGCCAGGAAGAAGGAGGGTGGGAATAGAGTGACATTCCAAATAATAATGACATGTGCTAGACATTCTGGTCCAAATTTTGGTATTTGAAGAGTGTAAAAGACTGCGCTGTTAGACTACATCTAACAGACAAGAAAATTGGGGAGACTGGGCAGGCAGAATTGATGTATTAACATCAGTTCAGGTGCAATTCTAAGCAGAAGATATTGCCTATTTTTTTCACATATATGTATATTCTTTTTTTTTTTTAAAGTGCTCCTATGAGAAGATCAGGTTAAAAAAATACACACCTTAATTGACAATACTTACAGGATCAAAGAACAGTGTTGGAAAACACACCTCCAGGGAGTTTTCTCTCTCTGGAATGAGAAGCAGGCCAGGCTGCTAGAAATGAGCTGGAAACTTGAAAGAAAAACCTAAACTGCAGTCTTCTACATAGGCAAGGCAGTTTTAGAAGCATTCCTGTGTTTTTCTAATACCTGGAGTATTTAGGCAAAATTAGCAGCTGAATTCAATTATTTTATTCCCCTGACTGCCCACTGTATAAGTTGGCTCATCTATGTGACAGATATTGGCAGCTGGATGCCTTTGTCTCAACACAGAATATATAAGACATAAAAACTTCACGCTCCAAGACACTCTCACTTGTGACTGTCAAGATCTCATCTCCAAGAAGGTGAAACCCCACATTTGTTCCATGCTACAAAAGTTTAAGGCACGAGGTACATTTAGCTCATTGTAAATTCTGATTATCAAATTAACCAAGGAAAAAAATAATAGAAATCAAATACATATAGAAAAATGAAAGGACAAGTTCAGATGACTGAAAACATCTAGTTGAAGTGCCTTGAGGATGATTAGAGGGATGAAACACCACATTTATGAGAAAAGACCAAGGGAGTTGGAGCTGTTCAGATTAGAGAGAAGGCAGTTTCAGGGAGAACTTATGGCACATGCCAGTAGCTACAAAGGGGTTTATAAAAAGATGGGGACAAACTTTTAGCAGGGCCTATAGTGATAGGACAAGGGGTAATATTTTAAACCAAAATAGGGTAGAAAATTAACAATGAGGGCCATGAAACACTGGCACAGGTTGCCAGAGAGGCATATTTAGGCTCCATTCCTGAAAATATTCATGTTTAAGTTGGACAGAACTCAGTGCAACCTGTATAGGGATGGATTCTTAAAATTATGTCCATGTTACTTGTCATTATTATGTTGAGAAAGACATACATACATATACATACAACAGGAAAAGCTTAACTGAAATTACCTATTTATTTTTGGGATATTATTTAGACAAAATCAGTACATGGCAGCAACACAACAAATATGTCTAAATAATGCTGATGTCCAATGATAGCATAACAGATTAAGAACAAGGTCTCATTTATTGCTCATAAAAACAAAGGGAAAGTATGTGCATCAGTCATCTCCTCCTACATTTATTTATTACGAACTGATATTTTTAAAACTAACTATTTGTGGTATGCTTAACAGGTGAACAAATTGACAGCTGAATTTTATTCTCCTTAATTTGCATTAGAAATTAAATGTCACTGATTTTTGTTTGCATGGACCAGCTGTGTAGGAAATGATTCATCTTTTCATCAAACTGATCACTGATACAATTTTTCTTATTTTGGTGGATACAGATTTCGAGCACTTTGCATAAATATTCTGAATCTCAACAGAAACAGAGATGTGGGTTGTCTGAGGCACTGTACCATGTAGACTATTTATTTTCATATGCTGAAAATGCCAATGCCATAAAATTATTGCCCATAAGTACACCAGGGCCCAAAAATAAAGGGAAAAAATAATTTTAAAACTCAAAAATAAAATTAAAAAAAAAACAAAAATAAAACTAACCAAAAACTAAATAAGCAAACAAAAACAAACAAAATAACCAAAGAGTTAATTCCAGTTTGATTTGCAAATATTTTATTATTTTAGGTTATTTAGATTGCATTAGTATCTAAGCCACTTTGCCATCATGTTATTTTGTTTGGCATGTAGTCTTTCAGTGTGATCTCTAAACAAAGCAATTTTAAGGAAGATTACTTTAAGACTTTATAGGATGAAGATGCAAGCAACTGGAGAATATAAATACATAGCATTAGCAAGAGGAAAATATTCCAAGAAGAAGAATGCATGCTGATCCTATGCACTGATCCTTGCTTTGTTGTTTACTCCTATTTTAAGAGCTGCATGAGGAGATGGTATTCAGAGTTTGGTTTTCAATGCACTTATTGCCTGTGTTCCTTAACAGCCTTTCACATAGTGCAAAAGAATTCCCTCTTTCCTCTACAAATCCCAAGTGAATTGGCAGACAGATGATCAATGTCTCTAACCAGCTGTAAGTTATCTACAGATACTTTAATTTTTCATCCATGCTTGGGGTAATAATGGATATGCTAAAGCTGTTTTTTGGCCTGAAGAATAACCAGTTTATTCTGCTTCTCCAGAAAGACTTTGGAGATAAAAATTAATAGTATGTGTTTCCAATCTATACATTGTAGCCCAAAAATGGACCCACCAGATGAATTTGCTGACAGACCTCCATATGACTGCAGTTCTGTTTTGAGAATGTATTACTCTGCTCAGCTGTGATCAGTGTACTACACAGTCTGGGATGTAGACATAACAGAAGAAGAAAAAAAAAAAAAAAAAAATTAAAAAAAATAAAAAAAGGAAGAAAGGTTGGGATGGTTGTTTGTGAGAATACAAGTTTGGAGCAGTGGACAGGAAAATTAAACCAGAACGGAAGAGGATATAAAAATCCCTGACTAAAGTTTATTCTGACACCTGAGTACCATGATATCTCCAAGAAACATTTGTTTTTAGATTCTAGCCCATCAAATATTTGGAGATTCCTTTTAATGAATGAGCCTTAATATTTTAACACTATCACAATCACTTCCCACCCACAAACACACCTCTAGATTCCCCACACTGACATCTTCTGTAAAAGCAAAACAGTTCCAAAAAGCAGAATCACGTTACTTTCTTGCTCTCCACCAAAAGGCTAGAAAGGAAGGAGTGTCATTTGCATGACATTCATGACCATTCATGGCCATTTCATGACCATTTTGCCATTAATAAGTATGACAAAAAACAATGAAGACAAATGTCAATGCCTCTAGAAGGATTTGTGCAGGTGAAAAGAATCATGTGATTTCTGTTAATCTCTGTACCTGCCTTAGGGTATATTTCACATTAAGCTCCATGCTCTAATATTCCTTCATACCTTATTTTAATCCTGCAGAGCACATACATAATGCACTTTTATCTTCTACTTTTCTCATTCATATGAACATATGCATCTTTAGATTTTGGCAGTCCTTGAAATGGGTTTATTTGAAAAAGACTTGCAGTTAATGACTTTAACCTTCCAAAACAAAATACACCACGTCTTCAAAATCTGAAGCGTTTTCTCTAACATTGACAACTTCTGTTATTCAGACCAGTCATTCAAATAGATCTTAATTTTTTTAGATAAATAAAATTCAAAAATCCTCAAAAACTACCACAGACATGTATGCAATATAAAATTATACTGTTACTCTTCTGAAAGTCTTCTCTCTATATAAAAACCATTGACTTAGAGCAGCTTTTCCTTTAACACCAACATTGGTTCTTTCCAATATGTTGCCATTCACCATCAAAAAAAGAAACACTGAAACTATCTCAAATAAATTCTGACTTTAAGCCAGTAACAAGTTTCAAAATATAAGCACCTCCAATATTCAGGTGCAAATGAAACTATCAAATAAATTCAGAAAGATTGATGAATGAAGAAAAGGTAACATATATACTGTATTCAAAAGTGGATGGATCAAAAAGCTACCAGTTAAGACTAGAACATTTAAAAGGTGATATCAGTTTCAGATAACTCATGAAATTCTTGCAATTTATGCACAACTAGAGTACACAATTACAGTGATGTTAAGGCATAATTTTACCCCCTATACATCAATGAAACTTTAGTATTTTATCTTTCATCCAGTGTTTGTAGCATTCATGTCAAACTGAAGCAGGAGAACTTTACCCAGAAATAATACAGGCATGTTCAGATCTGGTTTTGTTTTTACTGATGAAGTCTAGGAATCAAGGGTTAGCATAGCCTATAGCATGAAAATTAGAAGCAGTGCACTTTCTGAAGGAAATAGAAATTTTCCTTTGACTTAGGAAAAGAAAGGAAAAAGAAATTGGGCTAACCACATCAGCCAAAATATACATACACACACACACACACACACACACACACACACACACACACACACATATATATATATATATATATATATATATATATATATATATATATATATATATATAAAGAAAAGGCTGTTCTCCAACAGATTTTTCATT
>CM031878.1:67458553-67638095 GCA_018697195.1 Certhia americana
CTGCTTAAAATATAAAGCAGCATTCAGGAATGAAGAAAAAGGATAATGAAAGTAAGGGATATCCCTTATTAGATGTTTGCACAGTTTTTAAACTCTGGCCCCAAGCTTCTTTTCTTCCACCAAATTCAGTGGATTAGTGGCAAAAACTATCTACTTTTTGTAATCTCATGCATGCTTGCAAGTCCAGTTATTCATCTATGTTTCTGTTCTTGCACAGTAAACCACATTGCCATTTATAAAGGAGTCACAAAGCAATGACTTACCGTCCCTCCCATCACTGTGTTTCAAGTTGTCTGCTGGTTATCTGATTTCCTTCTCCTCAGGCAGTATTTTTTCGAGAAAATCCTTCAAGGTTCAGAAGTTAGCATACAAATTAAAAAAATTAAAAAAAAAAAATAAAATTAAAAAAAAATTAAAAAAAAAAAAAAGGAGGAGAGGCTTTCAGGTCTATGAAAAAATGAGAGAGAAAAAGAAGCATCATTTAACATTACAATGATCCTCTTTGTAAATAAGTGCAATGATTTTGAGTAGATGTTCATCTTTCTGAGAGCAAGTTTTCTTAAACACTTTTTCATTGCACTCTGGATGACCCACTGAAGTCTAGAATAAACCTGAGCTGTACTCTGGTACATCTGTCCTCATTTTCCAACATGTTTCTACTAGGGGACAAAGAAATGATATATGCCTAATAGTATTTTAAATATATTTATTGGAACAGAATCTGATTCCCTTGCAGCATTTCACAGAGCCACTTTATCTCAACTCCTGGAAAAACATGGTAAGAGCTAGGCCTGGGGCTGAAAGGCTATAAATGGCAAGTTTTTGTAGTAAAGCTCTCCTACAAACCTTCCATTCATTCCTGTTCCTATTACAGAGCACCTGCTTTGAATCATCACCTCAAAGAGTGTAATCTTTTCCTCATTTTTTCTTCTTCCATTTTGCTTTAGCAAAATAAATTCAAAACTGAAGCCTGGAAATCATGGGAAAAAAAATGAATATATTTCTTTCTAATTTCCCAATAAACTGGGATGCAGGGACTTCTTCCCCTGCTCAGAATCAGGTAGAGAGTGCCTTTGAAGTCCCGCACTCCTCACAATTTGCCTCTGATATATGGTTGTTTATACTCACTCAGGCAGGGGTCCTTGGAATAGTAATCATTGTGCTTTGCAATTCTCTGCAATGTTTTTGAGGAGAAAGATATAAATTTAAATGTCCTTCAGCAAATGAGTTATTTGGACTTTTTTGTTTTATGTCCAGACCTAGAGTGGTCTGCTGGACAAAATGGGGAGCTGTTCCCTTAATCTTTGTATAGGTAACTAATTCTCCCTTACTGTGACATTTGTATATTCTCCCTTTCAGAATCATTCCTGCTCAAATCCATCTGTCTGTCTCTTTGGTCCCCAAAGCCCCCTTATGTAATTTGCCAGGACAAATAGTCATAGGAAAAAGAAAAAAAAAAATTCCAACTGGAGACAATTCTTTTTCGTCTAAACTACTGTATTTTTCAAGAAACTTACTGCGTATTTTCCAGAATATTTTTCTGAGAAATGTCTTTATGAAAGATATTTTTCTGGAAGATACTTTTCCTTCATTGGAATCATTTTGTTTTTCTATATTAACTCAAAATACTCAAAATTACTATTCCTCAGGTCAGGCCAAAGGCCCAGTGTGTACCAACAAATAGAAGTAAATTCAGAGCTGTAAAACCACAGATGTGAAAAGCAAGGCTAGCCTACGATAAAACATACATGAACAAAGAGCACAGGTGTTGGGAAGATCAGAGTAACAAAATAGTCTTCCATGGCTATATTTAGCTACACCTTGTTGTCAGTTTAGCTAACCAGGTGGGAGCTGTACTCATGCAGCGGAAGGGAATGTACTGCAATGACACTGAAAACAGTTCAAGAGGCAGCAAAAAAGAGGATAAAAATCAATAGAAGAATAGAAGAATGTTGCAGATGAAGCTAAAAACTTAAAGATCAATCAAGCTCAATAGACATTGTTCAAATTAGTATTTTTTTATCATTGCATTAGCTTGCTGAAATCCAGGGGAAAACATTGAGAACTGTAAATTTCCAATGAAAACCAATCAGGGTTTCCTCAATCTCTCTGAAATTTCTCAGTAAGTCCCATTATTTCTGACATACATTTTTCAGGTCACATACAGAAATCCAAGCTCTATTTCACTCAGTGTATCTAGCTACATCCATATATGATATATGACTAATATCACCACTTCATGCTATATGAAAAAACCTTTTCCTTAAAAAATGGGCTACTATATTGAACTCTGTTAAAAGAAAATTATTCCAAAAGTCAGAGAAAAAGTACTCAAATCATTCCAAGCCTAAATTATGGAAGTTACAGAATCATTACTCTCCTCAAAAGCATCCAAGCCTCTCAGCCAAGTCCTTTGTCAGTGATTTTATGTCGCCTTTACTACCACTGTGAAGCAACAGGACCTTGGAGTATAGCATCATTACCTATCTGAGGAACAGATGAAGAATGTAGCCTTTCCTTATGAGAGCAAGCCTGACTTACATATAATATTAATATTCAAACCACAACCATGAGAAGCCTCTGAAGAAAATATTTTACTCCTTGAAGGTCAACAAGGCCAAAGAACTTCAGGGGACAAATAATTTCACAGGAGAATCAATTGTTGAGGTAGACATAACAGAATAAAACTACTGATATAGCCCTTTGTTTAACCTTTCCAAGCACTTCGGAAATCTCTGCAATTCTTTCTGTCTGTGACAGATTTTATGTGCAGATATGAGTAGCCAAATTCTTCAGTAATTCCAGACACTGAAGTCTCTAGATATTTAAAATTATTAGTAATTGTTAATATATATTTCAGTTATTTTACTCAATTCTGCAGCCAGAATTTTATTGGCTTTACTGTCTCATTCAGACAAATTAAATACTACCCTTTATTACTAGTAAAGAATCTTATTATTTTCTTACAAACATTGAATTAAAAGTGAAGGAATTGTAATGAATAGCTCTTTCTACGGTTCGGAAAATGCCTCTCACAATAACTTCACAATAGATAATTTCTTGAATATTGGTACTTGAGCATATAACCTACAATCTTTGGTATACTTTTCCCAGTGATTTCAGAAATAGTTTTTGGATACTGCTATAGAAAAGACAGAGCATACTTACTAGCAAACACCTAAATACTACTGTAATTCTTCTGTTCCAGCTTTGGTTATATCCCCATTTTAGCAATAGATATATAAAATTACAAACTGCTCATCTGAACACGCTTCTCTTACTTTTCTCTCTCAGCTGATCTACTACTGCTACTGCTCCTAGCTTTCACTTTCTGAGCATTAGCCATTCATGGCTTTATGCACCGGTAAAACTATTGTTCTTTAGTACTTCAAGACTTTAAAAATACCACTGCAATGAAACTAGTCCTTTGGAACATATTAAGGGTAATATGTAGCCATCTGGGAAGGAACTTCTAACTTATGTACTGTCTTATTTGCATAAATCAAAAACTAAACCACTCTTGCCTCACAGCATTATTTTTACAATCGGTGAAAGAGATACAAGAGAATACATTAGCTATATCTTCAGATTATAAAGCAAAAGCATCAAGAAATCCTGCATGGAAACACAGGAATAAGCATGAAGGAATATATTTCAGTCAAAAAGCTGAGTTGCTTTTTTAAAATATTAAGTTCTTGGTGGGAGAGAGGAATTAACATTTAAGCCATAACAACTTTAAATGATCTTCTATAAAGCTGAAGACAGGATTACAGTATTTCTCTAGGCTGTGAAAAATAGTCATAAAGGGAAAATATTTTCAAACAATATTAAAATTTAAAATTAAAATTAATTTTTGGTGACCTGGGTCCAGCTATACTCAAAACAAAAGCTACAAGATAGCATACAATACAAGTAATGCCATTGGAGTGGACTTATTGCAAAATTAATAACAATAAATTAAAACTATGTACAGAAAGAGACCATGCCACTACATATTTATTTCAGATCACATATTCTAATATTCTTGAAGACTTGAAGGAACAAACATGCCACAGCTAAGATGGCATCACAAATGAAAAATAGAAGTGAGTTTAAAAAGGATATTGCAAATAACGAATAAAGAGATTCTAATCCACAAAATAAATCACTTATTGAAAATCAATTTAGAAGTGTTTCCCATCATCAAAAAGACAAAAAAAAAGTGATGAAACAATGAAAGATATATAATTGTCCCATGAAAATAAATGTAGGAATCTTAAAAAGCAGAAAAGAGCTTTAGCAGAAATACATTGTTGGCTGGTGTCAACTGCGACAGCTTTTCCCAGCAGTATATGATTCTTTCTGATGCCTTCAACAAATGTTCATGGTTTTGTTTTCCACAGACTTGTGTACTTAACAGCGCACTTTGTAATTCTTCATCTTCTAACATTTTAGCTATAACCGATATCATTAAAGGTGAGACTTTAAGGACTATTTTCTTGAGTATTTTCACCTCCTCAGAGAAGGAATAACTTATCTGATTATGCTTTTACGTAGTGGTGATAGGCTACTTACTTGATGGTAAGACAGAAATATTCCTGGTTCAAACTGTGATTTTAATTCTTTCCCACTAATTGTTGCATTAGCAAGCTCAATAATTTGATATAAATCATCTTTTTTTCAGGAGAAGAGCCTCAATCTATTACAATTGCACAGCTAGAAATGATTGCCTACAGGTCAAGGGACTGCTTGCTATACTCTTATACCGATATCCTTAAGTGGTTCAAGAGACACTCTGTGATAATTAGATTCAGATTCTCTCAAATAAAAATGGGCCTTCTAGAGGGGACCAAAAAATATATTCATTTATTTTTGTAGTAAAATTGAAGAAGACACTGCATAAATATAAACAAATGTCCCCTTTTTTTCCTGTCTTGTTAAACAAAATGCAAAGCACTGAAAAAGAAATCTTCACAGAGGAAAAAATTACCTTATGAAAATAAAAGAGCAAGAGAGGAAACTCATGGAATGCTTAAGTATATGAGGGTAAAATTGGTGGACGCATAAACATCCTATAGTGTCCCTGCACAAATACACTCTGGTAATGATTCATCAAATGCTTATGTGCATGAGGAATTCCTACTGGATATAATGATTCTTACATGAAAAGCACTTACCTCTCTGACAAGAAAACCATCACTGAATTAAGATGTAATGCTTAAACACAGGGGGAAAAAAGAAAATAAACTTTGATATGAGTATTGGGTCAACATTTTCAATAGCTCTTTAGCAGGTGCCAAAGAACTGAAGCAGACTGAGCAAATAAAAATACAGAGAAAGACAAACAACATTAACTTGACTTGAACTCCATCTACAGAGGGAATACTGTTAGCCAGGTTCTTACAGATTATGGGCAGATACATAGGGCTGTATACAGTCCATTCCTAATTAACAGGCTTTAGAAGCTCTTTGGGTGAACCAATTCTCATTGCTGCAACAAATACCTGGGTATATAATCTATTAGGAAAAAAAGTAATTGCTTTTGTAACCAGCTGAAGAAAGTATTTCCTTCCTCAGTTGATATGTAAGTTAGTTGGAGCCACACTGGATCATAAATTACAGCTAGATACAGAGAAACCATTTCACTTATTCAATATTTTGCTCTTTCCAAGGGCTTTTTTGTGCTTTTTTCTTTATCAATGGTCAAGTGTTCTGATTTAATTCAGAGTATTTTTATTACATACTTGGCAAAAAATGCATACTTTTGTAACAGTCAATTGCAATTAGTTTACCAATTCCTTAAGAATTTAAAGGCAGATGTTCATTCTTATTTAATTCTGTGAGACTCTGTGTATCTAAACAAAGGGTGTTTCAAAATTTTGAAAATACTGGGATGTATTCATTTTATTCATGGCAATTAGGTCACAGGCCAGACACCACAGCTCCAGAGCACTGGAGTACAGTTGGCAGCTGTTTCACAGCACAGAGTGCTTTCCTTCCTCTCCTGCATTGCATACCACACACATAAACAGCCTCCAAAATCAACGGGGTTGACTTTTCAGCTTGAATTTTGTGTGGCTCGATGGTACACCATGAATATTTAGTTACATAAATCAACAATGAATGCAATCACTAAATATCTCTCTCCTTTTGAACACACCTTCCATTGGAGGGAGCAAGTTGAAAAAGTATGCTGTGGGTTTGCACGCCTCTCTGTAAGAACTGAGCAAGCACCCTGTGGTGACAGCAGCTGCTGCTCTCTGCTGTAATGGGTATAGGCTTGGAAACACGGCTGGAGACAGGACTACATCTGTGGCATCCAGAATTTTCATATCTTCAAGCACACATTCCCTTGCTCTCCCAGCACAGCCTGTTATGAGTCTTTTGAAAAACTGTTGTGCTGTCCTCCAAGAACAGATCACCCTTACATTTGTATTGTGGTTGTGCTCACTCACAATGAGGACTCCTATCAGTTCCACTACACTTAGAAGTGTTGAAGTGAGAACTGTATTTCAGCAGCCAGGTCCCCTAAAAAATGCACTCATCTGTGTTTCACTAGAAATTGCCAAGGAGAAGATACACCCATGTGTTAAAGTGCAGAGTTACATCTCAAACACAGGGCAGCTTCATCAAAATCTTATTAGAGACACAGAACGAGAGCAACACATACCCCCTGCCCTCAGAGCTATCTCTCTGGATTCTGTCTCAGGCATTTTCCCAGACTGGCTTCTCTGGAACACCACCATCACTGGTCCTGTTATACAGTAACACTGTCTTTCATTTTCACCTGGTAACCTCAGTTTCCTTGATGACAAGTTTATCTTTCAAATTCCCCTAAAATAAACAGTCTTCTGTGCAAGCTTCCAGGCCTTGCCAAATCTTTAGTTTCCTTTGGAAGACTCCCAGCACACAAATAATGCTGAATTAGGAGCAGTGAAGACTGAGTTTACTGAAGGATATTATAAAAAACTGCAGCTTGGCTAAACATTCCAGAATGTGGGAAACAATATCATATCAATGTGTATATATAAATGAAGCTGGATCTCTTTTTTTTTTAATTTTTATTTTTTTATTATTTATATTTCCAATTGGTAACTTCACATATATTTCTAAAAAAGAAAAAGGGATTCCTTTTTGACTCATAGCTGGCTTCACCAAACTTATGTAGTTGTAAGATCCCAGAAACTGTTTTTGATAGTGTTAGTGAGCCCCCAGCAGCACAGAATAGACCTTAACTTCAAATTATTTTACCAACTTTGTCATTGTGAGCAAAACACATTTCTTTCGCTGCCTTTGGGAAAGGGATTCATAAAGATATGGTTTGAAAAGCAGTATCGCCATCTTACAAAAATAATTCTTAAGTGCAAAAAACAGGGAGATTAGGCTGTGAGGAAGAAAGGCAAAGGACACCAGAGAGAAAAAACAAAGTTTAATGACAGACGGACATTTGAAAATGTTCATTTGCCTTCACTTGACCAAAAGTACACTATGAATCACTGCAAACTGTCTCAGCCATATTCTTACTGTATCTGCTACAGTAAAGAAGCTTAGCCTTTCCTCCATGTGTGCTGCTGTTTACATAATCAATTCTGACTGTTATTTAATTATGTTAAATACAAACATTTCTTTATCAACTCATTTTCCAAAATATTCTGCCTAATTAGTCTCTCTCCAACACCACCTATTACTTTCTCTCTGTTTCTAAACATAAGTTTTCACAGCAAATGTTTCAAGAGGATGACAAGGGCAATTATCACTAGAACAATGCAGAACAAAGCTATGGTAATGGGAGGAACTGCAGTTCATTCACTGAGGTTCTGGCAGTGATGAAAGGAGTAAACTAAGCCTACCTTTATTTTATAGATAACAAAGCAATTACAGCATGTAAAGTAACACAGAAAAAATAATAATTTACTGGAAAACTGAGAGAACAGAAGGCTCTGAAAAATACAAAGGAAAGCACACTTGTATAAAAAATAATTCACTACATCAAAATTATTATGAATAGGTGACATATAAAAAGTCTTGGGATGCATAGCAAATAAAGCCACTTTTACAAAAGGAAATACTGCTGATAGGGGGGGAAACAAAACAAACCCCCAAAACAACAGAAAAAAAAAACATAAGGATAAAAAAAAACACAAAAAAAATCACAGAAAGTAACAGAAGTGCTTTATTTAATCCTCCAAAGAGGTAAGTTTTTTGGTTTTTTTTTAATTGTCTATTTTATCCACTGAAAGCAAAATTTTGTTTGAGTAGGGGAAACACCTTGGATCCAGGGGCAGCCCATATACACATAACTTTAGAATGGTGCACTCAGGTCACTTTGACAGGTTGGTGAAGATCATGATAAATGAAAAGTACCGTTGCACTATTGTTCTATAGCTGACAGATCTGTTCAGGATCTGTCAGAAAGGTAGATTAAAATTTCTTTTTTCTTCCTGCTCCAGAATGCATTCAAATGAAGGTCAGGAATGGAAAACTTCAGAGTGTATGAGCTGGAATGCTCAAATAGGGTTCCTATGTTGCCCTTCCTGCAAATTGGCCACCCACAGGTACCTCCACAAGATGTAAATTCTGGCAATAAAAACTGGTTACACATTCACATCATGTCATCTTGTCTTCTGATTTCAGCAATTTGGCCCATCTTAGAAACAGCTAGCAAATAAGTGAAAGACTTAGCAAGGAAAAAGCTTCTGCACTAGAAATTCAGTCAGATTAATCTGAAAGCCATGAAACACCACACTAAAATACAACATTTCCTAAGCTCATGTTTGGCAGCATAGCATGGCTTAAAACCAAATTAAGAACATGTAAAACGAAAACTGAGGCTCCAAAACGACGAGTGCCTGCCTCAGATTCATGCAGTGAATAACCAAGACAGCCTCTGGTCCTTCTTGTGCAGTCAATCTATTGCCCTGCTCTGCATCCACTTCAAGTGCATTTGAGCAAACCTCTCTTGGAATTTCAAAATCTGTTAAAAAAAGACATCATTTCATTGTCCTTCTGGGCTAGCATTGCCCATCCTTGCCTACAAGGAATTTCCTAATAATCCAAAACAGGTCAGTGGTACTTTCAATGGGAGATGGATGCCACAGATGTGTATCTTCCTTATCTCCCTGGCACACAGTTCAGCATGAGCATCTACAGCCTGGAAAGCAGCATTAACCCCGTGCGCTAGGCTAAGGAGCCGAGGCTTTAAGCAGTGCTCCAGCAGATTAGGAGCAGGAGTAGGTGCCAAGTGACCTGGGTTTCCACCCTCTTTCTGAACTTGTTTTATTGCAGAGCATAACCTCTACAAGTCTCAATTCTCACACTTGAAAAAGTCAGATAATTACACTTCTGTACCTCATGGGGACTCTGTGAAGTTTAAATTAATAATGTTTGCCAAGTGCTATGTAAGTGCAAAGAATTATTAAGGTCACTCAGCATCAAAAAGGGGACCAGAATCCAGGGTTTTATGGCTCTTGGCCCCATATATAAAACACAAGATTTTCCACTCAAGTAGTTGTATTAAATAAATCCAGAGTTTCAGTTCTTTACTATTTAATATTTGAAATGTCTAGACAGCTGCTCATTCCAAAACTCATTTCTACAAAATGCATACATTTCCACTAAGCAAAATTGTACTCTTTTGGGCTGCCTAACTACTCACTAAGACATTTTCTGGCAGGTTAAGTAAGAATTTTTCTCCAGCAGTTCTATCCCATAAGCAAATTATTTTTATTAAGACATTAAATAAGAATAAACACAATGAAAAAAAAAAAAAAAGGATAATGCTTATAAGTAGAAAATAGATGGAAGCTTATTTTTATTTACAAACCATTTTAGGAATATACCTATTGTTTTCTTTTTATTTTTATACTCAAAAAATTATGCTTTTTATTGGGTGGAAAGAAGAATGCAAGATTTTTCTCTGTTTATATTCATGTAAGCACTTGATCTTAGGAAAAAACAACTCATTAACAATCCTTAACTTCAAATTATGCCATTATAAAGAGAATTTAAACACAGTATAAATATGCCCTTAATAACATATTGGCCCATTCATTTGGGAGGCTCTTGGGGAAACACAAAGCTCAGGACTAATTTGTCATTCAAACTGGTTTACCACTAAGGGGAGGTGCCATACAAAGCTTTAGTATTACAAGACAAGATGATAGAATCAGTTGCTGTTTCCATGCTTTCTCTTCCAGACATTCAATGACAAGTAATTGTTTTCTAGAATGTGGTTTAAAAACTGGTAAAATTCTTATTATTATCCCTTCCAGTCACAATATGAACATTCTCGAAAACAGATTCAGTTCACTCTTTTCCACAGTCTGGGTAGGAGAGATAAATTGTGAGTACACTTTAAAAAATTCTGCAGTGACAATGGACAATATTTAAAAGCAGTGACTGTAATATGTTCTCCATACCACAGGAATCCAGTAAAATTTGCAAATATCAGACATCCAGGATAAATTTTCTGCAGAATAAATTGATTTCATATTTTAGCCTTTCTGCTAAAGAAATAGGAAGCATGCCTGGAAGTTCACAAATGAGATTACCCTCAGAACTTCATCCAGACTCTGCATATGTAAACCCAGGCTTTATTCTAACTTCTTTGTCTGGCATGAAAAAATATATGACAGTGATTTTAAAATAAAATACATCTTGTTTGTTTTCTTTGTTTGTCCCTTTGTTTCCTTGTTTTATTCTGTGGGTGGTCCAGCATGAGGTTTGAATGGTGTCTTCCCCAATTCTCAATGGTATTCCCATTTTCAGTTTTAATTTTGAAGGTACAAGCTCATAAGAATGAAAAACGCTGAGACTGACATTAGAAAGAAAAACGATATTTCTTCAAAATTTAAAGTCACAAAAGAAATCACACCAGTAGTGTTAAAGTTTATGCAAACTTCTTATAGATAAAACAGTGCATGAAAATTTCTGGCATCACTGTTAGATCTATATACTAAATCTAAGATTTATTTTTATATTCCCTTCATTGCCAAAATTATGGAATGTTAAGGGTTGAAAGGGACCATAAAGATCATGGAGTTCCAAGCCCCACTGCAAAGGGCAAAGATATCTCCCACTTCAACAGGTTGATTTTAAAGACTGATCCAACCTGGCCTTGAACAGTGCCAGGGCTGGGACATCCACAACCTCCCAGGGTAGCCTGTTGCAGTGCCTCACCACCTTCACAGTGAAGAGTTTCTTCCTAATATCTGGCCTCTTTCAATTCATACCCACTACTCCTTATCCTATCGCTACAGATACTGATGATGAGTCCTTCTCCAGCTTCCCTGTAGGCCCCTTTCTGTTTCTGCTGAGGTTTCTGTGAGGTCTCCATGCAACCTTCTCTTTTCCAGCCTGAATAGATCCAACTTTGTTGGCCAGGCTCTGTAGGGGATGTGCTCCAGTCCTCTGGCCTCCTCTGTAATTGTTCCACCAGGTCCCTGTCCTTCCTGTGCTGGACCCCAGAGCTGGATGCAGGGTTCCAGGTGGGGTCTCACCAGAGCAGAGAGGAGGGGCAGAATCCCCTCCCTCCCCTGCTGCCCATGGCGCTCTGGATGCAGCCCAGGACACCTTTGGCTTTCTGGGCTCATGGCCAGGTCATGCTGAGTTTTCCATCAACCATCTTTCCCGAGCCCAAGACCCCAAGTCTTTCCCAGGATCCCAAGTCTTTCCCCACAGGTTTTCTCTCAATCCCTTCTCCACCCAACCTGTGGTTGTGTCTGGGATCGTCACGACCCAGGTGCAATACATTGTGCTTTAATTTAATAAATTTAAGATAATAGCTAATAAATATTCAAACAAAAAATTCCATCTGGAAAACAATATTATTACTAATACTATTGGGCAAAATGTTCACTTTAAAGAAAAATGCACAGAAATAAGGTTACCCTGAACCCTGCTCTTTCACCAATAGTTTTAAAAATGAATCAGCAGCAGCTGTTGGAAAAATTAAATTAATTTGAAAATGAGAATGCAAAAATATATAAATGTTAGCTTAAACCAACTCTACTGGAAGGAAAATTTTGCCAGCATTGTATCCAGGCTGTCCTTGCTGATGAAATATAAAGCTGTACTACTTTCTATGAAGCTGGAAGGAAGGACAATAATTTAAACTGTAACCTTACATCCATCTTTGAAACAACCAGAATTTGTGATGAAGACAGCCATTTGAATTTTTTTTTTGCTTTCTGGAATAAAACTATTAGAAGGAATATCTCATCTATTTCAGGTTATGAACAATACCATTATTCAAAGGTTTAACTTCACATTTCTGTTCACTTTGTAAGTCAGGTTGGAAAGTTCCTGACCACAAAACCCACACAGTCCTCAAGTCTTCTAGACTGACAGTGGATTAACATATTTCCCATAATGTAGCTCTCCTTTAACAGGCAGAATGACCTGTTTCTGAAGTGGTGAGAAGGAAGAACCATTTAAGGTCTATCTGATTAACCAGATACCTTACAGTGAATATTTTTCATCAGCTGCAGAGATGAAGTGAAATTCAAAACTCCTTGTGGTGCATTTTTTTTTTCTGAACTTCTCCGATTTCATCCTCAAACAGGAATACTTCAACCTTGCAAGATGAATGTAAATTATTTTGATAATGTCACAGTAAAATAAAAGCTACATGCTTAAAATCAGCTTGGTGAAAATAACAAGAAGTGCCACATATAGCAATGCCTGACATGTTGTGCTCATCAATCTATTAGTCCCAGGGAGACTGTATCTTTAAACAAGGAAGCATTTCAGTTTCAGTGTATTGTCTGGTTCCTGTCTCCTTCCACATTCTGTATGTCAGCTCTGTAACTATTACTTGAGCTAATCTAAAAGAAATAACCTACCTATTCAGGAGAAGTCTGAACATTTCACGTAAGATTACATTTCTTCCTTTCCATGTCAGGAGCGATAAGCAAACCCAATACCCTGAGCAAAGAAATGATAATTCAAAGAGAAAGAAAATACTCTTGACATTTTAACAATAACAAGTTATTAATATAATTCACTTCAGTTGAAAGAAAGTAGAATACATTTACAATGCAACTGAATAAAGGTTAAGTGTATTTTGTGTTTTGCTCTGCATTAAATATAAATATCTGTCATATCAAATCCTAGACTAGTTGTAAGCACCCTCTTAAATCCATGTTTCTAGAAGTAAAGAAAGCAATTTAAAATACCATTTTTACAAATGACAAAACCCAAATCAGGCAAACCCCATATGGAATAGCTCAAGAAATCTAACATTGTTATTCTGAGAATTGTTCTCCACACACTGGGAACATCACAATCTCTTTAATAAAATTGGTGCTGTTGAGATACAGTACCCTGGCAGCATCTCACTAAGGACCAGTTTCCCAAAATAAAGGACTATAAAGCAGACTTGTGTCTTCCTTTTCCTTGCTTGTCTCATGTTATCCCTTCCATATTCCCCTCTATGAAAATCATATATTTTTATATAAGAGAATATTTAACCAACAAAAACAAACACTGGAGACTTCTTCATAAGAGTTTTTAAAGGTACATACTGTATTATAAAAGTACAAGACAAAATCCAAACATAGTTAGTAAAAAATCCAGTGTCATTCTCTCCCAATTGTAAATTTATTAGCACAGTAAGTCTGAAGAAAGCATTAATTTCTGAAGACAGCACTGGCTTCTGTACATTTGGGATCAAAGACAAATTACCAGAACTGTCTACTTTCACCAGTGGCGTCTTTGCTCTTTCCTGGGACACTTTCAAGAAAGCATTTGTAATGTCTTTTCTTTCTTGTAAAGCTAAGGTCAAACACTGTCCCCCAAAGGTAAGAATCTCTGAAATGGAAGGGAAGCAATGGACTTTAGGCTGGCTTCCCTCTACAGTTTCTTTATTAAATAGACCACCAGTGGTAGAATAGTTCTTTCCTGATGCTAGAAGATATGATTATCTCTAGCAAGAGTCACTATTTTGAAAGAAAACCCAAATAATGAAAAACAAATTCTCCACTTTTCAGGAATTTTACACTGTTCAGGATTTGGGGATATAACCTACCCTCCCACTCTACTTAGGATGCATACTCCAGCCAGTAAAGTTCTTCACAGCCAGGGACCAAACTCCTCTTTCTACTATTTGCTACAGTGCTTAGAAATATATACAAGGTTGCCTACATAGATACTAGCTACTGAATGTATCACCTTTGTCCCCTACACCCTAATCAGGCACTAACAAATGAGTGGGCGAAACAAAATAAAGGGTATTTGTCAGGAGCATTTCCGTTTTTCTAACATGCTTTCTTTCAAAAGCTCAAAAGTACTTGGCAGATGTGATGTGCAAAAAATTCTTTACAGAAGCTGGAAGCTCTCAGAGTCAGAAGAAGGAAGGACACATGAAAGATATTGATGTGCAGAAGTGTTCTTCATTTGAAAGGAATTAAATGGAGAAAGCTGAGGAGGGAAATAGACAACAAGGAATAACAAAAAAGGATGCAGAGGGTAAAGAAGAATTAAAACAAAAAAATAAGAGTTAATGAGAAGTTCAGCTGCAAATTGATTCAATATAAAATTATACAAAGGCAATTAGAAAAGCACGTTTAGTCTGTAAATGGAACACACAGCTTTTCTGTTTTCACATTAGAAAGGCCATTCCAGCATCAATAACAGATACACATTTAGATACTTTACTGCGGTGAGAAAACATATCTTTACAACAAGGGGAAGGTTATATATAAGGCAAGAAGTGTAGCCAGTTCCTGCAAAGGACATATGTATCTTGTGTGTTGCAGCTCTAAGCAAAGTAGAAACTTGCAACACTGATGATATTTGCAAGGTTTTAGAAGTCACTAGCTCTGTTCAGAAAACATCTGCAGAAACCAGCTGTACATGGACAATGACAAAGACTAAAGAGAAAACAAGACAATAAATTTTTCCTTTAAATCTGTGATAACAACCTCAAAGGGTGCTGAACAGACACTTTTTACTGGGAAAAAGACACATAAAATTTCTGCAACAGAAGTAAAAGTGGATGTCTAGAAAGTAGAAGAAACATAAAAGGAAGGAATACATGCAAAGGAAGCGAATTCACTGAGGAATGCAACAAGACAGCTAAAATAGATACCAGCTTAGAGGAATAATCTTCAGCTCCATGTCTGCCTCTGCTGGTTCCTGTGAAGTAAAAAACCCAAGACTGAAAACAAATCCAGCTCACTTCCCTACCACAGAAGCAGAACGGGCTCCCTGTGAGCACAGCAGCTTTCCTGCATGGATGGCACAGTAGTAGAGCAGCAGGAAGTTTGCAAGAGAAGGGGGTGTGAAAAGGTCTACTTAGCTATTCCTCACTCTTCAGGACACTTCCATAGGGAATGTCCTCTGTATCTTTTTGACCTCAAAGTGGGTATTAAACTCTCCATTTATTAAAAGTCCTATGACTAAAAGAAAATGATCAAACACATGTTAAGCAGTTGCAGCTGAGACAGCATATTTCCTTTTAGATTTGCCTACAAAGAGAATTTAAATAATATACAGCAACATGGCAGTTTAACTCTTGCCATGAAGATTAAGGGGATGACCTCAATTTCCCTCACACTCATCTGGGACTCTGGCCTTTGGGCTAGTTAGTTCTGTCACAGTCATGCTGTGAAGTTTCTCTAAACTGCATTGTGGGTTTCTAGTTGAAAGAAAATACCTTTAGGAATAAAATAGCTCTTTAAAATTAGTGAATAAAAGGCCTTAATTAAAATGCACACCTTTAGTTATTGCAAATCAATAGGTAGAGCTCTAAGAAAGAGAGCTTTTTAGGTCTTCTTTGAGACCTAAGAAATTACTTTTAAAACTGTTTTAAAATATTCTTTTCTTTAAAGAACTGTATAAAAGAATTTTAAGTTCTTTAAAGAATTAAAAAAAAATTCCAAATAATCATACTAGCTATATTACCTACTCATATAATATATACTCATATAATCTCCCAGTGTATGTTTTTAATATGTTCAAAAAAGACTTTTTTTCAAGTGCCTCACACTCAATTCAAGAAAAATTTCAATTTTAGGAAAGTACAACACAATATGAGTCTAAAATCTATTAAAGCTTGTGTTTTGTTGCGTAGGAGAAATGCAGTGGCAGTCAATATGCACAACTGGTGACAGGAAAGACACTCAAGAAAGATGTTTCTGACTTAGAAAATAGTTAAAAGTGTTGCTGCTTCTTCATCAACTAAACAGGCTAAAAGTTCTGATGTAAGCCTGATGTATTGAAGCAGATTTATAAGCACTTTGAATGATATGATTAAAAGTGACAGAAAAAAAACCCACCCTGGTAACAAGAAAATAAGAGGTACTACTAACTCCTAAGAGAATTATGAAGAAAAGTAGTTGTTTCATCACAATTTTGCCATTTTCCTTATACAGAAACAATGGGCATGAAAGAACACAGAAAAAACAATATTCACATTTGCATAAACTAAGGTATTATTAAAAATTGCAATTTCCTATTTAGAACCTCTGCGTATTTTGTTTAAGGAGTGGCGATAGATCTAGATGATGGAAATACATCTGGAGATTGCATTGTCAAAACAAAATATTTTCTTGAAAATACATTTATATGAAAACTCTAAACCTAACATTCAGATATACCAAACTTATATAAAAGAGGACAGCATTTTTGCTACAATTTATCATAAATATATCCCAATCAATTTTAATTTATTATTTGGTCTTTATCTACTCACAACTGCTGGATCATGTTAATGATGTTCTTTTAAGGTCACAAGAGAAATCTAACCAGCTGGCTGTGCTCTACATAAGGGTTGAATCAGTGTTATCAGATTGCAGTAAAAAAACTGGCCCAGACCTGAGCACAGAACAAGAATAAAATCTGTTTCTTATCATAATTCTTCGTAAACCATTTGTTGACTTTTGTTTGATGAGTTAACTCTAAGGCATGAAAGAGCTAAACCATGAATACTACAAGCTTGTAATTTAAATTCTTTTTTAATCTCCAAAAGCATAAACAATTATATTGAAAGCTTTTCATAATGCAGTAAAGATGTTCTCCAAGAATCACTATTAACAAAGAAAACTCTCTGCCACTAATGACTTTAATACTATCTAATGTTATGTATTTTCATCATCAAGCAGAGTGTCTTTTTATTTGCTAGGAGGTAGACTGCATCAGTTCACCCAGAAAGCACTCAGCATAAACATCCTTCCAGAAAAACTGAGTGTACACTTCATTTTAGGGTGTTCATACCAGCAGTAAAGTGTGATAACTCAGGCTAGCATGTCATTGCTCACTTCAAACCAGCTAATTGACAGTTGTACCAGGGAAATATTATCAGCTGGCCAAAAACATGAGCAGAAGACACATCCTTCTGACACAGGAAACAAGTGCAAGCCTGTGTTTTGCCATGTAATGTTACAGCTAAGCTTCCTGGAGGTGGTTAACTTTAAATTAGGATGGTGTCTGCAAGAGACAAAGTGACGTTAAAAAAAAAAAAAAAAAAAGGCAGCAAGGTAGCTAAATCTTCACCTTCAAGAGGATGTGGACCCACAGATTTTACTATCTGTGGGATACTAAAATTGGTGGATACAATTGTTGATACTTTTATTGAAAGTTTCTGGAGAGGGTAGTTTTGTGTAGGAAAGTAAGATAACAAGTAAAAGTTGCAGGAATTAAAATGGACTTGATTTTTTAAAATAATTTTCCCTATTCCTGTAATTTTTCTTTCTCATTTCTTTCACTTCATATCCACTTCCATGTCCCTTGTAAATGCTAAAAATAACTATAACCTGTGAATAGTCCACTAAAACTGGAATAACAACGGGGTAGTTATTTTTGTTACTAAACTTCAGACCAACAGTTCCTATTGGGGAAAAAAAAATCATGTAAAAATTCACAAACTAAACCATTTGCAAAGGAAATTAAAATCTATGGCATACCCACAATGTTGGGAGCAAGCTAAGATGCCTCATAAAACATTGATAATTTCTGCAGTGTACCCTAGAGATAACATACATCAAAACAGCCCTTTCAAATAGAAGGCAAGTTTTACTGCATCCCTGAATGCTGGCAACATGTACAGATAGAAGAGTAACTAATATTAAGAATTTTATTTTATCCTTGAAGCTAGAGAGCAATTTTAGCTGATACAGCACTTAAAAATAATACATATTTTTTAAAATTGTATATAATTTAACATATTCTAAATTCTCCTTTTGATTCCTAACTGCTACATCAAAATGAATAGTCCAGAGTTTTGTTTGTGTAGACATTCAAAATATAAATAATGTCTTTGTTTACCTCAAATAACCTTTTGTTTATTTTGAATGGGAGAAAATATACTATATTTTTATTAATTAATAGGCATTTACACCCAGGGGATAGAATATTATGCACAGACAAGCATATGTTTTGTTGCTGTTATGAGGGGGTGTGTTTTTATTTTGTAGTGATTCTGATCTGAAAATTGAGCTTGTACAAAAAAAATCGTAATGTTGTGCAAAGAGTAGAAATTTTTCTTTGTATTTTGAGGCTAAGAGCAGGCTCATATTATCTCTATAATATCAACTTTAACATTCACAGAGTGCAATAATATTTAAATAATTTAAAGTATTTGTGAGAAACAAGTATAATGTCTGAAGCTTCATGAATTTTTAGACAATTTGCATGATTCAACATAAAGACAGATAGCAACATTTAATACGCAGCCTGTGGGAAGACAGTATGATAACTGTGATGTTACAAAGAGCAGGTTTCCTATTGCTTTTTCCTCAGGTTGGTAATTTACAGGGTGGTGAGAAGCCTTAAATTCATAAAACTGGGAGACATAAGGAAAGAGATAATGACCAAAACCAGGGAAGAGTGATATGCCTCAGTGGAATTCCATGGGACAGAAATGTTTTGATGCTGCATATAATTCTGGTCCTGTGTGCAAAAAGACTAAACTAGAAGGAGCAAAGCAGATGATCAGGGGTACTCAGTGTCTGCCTGAGGAGTTACTAGACAAACAAGAGCTCCTTAGCCTGGGGAAAAGTGGAGCAGGGTTTGCCAGGAGGGACCTACAAGGTTTCATGCCACTTGGAGAAATGAAAGTACAGACTTTGCCTAACCCTTGACATCCCAAGGACTGGCAAAGCAAATGACACAACCAAGGTGGTGCATGTGTCCCCTTCTTACCCTCTCATCACATCAGTCAAGCTTTGGAAATCCTTGCCATGTGGCACTGTGACTTACAGGCAGACCACAAAGCAACTGGGCTACTTGATAGGAGTGTAAAAAACCACCAGGCTATTAAATAAAACGACAGGAATCCCCAAGATACATGTTGCTGAAAACTGAGACTTTGTTCTGGAGGAGGTGTACTTACTGTGCTGCTCCACCATGGTGTCCTTCATGTCCTGCAGGCACTTCAAGGCTTCTGCTCCCAAATCCTGGCCTGACAGACTTTTGCCTCGCCTAGATAAACAATTCACATAATTTTTCATAAAAAAAACAGTCATCTGCTGCATACCTCGAGGTGTTGAGGCTGTTTATTGGTTATGGTATAACTCTATTTACCCACAGTAACACAAATGAAGAGCACCACTGAGCCTAGACAGGAGGTGTCATCAAAGCTTCAAAGCTTGTTAATACATTTAATAAATCTTAAGGTGTTCCTTTAAAATGCTTAAAATGTACTGCATGAAACAAATTGTGCACAGCTTAAGAAGACCAATTGTCTTCTTGATCAATTGATCTTTGATCAAGACAATGTCAAGATCTGTCAGGAAGGAGAAAAAGAAAGGGAGAAATGGGGGAAAGAAAGGGGGGGGGGGCGGGGCAGGGTGTGAAGAGAAAAGGTTAGTTATAGAACCTGCTAGGTTAACTGAAAACCAAGAAAAAATCGAGAACATTTTATGGAATACAAAAACTACCTACAAGGTCTCCTGTTCAAACCCACCAAATTTTCGGGCCCTACCTGAACTCTTGTTTTCTTGATATTTGATGGGTTGAACACTACAGTTTATCAAAATTCTGATGGACATACTCCCCTAAATGCAAAGACCTAGTGTACAAGAACAAAAATAACTATAATAGCCTCCATGCTTAAAAAAGAAAACTCTCTCTTATGCACAACTAATTAGCTGAAATGAAGTGCTCAAATCCTGGAAAAATCAGCAAATAAATATTTTCCTGCTTTCCAAAACCAGCCCCAGTATTAGAGAATTTCATATGTTGAAGTCACCAGTCAAAACAACTTTCTTAGCCAGTTTTAGTCAAATTCCCAAGACATCTCATTTTTCTTTCTTTCTCCAAGACAGTCATTTTGGAATCTGTCAATGACAGATGCTGTAACCATCCTTCAGACCTAGTTAAGCACTGTTAGTTATATGGATTTAATATATAACCTATTCAAAAGCAATGTGTTGAAAACATTCTTCCAAATCATTGGCTGCTAATGAAATATCAGCTCTTCCACATTAAATTATATTGTATTGTGGTGCTGCTTCACCTCTTCACAATGTAATTCTCAGCTGAGAGATCAAGGATGCTGCCAATTCCGTGCCCTTTAATCAAATCTGAATGCTCAAATGTTTTATCTGGCTTCTACTTGCTAGTCTGGCCTTGTGCACAGTCCTATTTAACTCCTGTGTGGTTTCCATAAAGTCTGACAGGATGTCTTGGCATGATTACAGGTCCTATATGTGCTGAAGTTATTACTCTGGTATTAGAAAATGTGTTGTCAACCAGGAATTAACAAACCAGCTAAGATAAAATAACTGTAATCCCGCACCTTCATTAAAACTGGATTCAAACTGTGATTATCAAAGAGAAGGAAATATGGGTTTGCAGCTAATGCCACAGCTATATGCTGAAGGCTTCAATTCCTGGTACTCTGAAAGATTTCTTACTTGATCTGGAGCTGTGCCTCATGAAGCCATGAGATTGTAAGCACTTGTTAAAGCATCTAGTCACGTTTGCAGAACCCTCAAAAGATCCTTGCATATCACTGACTTTCAATACTGTACAAGCATGAAAGCTAGCATTTTTTAAAACTTCAACACATGCATATCTGTGCCTCCAGAAGACTATATACCTTGGAAAGGTATTATATTGAAAGGTGTTTGTCTTCACCACTTTTCAGCTGTAAATTTGGGATATCTTTGCTAAATATATTTCAGTGTTTAGAAAAATGAAAGATCAGGGTCACTCATTGTTTTATGGTCCTAAGATATGACTGCTCCACACACCCATCCTTTAGCAAAAGTAACTTACTCTGTTTAGGGGAAAAAAAAGGCCATAAAAAAATCTGAGGACAAAGCAGTTAGCCATGGAGGTAGATCTTAAAGAGCAATGAACGAAACAGGGAGAAAGAATGATAGTATCACTTCTTAAAAGGTCTGAAAGAGACATCAAAGGCACCTTAACTGATGATGTGGAGTTACTGAAAAAGCAGAAAGGCCAACAGATCTTCAAAGGCACTTTCAGTTTTGGACCTATCTCTAGAGCTGGCAAAGAATTGAAGAATAAAAATAAGGAAAGAATTAGGAAGGAATGGATATTGGATGAAAGCAAAAAGAAGATCTTTAGTAAATTTTGTTTTCAAATTATTAAAGTGAAAACATTATAATGATTTTTTTGTGTGTTGGGCAAGTAGTCACAAGTATGTATACCCAAATTCTACTGCATTCTTAGTTAAAACTGCAGGTCCCTGTCTTCCATAACAGTTGTTAAAAGAAGTAGCATTAAAATTACCAGAGTCTGATTAATAGTACCTAGTTACTTCAACATAACCTGGGAAACTCCTTTGAAAATAAAGGGTTTGTTATAATTTTATTACATAAATTCATTGCATCTATTACATGAAACCCTCTAAAATTCTTAAGAAAAATCAGCAGATTTCCAAAAAGACATTTTTCCAAGAGAAACCTGTAGTTCTGTACTAAAATTCACTCAATCAGTTCTCTTATTCTATTTTGTACCAAAGGCACAGAGTTCAAAACAAAATTCAACTTTTATTTCTGCACTAGAAGTATAGAGTGCTGGTTTCAGCTGGGGTAGAGTTCATTTTCTTCACAGTGGCTGGAATGGGGCTGTGTTTTGGATTTGTGCTGAACACAGGGTGGATAATACAGAGTTGTGTTTGTTGTTTCTGAGCTGGGCTTACACAGAGCCAAGGCCTTTGCTGCTGTTTGTACTTCCATGCTGGTGAGGGAGTTGGGGGTGCATGGGAGGTTGTGAGGAGACACAGCTGGGACAGGTGACTCCAACTGACCAAAGGGATATTCCAGACCATGTGACATCCTGCTCAGTACATAAAGCTGGGGGAAGAAGGAGAAAGGGGGGAATGTTTGGAGTGATGGAATCTGTCTATCCGAGTAAGTGCTACACACGATGGGGCTCTGCTCTTCTGGAGATGGCAGGACACATCCCTGCCCACAGGAAGGAGTGAATGAATTCCTTGTTTTGCTTGGCTTGTGTACATGGATTTTTTTTTCCCTATTAAACTGTGTATATCTCAGCTCAGGAGTTTTCCAGCTTCTACCCTACCCTGGCAGGAGAGTGAGAGAGGGGCTGCCTGGCGCTCAGCTGTGGCTGCGGTGAAACCACAACACATGGTTTCCACTAGAAATTCTCTCGTCTCAGCTGTCACAATCCAATTAGCAGAAAATGACACCTCCATGTACACATTAGTTTGAAACAATTCTAGATTCCATTATAAAACCCATATCCAGAAAAGATCCTTAAATTACAGCTCTTTTTGGAAGATCTTCTCTCATAAGAAGGAAGATTCATTGTGTTCAGATGCAAAACCTTCCTGGTGTACAGAATAACATCTGAGGAGACTATGGAATCCACCAAAGTGCTAACTGAAAACTTGAATGAGAGGTGAGCTGGATACCTTTTCCACAATGTAAAGGAAACGGCTACTTTTGCCAGAGCTGAGTCCTTTAGGTTCAGTGAAGCTTTTCCTAATGAAAAAAAAAAGCAAACACCACTCTGATTTTTCCCCCTTAGAAGGCCTGATTGTAATTTCACAGTGAGACAAGTGCCACACTTATCTTATGAAGAACACCAGAACAGGCTTCCCAGGGTAGTCATGGAGCCTCCCACTCTGGAGACATTCAAAACGCAACTGGATGCATTCCTGTGTAACCTGCTGTAGGTGATGCTGCCTTGGCAGGGGAGTTGCACTGGATAATCTCCAGAGATTGCTTCTACCCCTAATGTATTGTTTTGGCAACAGCAAGGGAGCCACAGAGGTGGCATCTGTGAGAAGCTGCCAGAAGCTTCCATCATGTCTGGCAGAGCCAGTCCCTGATGTCTCTGAAGATGGACGTGCTGCTGGCCAAGGCTGGGCCACTTAGCGGTGATGGCAACACCTCTGTGATGACAGAGTTAAGAAGGAATAAAAACAAAGGTGGGGGCACAGTTTTTCTTCTAGTCAGAGAAGAGGAGGAGGGAACATGTGAGGGAAACAACATGGAGACACCAAGGTCAGTGGAGGAGGAGCGGCAGGAGGTGCTTTAGGCACTGTAGCTGAGGGTCCTCTTCAGACTGTAGTGAGACCATGGTGAAGCAGCTCTGCCCCTGCAGCCATGGGGATCCATGGGGGATGCAGAGATCCACCTGAAGCACATGGGGATCCATGGGGGATGCAGAGATCCACCCACAGCCCATGGGGATGCATGGGGGATGTTTCTCTGAGAAACACCAACCCATGGTGCAGCTGCCCATGTTGGAGCAAGTGGATTCCTGGAGGAGGCTGTGATCCAGTGAGAGACCCAGTGGAGAGAGGGGGCCCTTGCTCCCAGGCTGGAGCAGCCTGTTGTTGGAGGACTGCATCCCATGGAAAGAGAGACCCACATTGCAGCAGTTTTGGGAGGACTGTGTGCCCATGGGAGGGACTTAATATCAGCAGCTGGTGCAGTTTGGCTGCTGCTCATGAGAGTGGACACACTCTGGAGAAGCTCACAGAGAGCTATCTCCCATGGGAGAGACCCCACTGTCTCACAGTGGAAGGACTCCTCTCCCCTGTGAAGCAGGGAAGAAAATCTCAGTGATGAACTGACCAAAACCCCCATACCCTGTCTCCCTGTGCTGTCAGTGGGAAGAAGGGAGGGGTTAGGAACACAATGGTGTTTTAAGGGCTTATTTTACTTCTCAATATCCTCCTCTGATTCTGTTGGTCATACATTCACTTTGCAACTTTAATTTTGCCTGTTTTTCCTTTGAAGTGTTTTCTTCTGGTCCTTCTCTCAATTCAGGAATCCTTCATTAACTTTTTTTCTTTTCCCTGTTCTGCCCAGCTGTGGCAAGGAGGGTGAGCAAGTGACTCTGGTGAGTCCCTGGCATTGGGCCAGTGTCAAATCACGACGCCTTAGCGATTGTGTGATTCCACGATAATGCAAGTGTAAGTTTCATCCACCTTTACAAACACTAAAAATTGGCATATAAATATTCAAAGAAGGTGTGGCAGATGGTT
This sequence comes from Certhia americana, assembly GCA_018697195.1. Lineage (NCBI taxonomy): Eukaryota > Metazoa > Chordata > Aves > Passeriformes > Certhiidae > Certhia > Certhia americana. The sequence continues at coordinate 67,482,963 of CM031878.1, forward strand.
CTATCCATTGAAAACCCATTTCTAAAGTTTTCACTGGAGATCTGAGCTCCATATTACTTTAATAACTGCTTTGATAGTGTGTAATATTGAATTTTTGTACTTCTAAAAAATCCTTCATCCATCTGTCGGTAATCAAGCACAAGCCTGCATTTGTTTTTAATTTAAAGAAGTAATATCATATCTCTTGGTAAATTTAGTATATCGTTTTAATTTTGTAAACTGTATGTGTCTGTCTTAGACAGTACCTTGCAGGCTATGAATATTCAAGAGATCTTCTGTTAAACAATTTCAATTATTCTGTCTCTCATTTCATAATCAGAGAAACAGTTTTCATTTTTTACAGGAAGTTGACAGAGTCCCAGATATACATCGCCTGCCAGAATTTATACTTCCCACAATTCTGAGAAGAAATTGTGCAGGATTTACTACTGATGTTACAATCAGGTTGCAATAAATGTTACTTTGAATTAGATGTGCTTTAATTTACCATGACTTTTGCATCTCTAAGCACCCTGTTGGAGTTCTGCTGTTAATATTAACTTACGCACATGGTTCTTTTGTTACTCATTAATGGCCCTATTCAACAGAAATTGAATTTCCACAGCTGCCATGCACTGCAAGCTCCTAAGGCTGGGTACTCAAAGCACCTAAAGCTGGTGCAACCGACTGATTGTCCTTTGTAGAGGGTTAGAGCTTTCTTCAGGGCTGCCATATCATCTCAGATGGCCTTCTACAGCCTTCTCATCTAGATCCAAGGGGAAGAACCATATCCAGGCAATGGATGGAACTGTTTCTGGAAGTGCTGACATACCTGTCCATTTTAAAAGGCATCCTCTGGACATTGCAGGTCTTTCCAAGTATTTCAGGTCACAAGTGTGATACCAACCTGGAATTAAAATATTAAACTGTGTGAAACTTGAAGAATGCACACTTTTTATTGAGTGCCTGACAGGTATTAGGAAAGCACTGCAAATTCAATACTTTAACTCCTCCATTTTGTCAAAGGCTATCAAAATTTGATTCTTACTGTTTCTACAATATGTTTCTTAAGGTACAAAATTCCCACTTAACTGAAAATCCTCCAAAACTCAGAAAAAGCTGAAGACCTTCTCAGAGATACTTCATTTCCATAGCCATTTTACCATTTCATGTTTCATAGTTAATCTGGGGACATGGTACTTCTGCATGCTAGCATTTCTAACTATGCAGGATATTTCTGCTAAATATAGGAACTTTAGATTAATTCATTTGTGGTATTTGTAACCTGATCTTGACTAAAATTATCAGAACCTCAAAGAAAGCGTTTTGATACAGCACTTGCCAAAGCATATCTTCATATCTTTTACTTTGTCAGTCAAGCAGCTTATGTTGGGGTTAGAGAAAGTCAGTGAATACCAGCTGAGCATCATAATTTATGGAGATAGATTACTATGATAAAAGCAGCACCACCAAGAAAGCCTTTCCAGCCTCCCCAACCTGTTTTCTGCCTGTAAATATGTCTTGAGCAATCACAAAATCATTGAATCACAGAATAGTTTGGGTTGGAAGGGACTTTAAATAACATCTTGTTTCAATTTCCCTGCCATGTGCTGGAACACCTTCCACTAGACCAAGTTTCTCACAGGCCTATCCACCCTCCCTATCCACCAACAGGGATGGGACATCCACAGCTTTCATGAGCCTATTTCACTGTTTCACCACCTTCCAAGCTGAGGAATACATCTGAAGCATGTAGTTCATTTTGCAAGCTGCAAATTGAGATGAAGTTTCAGATGCAGATTGAGCTCTGGGTAGGAGACTGAACAAGAGGCCATGAACTGCCAGCCCTTTAAATAAAAGGGGGAATGAAAACAAGTGGTGCCAGCCAAGTGAATTGACACTGAGAGACATAGCAGGGGGAGCAGGAGTCAAGAGGAAGAACAAGACTTGGGCAGAGGTTGACTGTAAGAGTATAAAAGCTTTGTTGGGGGCTCCTCCTCAGAGACACCAACTCAGGCTATTTCTGTTACTGTGCTGTGAACAAACTTCTCTGTGGAATGAGACATGTGAGATGTGTTATGAGGATATCTGAATGTGTGGGTGTGTGGTGAGCAAAGCAGGGGCCTCTCAGGTCACTGTGGAGGGGTTTTGGTCCCATCAGTGAAAGTCTCTGGCCTTGGCAGTGTGACTGCCAAGAGAGGCTCATGAATGGTCAGACTGGGAAGTTTCCTTAACATTGACAATATATTATCTAATTTAATCCTACAAGTTGCCCCCTTGTTCTGTCACTACATGCCCTTGTAAAAAGCCCCTCTCCAACCTTCCTGTAGGTTCCTTTCAGGTATTGGTAGGCTACAATTAGATACCTCAAAGTCATCTCTTTTCCAGGCTGACCAATCTCTACTGTCTTTCCTATTGGAGACGTGCTCCATGCCTCTATTGAACTTGGTAGCTTTCCTCTGGACTTATTCCAACAGGTCAATGCCCTCCTTGTACTGCTCCTTACTTTCCCATATCCCTCAGGACTGTGAAGCCCACCATGCAGAATTACTGCAGCCCAGGCTGCCTTCATCTTGATATCTCCAATTAGCTTACCTGTGTTGGTGATCAACAGACTAATGCAAGCCCTCCACTAGGGCTGTGTATTATCCCCTCCTGTGGGTCAGGATGTTATTTTTCATGCATTCCAGGGATGACAGCTTGCTCTGCTACTTTTCCAGCAGACACTGGGGTGACTGAAGTCTCCCATCAGGACAACAGCCTGCAAGTGTGATCATACCTGTAGCTGGTACAAGAAGGTCTCATCAACAGGTTACCCTTACCCACTGCCCCAAGATCCTCAGACTACATGCTGCCACTTGATCAGCCCCTCTGTGGAAGATCAATAACAGGTAGCAGTCCAACACAAAGCAACTTTCAGCCTGTTGTCTACAGAGTCTACCTCAGGGAGGCAGAATCTGAAGTACAAATTATTTCCATTATTTCCAGTTTTATTTCCATGACAATAATTAGCAGAAAAAAGCCCCTTTTAAATTTTTTTTTTTTCTCAAATTACCAAGCTCTCAATATCATCAGAATTGCATGCAGGATTCCTATTTAGCTTTGAGATAGAAATTGATGGGAATTATATGATTTTTTTGCCTGCTGAAATTCTGATTTTCACTTTTTTCCAGATATACACAGCATTCCAATAGCTTTGTAAATTCATGCCAATAATGTATGCGCAAATAATTGCAGCAATAAAATTACTATAGATTAAAATCTTAAAGTTATAAAATGTAATAAAATAAACTAAATACAAGTTAAATACACCAACCACTGTGATTCTTAGCCAGCATGAAAATTCATTATATTTAGTAGGACTGCTGGTAAGCTCCAGGACTGATCTTCAGTATTTCCAGAATCTACTCCAATGTTAGTGTGCAGATTACAGAGAGCATGACTTTACAGTCTTTGCAATTAACATGAATTAGAGGTTAAAAGCATTGAATATACATTTTTTTAAAATTCAAGTATAGCAAAAATCAATGGAATTTAACAGAAAATTGCTGCTAAGCTTCATTTTAACTCAATATGTAGGTGGGTTTTATTCAAGTTTTGTTTTGATTTCCTTGGGTAAGCCCTTCATGTCATTGTCATAGACTTTCATATTAAACAAAGAAGTTTAATTAAGATTAAATTCAGCTGAAGGGAAACAAAGTGTGGACTACGTACCATCAAGTTTCAGACAGGGAGTCCTCAGTGAGCATCAGAAAACATACCTACCTTTGCCATTTTCTTTACATTTTCTGGTGTATCATCTGCCCCAATATAGTCTCAACCACAGATGTATAGAAAAACATTACTATTGTTATTTGTAATAGTTGTAAATGCTTTTTGTTTCAGAAGGAAAGATAGAAGGATTCATACAACACATTTTACACTATCCATATGGGTTTTTATGCTGGATTATAGAATCACAAAATATCTCAAATTGGAAGAAACTCATAATGGTCAGCAAGTCCAACTCCCTGCTCTTCACAGTGCTACGTAAAATTAAACTATAAGAGGAGCATCCAGAGGTTCCGTCAACTCTGTTAGACCTCTGACCACTTCCCTTGGTAGGCTGTTCTAGTGACTGACCACCCTTTGGGTTCAGAACCCTTGTCTCTACAAGATCCCCTCTATCATCAAGGAAATCCACAACTCTTCCTAATTCAGAATCATCATCAAACTAACTTACTGTATGTTTGACTCCTGCATCTAGATAACTTATAAAAGGTACTAATAAGCACTGGCCCTAGCATTGAGCCCTGTGAAACTATGATCAACTATTTCTTGATTTTTCCATCCATTTGAAGTTTTGTTTGCTTCACCTCTGTTTAGGTTACTTTCTTGATTTGTGGATTTTTAAAAAAAAATCTTTAAACATTTGTGAATTAACAGTCACTTGCACTGCATGGTAGGTATACAGACAAACTGTTTTGCAGAAAATTTAAAAAAAAAAAAATAAAAAAAAAAAAAAAATAAAAAAAAAAACCAGAATGCGGAAGTTTTCATTCATTTTTCTATGGATCAAATATACCAGACAATTCATCAATCAAAATGAACAGAAAGATCACCAGAAACGTAAAATCCATCACGTAAAATATCACCCAAGGCATGTATTTCAGTGCTTCAGTGGCATTACCACTTGAAAGGCTTTTTGCTGATTTCTACCTTGACCTTTTTCCATCTTTCAATCTAAGCTCATTAGCACTCTCCATGGAAGAGAGAGCAAGCCATTCTTTTCGTTTAAGCAAGCACACTTCTAATTATATAAGTAATTGGCTCTCAGTGTTTTCCTAACCTTTTCTTGAAGATAAACATTTACAGAACTTTCAATCCTTTCTTGCAGGCCACATTTGCTCGCACATTGTCCTCTTCTGGAATCAACTCAATTTATCTATGATTCTCCTTACATGCCCATACCCAGATGCTCCTTTGGTAAAAGATCACACATTTTTCTCAGGAAGAAATATTGTCACCTGTTTGTGTTTCTGTTGCATGAGATAAAAACGAAATTTTCCTTAATAGCACCCACCCTGTACTTGTGGAGTTCCTCTGTCAACATATTACCTTGTCCCTCTCTTGCATTTCATCTTAATTTCTCCCCAGATCATTGCATAATATTTTATTCTCCTACATTTAGTCATCTCCAAATGTCAATAAGAGTTTTTAAATTCCATGAAAATCTGAAGAGCCTTAAACTCTTTATGGAACCACAAAAGATACATATAGTCACATATAGTTGCTATACTCACCTCTTTTCATTTTTTAGCAATATTTTCATTTTTTAACCCTTTTAGGCTCCTATATTAACCCATGTGAAAAGCTGGTGGCATTAACTGTATTTCCCCTATCTACACGTCTTTTTACCTTACTATAACTTGGTTTGACTTACTTTGTTCTTAATAAATCCAGGCTAGCTACTCTTTCTTCCTTATTTTTCTAAATCTCAAAGTCTAGAACTGAACTAGCTCATTAGTCCATGTTTCCTGAATCTCCGTTTTCTACATAGAAGTTAGTATTAGTTAGTCCACTTACCACTTTTCTAGCACTCTTGTTGCACAGCAGTATTCCACCTTTTCTCAAAGGCAAATTACATCCATTCTGAAATTGCTTAGGCAACATCACGAAGCATGCTATTATAAAGTTTATCTGACCAGACAATTTGAAAACATCTAATTTATCTAAGTGATCTCTTATCTGTCTTTTCCAGAGTTCAGCTTGAAACCTTTGTCATCAGTATTGTGTTAGCCATCTGCTCCTGACTGATCTTTTTGTGAAGAAGACTAAAGACTAAATGTAACAAGGCTTATATATACAACACGTGATGGTTGGAAAGGCTTTTCCTTTCCCTTCAATTTCCTTTTACCAGTAATGGATTTGTGGAACTTGTAATTAACTCATTTTAAAATGCTTTCCTTTTACCTTTGACATTTTCTGCTACTTAACCTCATTTCGTACCTCGACTTTCCAACTTTGTTACTCCATATTCACATTGTACTTCTTTTCCATCAGACTGATAACTGTCAACTAGGTAACCAAGTTTTCATTTTTTTAGTCACTCCTTGAAGTCAGTAAAGCTGGGCTTATTTATTCTACCTCACTGTTCTATTCTATCTAGTTTTCTTTCTGTGTTACCTTAAATAACAATTCTGAGAGCTAACTGAAATCTGTTTTCTGGAAGCCCACAATCTCCTTTTGTGTGTGTGTGTGTGTGTGTGTGTGTGTGTGTGTGTGTGTGTTTTCTTCTTCTCTTCCCAAAGATCACAAAATCTTAGTTTCAGTCACTTTCAGTTCAAAACCTCACACAGTTTCATCTTTGATTTCCCTCTCTACTTATTCTTTAGCAAAAGAAATCTTTAGCAAAAGAAATATTTCACCTATCAGTTCCTGTATTATGTTGGACAGTCTGGGTCTTCACTTGGACTTGTTAAGATCTTCCACTGAACAGTTTTTTGCCTGGTGCTTTCTACATTTTTTTGACATAAATTATCACCCATACTTCTACCATGTAAGTCTGCATTTTCTACCATAGACTTTGAACAAGACTAACTCCACATGTACTCAAAACCTCAGGGCAAGTATATTGTCTTCCTTATGTTCAAGATCACACTTTTTTTCTGCCTGAGCAAAATATACACAGGAATACCAGCATTCTAGTGATGAGAAATGCCACAAAACCCATTATACTAATTAAAAGTGTTTCTGATTAAGATTTTCAGCTTCTCCTGTTTTAAACCCACATTGTTTCACTTAAGTGCTGACAGATATGTTTTTTTTTTTACTTTTATTAGCTTTCTTGAAAGAGTATATTTAATTTTGCTCTCTTATCTAAAGACCATTTATGATCAGACACTGTTTCTTCTTACATCCTTGCCTCTTGATATTCACTTAATTAGTAGGTCAAAGTGTAGAGGTGGTTTCTTCCTATGTTTAGGTAAATCCCTTCTTGTCCAGTAGCCCATGTGTAGTAGCCAGAAATTTTATACTTTCTTTTGAAAAATACCAGTATAATCAATGTTACTCAAATATCTGAGTTCAAATTACATTGGTTAATTGGGCAAAATACATTGGTTAAGGGGCAGGGGGTTGTGCTTCATTTTTTAAACAAGGCCAGGAGAATTTAAAGGAATATCTCTGTTTACCTTTCAAGTAAGCATACGGGAACATTTTAGCCTTATTTCTGCATTCAGTTATAAGAAGGTTCCCTAGAACCTCTTTTCTTTTTTTTCTAAATTCAGTAAAACCTGAAAATAATCCTCCTCTGTGATTTGATTGTTCCACAGTTGCCTACTTCACAACTTGTTAACCCTTCTTTGAAGCAGCTGGTTTCTGAGATCCTTGGATGCAGTGCACTAGAGCAGCTAGAACCCTGATGCAGTAATTTGAACAATTCTTTTCTGATGCTCTTTAGCCTTTTTTGTCCATTCTCTCACTAGGGCCCCAGATGTTGCTCTTAAGGCTAGGTACCAAGCAATTAAGTATTACACATTCATCAGTTTTTAGACAAGATGCTGAAGCTCTCAAGTAGTGATCAGGTGAGTACCTAGGTACTATTCGTCTGATGTGCAGACTACAAGGAAACTCCACTGCAGCAAGAACTGGCAGCTGTGCACCAGCAGAGGGGTAAGTGATAGGCCCTCCACAAAGCAGAAGTGGAAAAGAAACAAACACACTCACATGAAAAGCATGTGAGACTGCAGGAAACACAGATGAAAATGTCACATACTAGATATGATTACCATAAATCGTGAAAGTCTCATACACCAAATGAACCAATATCTCAAGGCATTTCAGAGTCCCTAAAGCACAGGAAAAATGTCTACATCTGCACTGCTGAAGTGATCAAAGTATTTGATTAAGATGGCAGGGATGACAATGAAGAATAAAAACAAGAAGAAAACTGCTTCAGAGAACATTGGGTGCTGTAAAGTCTCCATGTCCTAACTGAAATTATAAAATCTCCACTTCTCTGACAGTTCTAGAGGAGCATACAAGAATTTTTTACTATGTTATTATGCTGCACATTAAACTAAAACCTAAAAATATCAATACTTCCTGAAACCACTGAGTATAAGTAACCTCTATCTTAAGAAAACTACAGTTCTAGATTAGTACTTATGACTCGTGCATTAAGTCTGTTTTTTCTCAATTTCTCTTTTAACCTGATTTACATACTGTGTTGGGAAAAACAGCAGCTGCACAATACAGCCTCAGTAGCAGAAAATTTTTACAATTTTTAAAAGGCTTGCTTTTTCTCATAAAATTCTTAAAGCCAGTACACTTTCAAGAACAAGCAGTAACAGATGTTACAGATGACAGGAAAAGAAGCCTTTGTCCAAGGAAGCACAGGAATAGTTCTGTGACCGAAATCCATCTCATATGTGTACCATCAAAACTAGGCACTTAAGTTTTAAGAAAGTGTTTTCAGAAGTCCTATGCGCTGTTTTATGTATTGCTTTTTGAGCTTCATTCCTTCTCACCAGCCCAAGATTTTACCCCTAGAATGCCTGGAAAGAAACCTATTTAAAAAAAAAAAACAAAACAAAACTCAGAATACCTTATTCTATATTTATGTGCTACTATTTGTACTGCTAACTGGTTTCTCTGTTAAAAGAATCAGGATGGTGTCTGACTTAGAGCAGTAGCAATTGCCTGCTTGCATGGGGAAAAATGTGGTGGAGTTCACAAAGGGTAAATGGGCATAAGAGGTATCTCCTGTAAAGGACCTGGTGGCAATTAATATCAGATCTACGGCCTCTGCTGAGGAATGGACACGTGAGCTTCATCTGGACTTTACACAATTAACACAGCGAGCAAAATTGATCTTGTCTGTGTTTTCAACAAATACAGAACATCAGGCTTCTCAGCATAAGTGGACTGAATTGGTATTAAACTCCATGTACAGCAATTATCCCATAAATTAAAAGATGTAATGGGCAGTGGCACATACCCTAGAGAATTCTAGAGAGAGAAAAGATTAAGGATTTGTGTTTGTCAGACACCAAAATGTAGTAAGAGACAGTGTCTGACCTCTAAGGAACTTCCATGTTCTTTGAATGGGACTGTTACAACCTTCTAGAAATGTAATTCAAAATCTTCAACTGAGCTGTAAACATGAATTCTCAAAATCTGGTGTTCTTGAACTTGTTATCCTAAAGGAATTATCTCAGTTGCTGCAGCAGCACATTTCATAAAATGTCTCAAGTAAATAAAGCACTTCTTCATTGCAAAAACAGGTTATAGAATATGCAGACACTCCTACCACAGCCTATAATTTGCATGACATACCTTCTCATGTTGATGAGAAACAAATCAAGCCTGCAAGTTTCTCTTCTGCTGCCAACTATTGTGAAGAGCCAAATTTTGTTTTCCTTTTGTTAAACCAAAATTGTCCTTTAGTCTCCCAGTTTCTTAATTGCATGAGAATTCAGTACATACCACAGAATGAAAAAGAGAGACCAACAGGTAAGCCCTGTGTTGCAAACCAAATTGGAGAATGTCGGCTGACCTCTTTGTGACCTGTAAGCAGTTCCTAGCTTGTGTTGATTATAAAACCTGGGGAGAAAAATAATCAAGAATGTAGGATTTTACCATTTTCTTTAGGAGCTCATTTCTGTAGGTACAGCTTGACTGGAGTTACACCTCTGAGCCATAGGAGGAAGCAAAAATTGAGATCAAACTCTCACTGGAATCCTACCAGCCGCACCGAGGAAGAAATGCCGTGGACTAGGTCCGTGAGGTGTTCATGATCTCTGTGTGGATTGTCATCATCATGTTTATTCTCTGTTAATAACAGCTCCTACAGGCAGGTAAGAGCTGAATGAAGTGAGCCAGGCAGCCCACTCTGGTCACCAGGGTAAGAAATATCACCAGCTGAAAACACAAGAGTACCACACAGGAGGGTTTTCCAGTTCCAGCTGGACTGTCAATACAGAGCCATTTGTGCTGAAAGACCAGGTAAATTCCCTATATCTTCTAGATCACTACATCATCTTTTTTTTGGGTTTTATTCTGACAACACAGGAGGCTTCACAACTGAGAACGGGTTTCATTAGCATCACACAATAAATGGCAATCACGAATTTTCCATCAGCTTTGTGATAGCAAATTAAATTAGTTCATACCATTGATCAGAGCTTAAAATGCTGCCTTGTGAAATTATTAACTCTTTTTTAAAAAAACAATTGGTGACATTTTAAAATCATTTTATGTCCCAGAGAAGCTGGGATCTATTTCTATGTGAACTCTTTTATTAATTATAGCTAAACACAATTCAAAACTTCTTTAACTTTAAAAAAAACCCAAACCCAAATACAGATGATTGACCCCCATGAAGTTCAAACTGAGCAATGTAAATCTTTATAAAATGTCAGTAGGAATTAATTTATCAGTGGGGGAAAAAATACATAATATGGTAGAGCCTGGGGCATTAGGGAGAAGACTGTTTCCCTCACTTGAGATTTTAAATCTATATCATTGAGTCTTTCAGAAAAGGAAAATGATTTCTTTTGTTCTTACTATCTTACTTTGTATTTTCCTTCCAGGAAAAAAAATTAAATACAAGGTCTTCAACTTCCTTAGGGAAAAAAAAAAAAAAAAAAAGAAAAGAAAAAAAAAAAAAAAAAAGAAAGAAAGAGAGGGGAAAAAAAAGAAGAGTGCACTGGCACTGTGATAGTAGTCCTACTGGGAATTGCTGATTAAGAGTTTTCTTTGAAATAGATTTTAATTTAGATATCTAGAGGAGATTTTGTGAAATCCACTTGAAGTCTGATATCTCTACCTCAAAAAAGATGCAATTTTGCTGGACCCTGAAATTGCAAAGATTTTCATTTCCACCCATTAGACAATAACACTATAATTTATCCTGTCATTCCAAATCTGCTTTAAAAAGTGCAATCTTCGCATGTAGTCCTTCTTCTTCTGTCAAAATTGCCAGTGTGAAATTAGAAGGAAGGAAGAGTGTTGTCACGGTGACAACAGTTTGACACCTTATTGTACAGTGGTCTGGATAAGTGAGTCAGCCTGAGCGAGCAACACGATCGCAATGGAATGTCTTGTGCACATGCACACATTTACACACATGCATTGCCTGTCCAGCTCCAACATATAAACAAACCACTTTACAACAAGATGTCAAATTACAGTTGCAATGACATTTTGCTTTCTAAAGAACTTCCTCACCAAGAGCATAACAGAGGGAGCGTAGCACTCAAGTCTCAGCTCTCCTGGTGATGTGCAATTGAAGCAGTCCATACGCACTTGAGCCCTCATTCCAGGAACAGTTGTAAATTGTGTTCTCCCAAGCATCTCATCTGACATCAGGCTTCTCAGCATCTCAGTCCTCCTTCTCAAGGCTGAATGATGTCTTGTGCTGCCAATCGATCTTTGAAATGTACAGACAGACATGGCAGTGAAGAGATTCCCTTTCTGAAAAAAGGAAACCTTGCAAAGGATGCTGTGGTTCCAGGCAAACAGAAACCAGCAGAGATATGGCTAAGCTCACTGGCACCTGATAAAGTATGCAAAACCAAGACAATCCCACCAGCACCCACTGGAAAATTCCTGCATGAGAAGAACAAAGCAAGGGAACCACTGAGAGAGGACTTTATCACTACTGCAGAGTGTCTGACAATTTGCTAATGAACCTTGCCTAATAGTTTCCACCACAGGAAATAAATGTGAAGTTCAAGTTACAGGCACATCCATTACTGGTGGCACCCCAAACTACCAGTGAGGGACCACTGGAAATATGGCTGATAACCAGCCTTTTCTCTCTTCCTGCCTCCCATGGATGGAGAAGGAGGAAAATAGTGTAGAACAAGGATACTTAATTTTATAATGTGGCTTTAGGCCCAGATTCATTCTCTCTGTCTAAGTGCTTAATGAAGCAACTAAATCATCCTAGCTTTCCTCCAAAGTCAATATAGGAAAACAATGGGCAGAATTTCCTGCTATATTAAAGCTTTACCCAAAGGCAATAAGACACCTGTTGTCAGTATCTTGGTGAAGCACGAACTGATTGGGCCAAAACCCGTTACTACTTACTTCAAGAACAGAATATTCTGTTCACTTTATTGTTCAGTGATCTACACAAGCCTGAATTTAAGCATGTTACTCAGGCTTTCTTCAACTCAGAAATAGCTAAGAAATACATGAAACTATCTACTAATATTATGAATATTTCAGCTATATCTCTGGGATGGATCTGTACCAAAGTTACTGGAAAGACAAAGGAACATCTTGTGAGTTTGAATGTAGAGTTCAGCTAGGTGTGCCGCTATCGAATTGTGTTTCTCGGTATGAAAACCTTAAATTCTATCTTTGTGTTTCCAGTTAGACTTCATCTAATGTCTGTTCTCTTATTGCAATAAATTAAATTTTCACTTTAATTATTACAAATTTAGAGGTAGGGTATTGGATCGTGTTATTAACAGTAAATTCATTATGATTTATAAATTAAGCATTATGCATACGCATATAAGTGAGTACTCTTTCGGAATCATGTATGCTTGTTATGTGTAATATATAAACAGATTAGAACAGCTGTGAACTCAATGGAACATTCAGTTAAAAATATGTCCTGAAAGTATGACTTCTGTTCAAATAAATTTTGGGGGAAAAATCCTTCATAAGCAGAATTACATTAGAAAGTCATTTCAGGAGAAAAAAAACAAAGCTTACTAAAACTATGCAGTGACACACCAGATACAGTCACCTGGCACCTTAAAATTAGGAAAAACTGTGATTTCACACCCTTGGTAACCATTCATATGAAAAAAAAATCTCACCAATACTTTCTGGAATCTGTGATTGGCAGTATTCTTGTGTAAAGTTAGTGTAACCTTGGAAATGTCTCTGGGTGTTAATTATTATAAAGAGCAATTGCAAAAAACAAAAAGGACAAAGAAGTATAGGCCTATATTTCTTTAAGAAAGTTGTCCTTGATCTTTTTATTCAAGTTGAATTTCATATGAACTTCCTTCCAGATTTTCTCTGCACTTGACAAAATGGAAAATTATCCTTTTTGACCTTCATTGTAGGTACTTTTAAAGGAGATAAAAGAGTTTTGACAATATGGCTGCTCATTCTCCCAAACAAATTGTACCACTTCTTTCCACTGCTCCTGCTACACCCCTGTGAGGAGGAGCTGGGGTTAGGCTCATGCAACATTGCCATCTGGTGATGAAGTGCTTTCATTACTCTGTGAGCATGTTAGACAGTGCTTTACAAAGAGAAAACCAGACAAGATGGCTACTTCACTCACCCATGACTGACCACCTTTGAATACTCAGTAGGGAAGATAAGGGATTGCAGAAAAATGGGCAATGTCCCTTTAAAAAATGTTTTCTTGTATATAGTTCTTATCACCCACTACAAGAAATTGCTCTATGTTCTCACTCTGTGAGAAGGTCCAGTTGCATCTGTTGCATTGTGCAGTGAAAAAAAAATTCTGCTGGTTTTAAACCGATAAACATACTTTGCATTAGTGTTTTAGTGACATAGAGCAGAATGAAAAAGAGAAAGGACTATCCCTAGAATCAGAATCACAGTTTAAAGAAAAAAGAATTGTTGTTATTGCACTAAAACAACTGCTAGAAATCTGAAAAGCAAGCAATAACTTGCTTTTTTTTTTTTCTTAATCCTAGAAGAATTAATGTTGGTAAATTTCATAACTTGACGTTATTAGGCCACTGTACAGAAAAATAAAAACATGAAAATAATTTTTTTGCCTATATATAAGTCACTAGAAATGAGTGTCAATAATCCATATCAACACCTTGTCAAGCCTGCAGCATCATTTGTTATACCCAGGGAAGAGTACATAAAAGTGATAACAAGTATGAAGATGTATGCATACAGTACAAACCCCCTTTTACAATAAGTGACAAAAAATGTGTACAGTCATGCAAAAAAAGCATTTGAGTTGCAATTTCTGAGGTAAGATAAAGCTTTAGGTTCATGTCTGCCAGTGTCCCAGTAAGACTGGAGCAATTCCAGTTAATTTTGATGGCCAGCCAGAATTCAGAAATAATCAAACTCACACGAATGAAAATCTGCTGAAGACAAGACATGGCTTCTCTACCAAATTTAGTTTTTTTCTGGACAGACAAATAGCTAGGATACCAGTAGGGATGAGTTGTCATAACCCTACACATTGAAAAGAGCAGGGGTAAATGCAGCGGAGGAGAGAGGAACAATTGTAGTCAGGGTGAGTTTAGGAGAGAAATTCTCAGATTACTTCCAGTTAATTGTGTCTGTGGAATACAGGAAAGAAAGAACAATTTTTTACCAAATTCTAGCTAAGGAACTGATTATTTTCTCTCATGCCTGGAGACATGAATCAGTTGAAGCTACAGAACCTTCTAATGATGGAAATGGAGACCTTCTTTTAAAGTCTGGTATAAAAATTCTATTTACACCAAAAAACCTCCCTAGTGTACTTGCAAAGTGTACCCTTATTCATTATATATATTTAAAATCATATGAAAATGAATATACTGTAAAGCAAGTGGAGATCCTTTCACATACCCTCGTGATGTAAAGGTACAACAAGCAGTTCTTAGAATCTTGGTATCTTACATCAGAACCGTAGGGTATTTAAGAGAAGCCACTGCAGGATGCCCTTGTAGCACTGCCATTTTATTTGCCTTAGAATTATAACAGCATATTACAAAAGTAGCTCAAGAGAATAAATTAGGGTCCAGAGGCTACAGAACTGACACTGAGAACAAGCACACTGCTGCTACATACCAGATTTGCCTGGACCATGGAACACTACAGACAGCCAATGGGGGAATTAGGTACAAATAGGGGGGAAAAATGTCGTGAAAGGGAAGTTCCTCAAAAGATTTCTAGCAGCTCTATACTGTGGGATAATATATGGGCCACATTAACGTAACACACCAGCTTTCTTTTTTGGGTACCACCAAACCTAAAGGGAAAGCATCTGTATGTTTCTTCTTTATCTATGACATATATGGCAATATTATGATGCTTTTTTCCTCATTTTAGGGCCCAGGAAAAAGCGAGAAGACTCATGTTTGCTCTTTTCACTTCAACTGTAGATCTTTGCTGATCTGGCTGCATTTTAACCCTCTACCTACAATAGCTTTTGTCCAGGCACCAGCTTAGTCCAGGTGCTGCTGTTTCTCCTGAAGCAGAGTCACTTATGGCCAATCACATTAGTAAATTAACTTAAGGCGGACATATTTATGCTTTCTGATGAGCAGGTGAAATAGGGGAAGTAAGTCACTATGGGTATCATTCTCAGTTCATTTGTGTATATATAGCTATTCCATTTGTTCTGGTATGTTCTGAAAATAAATTTGTTGACTTAATCAAAAAAGCTGATTACGGTAAGAATAAGTTTTTTTGTTTGTGATGTTTGGAAGCAGTATTACAGAGAGACTGACATGGGCACGTGCCAGGCACAATACTTCTGATTTTTCTTCTCAGCTTTGATCTCCCAGCTTAAAACCAAAAAAAAGGAGGAATACAATGAAAAAAATCTCAAACAGTGTGTTGAATGAAAAACTAAGAAAATTTAAAAAGTGGGGTTTTTTGTTTGGTTGTTTTTCTTAAAGACGATGATATTAAGATTCTAAGGGAATTCTCTGGCTAAAGATTTCCTTTAAAAGTCAGCACATCTCAGGTGCAGATCCCAGAGGAAGCGACATTTCATCTTCATGTTC
Organism: Certhia americana; assembly: GCA_018697195.1. Classification (NCBI taxonomy): domain Eukaryota; kingdom Metazoa; phylum Chordata; class Aves; order Passeriformes; family Certhiidae; genus Certhia; species Certhia americana. The sequence goes on from CM031878.1 coordinate 67,498,664, forward strand.
AAGGTTACAAAAATCCTCTGAAAATAAATTATGAATGGGGGAGAGACTGATCACATCAAATAGCAAAGTGTAGAGCAACACTAAACGAAAGTCTTAGTTGCCTGAACATGTTTACTTTTTATTCTCTAAAGATAACACAAAGGCATTGCACAGGGGGACCAACAGGGTCCAATGTGCCAATGCTCCATGTGCTAGTAAAGGCCTTCCTGGAAGGAATGGAGACATGTCTATTCTGTCATTGTTACATTTTAATTCTTAACCATAGATGTAATTTCCATAATTCCTAGATCCATGAAACATAATGGAAGGTGCTATGCACTGTCCTGCCACTCTCAGACAGGATAATGTCAGAAGAGTAGCAACACAACCATTTAAATTATTCTGAAACAAATTTCTTAATTCGGTTCATGAGTTTACAGCTTAGCGATACACTGTTTAAGTGTTTTGACATGGCTTTAGAAAAAGAGGAAACCATTAAAAACAAATGTTCAAAGAGACAATAATGCAAAACTGAGGCTTTAAAAATGGTAGATCCACCTCACGGGGTGCAATATCTAGCTTCAAATGGCACTGTAAGGAGTGCAAGCAAGCATTTAAAAGGAGCCTAATTAAGAAAACTGACTGGCACTTGGTCTCATTGCTGGTCTTTTAGTGCAGGGAGAAATCAATCTAACACAGAAGACTTGACAGCTGTATAACATAAAGGGCAATCTGCAAACTGGTGACTAAGTCCAGACTAAAATCTATATTACGCATTCAGAGAGGGCTCTGCCAGCATTAAATCAGAGAAACAGTCAAATACAAGGGAGCCTTTGACTCCACAGAGTAGTTGACTTTAGGAAACCCTGCACACAGCAGTTTGCCCTGTGTTTCACCTGCAAAAGAGAAGCAAGCTGCTGCTTTTTGCATAGTGAAAAAAATGTATATTCTGCTCCAAAGCACAGGATTTTTCATGGGAAAACTGTGAGGGAACAGTGAATTTTATTTCTCCAGGATTCATTTTCAACCAGCAGAGGCATTCATGTGTACAGTAATATGAAGATATCTTGATTCCTTTCTATTCCATATTTGTCTGTGTCCATTTGAAAATCCAAGAGATTATTTACCAAAGATGAAGTAAAAAGGCATAAAAAAATGTGCATACAGAAAAAATGCAAAAGCAACATAAAAACAAAGATGATTGGATTCTTACCAATCTGCAAGACAGTCACATCATAGGAGATGGGGTGATAACACTGACACTTAAAAGGAAAAAATATACAGGATGATAGTTTCTTAAGAAAGAATTTTAAATCACTTAAAATTTTTAATTTATGCCAAATTAAAAAGAAAGAAAGACACCTACTGCATGTTCCTTCTACAGTGTCTTCTACCATCTATTCAGAATACAGCTTTAGAAAAAGATTTGCAATATCTGGACAGGAATGTCATCTTCACATGCCCATAAAGCAAGGCTCATTGATACAGAACATCACCCTGCATAGGTTTTTTAGAAATTCACATGCATAGAAATGTACTTTTTCTAATCTACCAGCATACCTGTACCAACCTGGTACAACAATAAGTAGGGCACCTGATACTAATGTCACTGAAAATTTGCAAAACACACATGACACACAATGTTCATTGAAGGTACAGAAGAATAGCTCATGCTGCAAGTCAGCTGAAACTGGTGAAAAACGGCTCAGGGGTATTTAATTACAGGGGGGTTTGATCTGAAAAACATGAAATTGCATCATTTTGTGTCTTTTCATTGCTACAAGCATATGATACAAAGCACTGCAGAGAAGTCAGCAACTCTTTTTGTCCCACAGACTAAAGCTGCAGTTGCTAGGGCTTTGCAGGAGGGCATACTCATATGGACTTTAAATAAAGATCATGTCTGTATCAACCTCTTTCCTAAAGAAGGAAACTTTTAAAGAAAACTCAACTCATGCTCTCACACTTTTAAAGAAAACTCAACTCATGCTCTCATGTATAACACGGTTAAAGGCTGAAGTGAGAACTTTATTGTACCAGCACTGCAAAAATGTGGTGAACAGATCCTTTCCTAAAAGCTTCTGCCACTAATTAACAAAAAATAAGGAAAAAAAAAAATCAAGTCTTCTTTACACACAGCAGTTGAAGTTACTAGCTATTGAGACCACAAAAAACCCAAGCCATTGAATTTTAATCTTCATTAACATCTCCAATCATTCTGGGTCATCTTTGTTAAAGATGACACTCAGTCTCTGAATGGTGAGAGTAAGAATTTAACATACTCTTCAGGAAGTAGGTTCAGTGCTTAGTTCTAATGCATGTAAACGTGTCTTCTTTATTTTTGGAAACAGCTTTATTGCCAGATGGTTTTTGTTCTTTTTGCTTCCTTTAGCTATCTAGATAATAATTTTACCTCTCAAGGACTGGTTTGTCACTCCACGTCACGTGGTGATCTGAAGACTACCCCACACAGAGTCCTGTGGCACAGACAAATGCCAGTTAGCAGCACCGGCAATAGCATGGTACAATTTGGCACATATGAGTTAGCTCGGGTACAAAAGAAATGCAGATACAGCCACACACTGCCTGAGGAGGTGTCTAAACACTATACCTAGATCTGGGCATGGCTCAGACACTGCCAGCTCAAGCAGAGGGGGGCATGTGGAAAGGAGGCCTGCACCTTTCACACTGTGATCATTTAAGAGACTCCTTCTTTTAACAAGGCGACAAAAGCCATTCATCATACTGCAGAACAACACAAATCCTTGGGCCAAAAGATTTAGTCCACCTTGATTTCAGAACTCACCCACACACAAGTAAAGCTATATCTGCATGTTTAAATCTGTAGCATAGGAAGGGGGTGGCAGAAGAAAAGAAGTTTTGAAGCATTTTTATTCTCTTTAAACTCAAGCACACCACTTTGCTATTAGTTACAGTAAAAATTACTTTTCAATTTGCCTTCTGCCAAATGGACAAGTCTCCCACTTGGAAAAGACAGCTTACCATTCAGTCTCCCATTTAGAGATACTTTGCAGAAACACTAACCAGCACCTAGTCCAAAAGATCAGAAGACTTGATGAATTGTGCAATGCTTTTGAATCAAATAGGCTTTTACAAAGGGGCAGGCAGGAATCAGACAATGTGAAAAGCATTTTAAATATACTCTGACAGAAAAATTTGCAGATCAATGACAGTGGACAAAAGATGAACTTAAAAAGACTTTTGATCACATCCCTTACAGTTTCTATTAGAAATGAACTTGATATAATAAATTTAAATTTAGACAGCCTGAAGAACTGAGGCATATAATTTGAGGGTTTGGTTTCACTCATTAAGATGGTAAAAGCTCATTTGAAAAATTAAAAAGTGCACTTGGATTTTATGTTCTGGGGTGGTCAAAACCTGCATATTTTAGGTCTGATCAAAATGAGCGTGGCCAAAAGAGTCAAAGAAGTGCAAAGGCAATGACAGTTCAGGAGGCCAAAGTTACCACCTCCACCATCCCTATCACTAGAACCAGCTCTCATAATTCACTTGCCAGGAGCAATGCTGTCACACAAGAACCATGTATCACCACCTGAACATTCATTCTTTGGCCACAGACACACAATATACTAATTCAGCAGGTCTGATGTTAACTAACCCTTATGTTAAAGGGTTAATCACTGAATTAATGCATTAGTCAAGAACCTCAATTTTCAATTTCATTAAATATTTTTTTAAGAATACATATACAGTCCTCAGGGTGGTGTGAAAAAAATAAATGAAGGAAAAAAAAAACCAAAAATTACTCCAGAAAGCTCAAATAACAAAACAAGAAGAACACCAGACAATCACTAAAACCACTCAATACTAAAACAGAATACAGTTCCAACTTATCCAAACAGACATAATGATTCTCAAGTTTGAAAGCCTATGTAATAGGTTTTGAAATTATTATATAAGCATATCTGTTTAATTTGTAGACTGTAAACCACCATAGATTAAAAACATTGGGTTTTATTTTTGTGGAAAGGGTCTTTTGAGTCGAAGAATAAGATGGAAGACCAGGATGCTCTTGTCTCCAGGGTATGGACAGCCCTGGAGGATATCTTGGGACAGGAGTGAAGTTGTGAAATGGAAGAAGAAACAGAGAAAGACAATTATCTTGTCTTATCAATATTGTTTTGACTTTTGAGTCATAAAAACTGTGAGGAAGCAGTGAAATTTTTGTCTCAGAAGCCAAGAGAAAAAATAATTCTTTGGCTATGAAACATGGCCTGTTGTCTAGTTACCTCAACAGCTATGCATGGGTAAGTGTTGTATTCCTTTTAGGGAATGATCTCTCCTCAAAAACCCCTCCCCCAGAGACTGTAACCTGGCCTGATTTACCTGCCCCTTGACTCTGACCTATGGCCTTTGGCCAGGTAATCTGACCCCGACCCCAAAAGAGATAAAAACCCCTCTCCCTCCATGCTTCTTGCTCTTTACCTCCTGGGATCCCTTCATTGGAAATAAAGCTTTGGAATACATCCCAAGGTAAAGGGCCTCTTTTGGACTTCCTATCCCTATTCATGAAGATCTCCTCTCCCAAAACTCCCTAAATCTGAGCTAGCAGCTTGTGGGGGGGTGGAGGGAAGGAGAAAACTTAGGTAAGGCTACATAAAGCTGCAGAGTACGTTTGGAATATATGCACCGCTATCTGCATGAGACACAAGGCATCTGTTTATTCACAAGTCTACTCTCTCGACTTTTCATGAGCAAGGCTCAATAAAACCATCTTCCTAAGAGACATTTTGCTAGGGGAGTCATAACAGTTTCCATTTGAGTTTTCTTTAAACCCTTCAGAGAACAAGCAGTCCAAAAAATCATACTGCAATACAAGAGCTCATTCTTAAAATCATGAGACCTTCCTCTAAAGCCATCTGCCTGCTTTTCCCTGCAACCTCTTATTATATCATTTTCTCTGCAATATCTATATACTTGCCTTGTGCTAGGCAGAACCTCAAAAACAACAACAAAAAAATATTTACGAGCAGCTTACTATGGGATATTGCCAGGAATGGGAGAAAAGAAACTGGAGTTCTAGCAAATTAGCCAGCTTAGTTGCATTCTTTAAGCATGAAAGTGTTAAAAGCAACAAAAGGATCAATGAAGTTGAGATATGAGATGGTGCTTTGTGAAGGACTCATCTTTTTTCCCAACCACAAACTCTTGAGTTAGCTGTATACCAGAAGAAAAACAGTTGAGTTACCTGCCCTGTTATATAGAGTCTTTTCAGAACTACAAAAAAAATACAACAAATACACATTATTTGACTATGAAGAAATAAGCTGGCTATCATTGATTAGTTTTCTTCAAGGCAAAGTTTCTGGAGAAACTAATTGAAATATCATCCCCCCTGTCTTTTTTGCAGATTTCTTAGAATTTCAATGGCCTCAGATCTGTAGTACATGCAAGCAACAAACTCTCATGAGTGTGCAATCCTAAAGATAAATAATTTCCTACACCTACTTGAATCTTGCACATCAGCTGTACACTCCAAAATAAGAATCATTAAAAGCATCAGCGTCTTTTCTTGGTAAACACTCTAGGAGTAACAAAAGAAATAGCTTTGCTGGTTTTGCGTGTAGTTAATTGATTTTAGTCTTTATTTTTCACCCTCTACTACCTAGAGATGTGAATTTTTTTAGCATACTCTTGCCTGATCCAAAAACACTTTTCAGTACCTGTTCTTTTAAACAGCTTTTTACATTGTGTTTAATTAATCCCTAGGGTCCGACCTATATAATTTTCGTGATTTTCTGCTAATTAAAATACCTTCAGTCTGACTACAAAAGTCAAGAATATTCAAAACATACTAGAACTAAATTGTACATCATTCTAAAATAAATAAGAGGTACCTTTCAACATCTCTGTGACAGATACACCCTTCTGACAATTTAAAGATCAGCTTGGTATTTAGTAGTGAACTGAGCTTTCCTATGAGCCCAGAATAATCCACTTAAGTTATTGGACCACTGCCCTTTGGGTAAAAAACATTCAAAAACATTTAAAATTTTTACAGCTCTACTCATTATCTATGTTGTGTAATTCTATTCTTTTCTTCCTATGTTTTTGTTTTCCAGCTCAATTAAATGTTCAGATGCATATTAAAACAGTTAAAAAACTATGACCTTCCAGACTTACAGAATACAAAAATTTGCTATGGAGCTTTGAATATGCTCCCAATACCAGCGTCAAAATAGAAAGGTGGACAATAGTGCCATGCATATCTTCAGCAGGATTTCTTTGAATTAACTTAACTATTTCACTTGACCTGCATTTGCACCATTTCTCTTCTCTCTGTGTCATCTAATAGAGGAATCTGCAGCTAGTTTGTTGGAAATGAACGGGAGCCAGTAGTGCTACATCCTTCCCCATATGGGGAGTTCAGAAGCAAACCAAGGTTGGATTGCAGGGGCCCACCAACCTTGCCAAGCACACATGGCCACCAATAGTGAGGACTGACTCTTGCTGGTAGCAATATTTATATGGCTCAAGAGCCAAAGCATTCCTAGCATGGCTTGGAAATAGATAGGTGAGGGTTTGCCAGACAGCAGTCCTCCTTCACTACCAAGTGATAAAATGCATTTGTCCCTGGCAGGATGACACAGCCACAGTACAGGAACTGCACAGCCTTCTGTCACATCAGGGCCAGGATTGTTTCTGCTTGCAGACACCATGCTACAGCATCACTGGGATCTGCTCTCACTTGGTTTTGAGTCAGGTACATTTACTGTTAACCTGTCAGAGAGCACTGAAAAACACCCCACACTGAACACAACCTGTGGTACACACAAAACCACACAGCTGCCATTGCTCCGGGAATCTGATCCCTGAATATGTTCCCTAAGTCCTCACACAGCAGACAACACACAGGAATACCCAGGAATGCTGTCATAGTTACAGTACTGAGCTTGGCAGTTAATTTCAGGTGCAGTATTCCATGCGGGCTACAGTGGAGGTGGGCTTGAATGTGGTCCTCCATCTCCAGTGCTGACTCTTACATATTTCTCATGTGCCTTTACTCTGAACAACTAGCACAGTGTCTTTCTTGGTGACAATTAATGGGTAAAAAAATAATTTATTTTCCTAATTCTAGCCCATTTTCATAGTACTTTGCCATCTGTACAAAATTTTGGGTTCTTTTCCACAGAAATTACATTTTTCACTTGATTTGTTTATTGTTCTGCCTACCATGAGCAGCTGTAACAAAGTGAAAAAGTAAGAGAGAAGCCTCCATCCCCAAATTACTAAAAACCATGAACTAAAAGAAATAGCAAAGTGGTTAATTCTTCTACAGTGAAGTCAAGGCTGTATCTTCCTGAGGACAACATCGTAGAGCACTCTAATTGCCACTCTGAAAATTGCTCTGGCTGCTTGGCTGCTTCTTTTCTATTTCACAATTTATCATGTAATTACTCACTATAGAGAAAGGGACAAGCTGATCCACCAGATAAAAGTTCTCACCACTCAGTGAAGTATCTCAAGCTTTTCAACAGCTGTTTAAAAATTTTGTACACAACAGAAAATCTTCACTGTACCTTTTCCCCAAAATACACTGTAATCTACTGTAGTAGATACTCTGAATGGCAAAAAGTACATGAATTACACCAGAGCTATCTTGATACTGTTAAGCAAGCTGGGAGAGGATCAACAGCTTGAAGTGAGAACTCATCCCAGGCAATATCAATAGCCTGCTATAGGTGGTAGGTTAGGTAACCCTAACCATTCTTTCAGGCAGAGAGGATAAAATTTCATATCCTTGGTCAGAATGCTACTAATTTTTAAGACTGTCTCCCTCAAAGAACATAGCAGAGAGAAAATCATTGTAATGACTCTATCCCGAAAGTTACCCAAAGATTCTGAGCACCATAAAATTACACTTCTGGCTGGAGGTTGCTGACTTTCTCAAGAGGGGCTGATTGTGGAAACTATGCAAACTTTTATACTTAGATATAATGTAGTTTTGCTGTTTACTGTTCATTTTAGGGGCCACTGTACTGGCCCCTAAAAGCTCACTGACAGATTTCAGATCTCAATATAAAATATAAACTTCACACTCCTTTCCATATATCATACTGCAATATTATTTCAAATAGACAGACTTGGGAAAAAAAACCAAAGAAACAAACAAACAATAAAAAACTTCTCCACCCCACACTACCTTAATTCTTTTTTTTATCTTTCCTGTAAAAAAATATAAGTAAGAATCCAGAGCTGACTCAGCAGCTGCAAATCTCTGTTCTACCCATTAAAATATGACCCATTTCCAGAAATGGCCTGGTCAAGTAGAATTTTGTATGGACAAGATTATCTTGTTCAAATTTTGAAAAATTCTTTTTAACCACTGGTGGAATTTACAATTAAAAATGGACTAGATTACAGCAAGAATCCATGAAACATTATCTTAAAGATTTTTCTACAATCATATTCCACTAAAATGATGAAACAAACACAAAAAAGTCTCATAACTTTGACATCAACTTTAGTATTTTATTTATTGAAGGGAAAAAAACAAAAAAAAAATGGTAGAGGAATCTATTTAGTTTTAAGGCAGACACATTGCCCTCATAAAACAAAAAAAATTGCCAACCTTCAAGTTCAAAGCTGCATAATACCAGCAAGCTGCAACTCAAACTATGCTTCAGTCCCATGGTTAATATTACTGAGAATTTCTTGATGCTTATGGCTAGCATTAAATTTCAGAGTAAAGATCTTTCTTAAGGAGAACAAACACATTGTTAGTTTCTTTTTGACATTGTTCCGACTACATTACAAGTGCTACAGGACAGATTATGACTATCATTCAGACAAAAAAAAAAAAAAAAAAAAAAAAAAAATCCCAAAAAAACTTAAATGCATAACTACCATTGAACTTGCTCCTTAAAAACAAATTTCTCCTAAGTCAGTACATTTCATAACACTCGTGTTCTCAAACACCCTGAAGGACTTTAGAAAACAGCAATGTGTGATGGGTTTCCATAGATGTTTTGAAAAAAATATGGCATTCAGTTTAGTGTTCTTATCAGACAGACTTTCATGAATGCTGCTCATAAAGATTTAAGAATGAGCACTTAGAAGTGTTTTAAAGTGTACCACAGTAAGCTCTGTGCAGATGATATGACAAAATAAACTTGTCTGGCTGAAAATGAGTCTATACAACATAAATTAACTCTTTTAATCCTCTTTCATTCTGAAGCTTGTCACCAAGGCACAGCCTTCTGTTTTAAATGAATTTGAAAGAAATTATTAGAAAGAAACTCTAGTGAGACAATCATTAGCACTACCTGCGTTATATGAAAATACATACTATTCCAGCCAATGTCAGTAGCACACACTAGGGCATATTCTAGAAAGGAAAGAACTAGTTAGAGAAAGATTGCAGGGAAAAGCTCCTGCCAGACAGCTCTCACACACATACACCTCCCCTCATTTAAAATTTATGAAGATGAAGCGCTGCTTTTGTTTCCTGTCTCCAAGATGAGCCCTAAGACTCTTGACAAAAGCAAGCTAACACAGTGTAATTGTTTTACATATAAATTGCATGTCCAATCGGCTTAGTTTTCAAAGAACATTGATGAGGCTACTTTGATACCCAACTGCCAGATAACAAAGTGCAGGGCACAGAGGCAGATGGGCATGATGCGAATTTTTAATCATTATGTTTCTCAGTCATTTTACAGAGTGTGGAATAGCAGAGAATACACATAGGAGAGAAGAAACATTATTTGTAAGAACAAGATGCTTTTTATTTTCATTAAGAGTAATTCAGGAAAACAAATAAGACAAGAAACAATTCAGCACAAAGCTCTGAGGCATTTTAAATCTGTTATATTCCATACTGCTAAAAGGATTTTTTGAAGGGTAAAAAAATGAACAGAGAGAATGGACAGAAAGCACAAAAGCAACTTCCTTTTTTTAACAAAAACACAAGTCTTCATTCTGAGAGAAATTAATTCTCTACTTCAGAGTTGGATATATACAGAGACAGTTGTAAATTGCAACACCATGAATGAGAATATAAAATTGTCATCCTTTCGCTTTCTCAAGTTCATAGACATACCTTAACTGTTGGCACCCATGTCCTATTTTTCCTCTCCATCTTATTTCATGTCATCTGTTTTCAGAAAGCAGAATCACATAGAAATATATAAGGAAAGCCACATTCTTAAAATATATCCTCTGTGATGGTCAGCCAGTGCAGAAAAACGTGCAGCTTTTACCTTTGATCCATACACTTCATTCTGTTATCTGTAGCCAGAACAAAAAACTCGATTCCGTTTATCATGCTTGTCTGGGTTAATTTAGTACTCTGACTACATTCTCTAAGCTTTACAGTGCAGGGGTCAGGTAGTGAATTGTTTTTCTTGTTGTGCATGTAAAGCACATGGCTTCAGCAGCTGCATCAATCCTGCTAGTTTTCTGTATGTAACCTTATCTTTATCATACCCAGTCACTGATGCTTCAAGGAGAAGAAGGGCATCCTGTAAGACCTTCTCTACATGTGAGTGAACACATGTGAAGAACACTGCATGTGGAAAGAAATGCATGGAAAAGTCTGGCAGCACAAGATCATCACAATGTCAATCTAGACTTCACTGTGAATTAAGGAAGGAAAGCAGAGGCACGGTTCTTTTGCCAAGTTTTTTTTTTTCCTTTTTTTGATTGTTGCAGCTACTGCCACTCTTCTGTTAAAAGGAAGCACAAATATCAGTTTCATGTTTAATATATATCCTCTTCCATTCTCAAAATTAGTTCAAGGACATTAGCTTTCACATTTCTTTCTTTTTCACAGATACTTTCCATCCACTTATGCACACATGTACACCCCTGGTTTAAAAGAGACAGCCATCAAGAAAATAAGACCACTAACCTTTTATGAGAACTGTTCAAAGAGAAACTGACTTGGGGCCTACATGTAGTCTTCTAAACTTACCATCATTTTACCATCTGAATACCAGTTATGACTTCCCCTCGTGACAGGTTTCTTCTATCCATGGAATAGGAGCAATCACACATACTTTTCCATGCAACCTGAAGGCACATTGTATTTTAAGTGTTATTTTGTCCAAGTCTTTAACATTTAACTGCGCAGGTATTTTCACTCTTACTAGTACATAGCTTTCCAGGCTGCTAGCATACCAATTCTGAACCATTTAACCAAATGTTTAAGCACATTTAACTTAGACAGATTTATCTCTTTAGATATCAGATTTTAGCTCTGATATCAGAATTAGCAAGGGCTATTGAATAATGACTTGCTTTTCAAAAATTACGAAGTATGTACTTCTACTTGTATAAATAGTCTTTAACAAAGGCTTGCAAAAAACCTTAGAAGAAAGCACAAAAAATGCATTTATTGTTTGATTTTTTTCTCTCATTAAGGGATAAATAGTAGCATGATTTAAAAAAAAAATCAGTATGAGGCACAAAATATTCTGCTTCAGAGTAACTAGTGTGCAGAGAATGCATCCAGCTAGAGAGGTCCCACAGCCTATTAGCAGAAACATAGATTTTGCATTTACTAAAACCTGTCTGATCCTGTGAGAAGAGAGCAAGGAGAAAGGGAGAACAAACCAGCAACAGCCACAGCCTGAACTTCTCGTGAGTGTTATTGATCTTATTGACTGGGGCACTGGAATGCTGCTGTACATTTAGTAGGGAGAACAACAGAAAATTACATTAATTCAAATTGTTAAATCAATATTTAACAGTATAGTTAGTGGCAGTTGACCTTCAACGCACCTTTAATAAAACAATAGTGAACTAGAACTGCAAGAGTCATAGGCAAAAGAGTAATCTGAATTAGTGTGAAATATATGATTTAGGGGCTTGTACAAATGTAGACATTTCCATATAAGTGTAGGTATTCCTTGTAGCTGCTTTTTTTCTTGTTGCAAGTAAAAGGCTTCTGCCACCATGCTGTGTTACATTTTGTATTAAATGGTCACTCAGATAACCACTGAGAAAAATCCTAATATTTCATTGCCACATGTCTTTTCTGATATATTTGTGGACCTTGAGAAGAAGAATAAAAACAAAGAGTAGCAATATTGAGGCAGTAGTGGGCCCCTGGCCAGCTTGTTTTAACATACAGGGCATCCCTCTCTCAGATTAAGCAAGCTGCATCCTGATCTGAGCCTCAGGTGTTCTTTCTGTGGGATGATTCTGGTGAGAAAGAGAAAAAGAAAAAAAAAAAGTTTTAATAATTTTTTGTCAAGCTAGTACTACAAAAGCACAGAGCATCAAAACAAACAAAAAGCAGATTTAGGTCACTGCACTTGAATCTCCCAATAACAGGTTCCCAGGACATATTCAAGCTGCTGCTGACTTGTCAAGTGAGGTTCTTAAGGCATCCCCTATGCAACCAGGATACCAGATCATAGTATATGACAGATGATTCCAAGAAATGTGGTGTCATTAACAAAAGAATAACATTGGATGAATGATTAGTACATCAAATTCATTCATCACACACACATTAATCCATGCAATTTTAAATCGTTAGTAAAGCAAATCCTTTTCCCTGCCTAATAACTTAGATCCCTAAGATCACTGGAGATCTAGGTTCAAATCCTCCCTTTTCCAGAGGCATCTTTCACTGCTACCAAAGTACATCAGCTGTCTTGACTTATACTCAATTCTGCTATCTAACAGAATGCTAATAATGCTTAAACAGAGGTAGTGAAGTTTCTTGAGACCAAATGTTTCATAGCCATAAACATAATTTAGCCTATACAAAAGACAAAAAACTCATTAGGCTTAAAAGCCTTCATTTATCTGGGATCTCTAAGTGAGTAAAACTTTGGGAGAATCATTTCTTCCCACAGACTGAAGCCTGAACAGCTTTGGAACACTCCATGTAATATTATCCACTACACTTATTTAAGACAATCATCTTCACCATTTCCTTTTTTTTTTTTTTTGACTGGGGAGAGGAGGAAATCAGGCCCTCTGGATGAGCTATGAAAGGCCATGATCACCTGCCTTTTTACTGCCTAGCGACTCAGTACAACAAGGTTCCTGTGCAATCTTTTACAAGCAGTCTTCCTCCTTACCATGTTCAGTGCAATGCAAACAAAAGGTAATACACTTTTCAAAAGCATATAGAGTGATAGTTCTTAAGTTGACTGTTTCTAGTCACAAAAGATTCTGTGATTAAATTAGATGGGTCTATGAAAATATCAGTCCAACCCCCAGTTCCCTGTCACAGGATACTTTTCATGCTGGATGTCTACAATTCAAAAGAAAGGAGAAAAATTAAAAACAACATAAGGGAGAAGGAAAAAAATTTTAAAAGTGCAATATCTGCCCACCAGGAAATATTTAAATTTACATATATATTTCTTCTAGTTCACATAACTCCAGAATTACAAGTGTTATTGTGAGTAGATTTTCTTAATACAGTTAACTTAAATCACACTTCTACTAATAAAATTTTAGAAAATAAATATTAGATTTCTAAAACCTGGCACACAAGTTAATGAGGATTTTTCTGTTTTACTGGCATAGCTGCTAATATTTTGAAAGTATCCACTTTCAAATAATTAGTGGCCTAATTATTTCAATTCTAAATGCTTCCTAAGTCTTTTTTATTCATTATTTTTATCTGCATGGTTTGGGAAAGTTTTATATCTACTTCGAATATTTAAGTCAGAAACCTAGCAAGTAATGGAGGCATCATGTTTTTATAGTGCCTGGGTCCAGGAGACCCTTGATAGATAAACTTTTTAGAGTGAATTAGGAAATAACAAGCTCCTCTAAAGTGAATTTTTAATTACTGCACTGCCTTAATGCAGTTCACTGATGCCATGAATGTCATCCAGGATATATTTTCTAATAGAGCTTTTCCTTTCATGCACCTTTCTGTTGAAAACAGATGACATTTTGTCATCACTAAAGCTGGTAATGTCTTTCCAAGCATATCCATAGTGACTTCAATTGAATTATTATTTACTGCAAAATACCTAGGCGATTTAGACTTACTGTATTTATTACTTAGGTGAATTTGTTCAGGTGTTACTTCCCTTCCGATAACTGGATTTTAGACACCAAATATTTATTTTCTTTTTATTCCCTCAATTAATAAATTTCACTGCCAAAATAACATCTTCTAGTCTAAAGAATATGTTTAAACAACACTAGGAAAACAGGCTACTCTTTGCCAAAAGGACATTGACCATTTTTCATTCTTTCATTGAAGGCAAATTCCTGTTTGAAATTACCAAGAAATTTCAAATCAACTTGATGCACTCCCCAAAACATCCCACACGACACCTTCTGACTTTCATTCAACATGAGTTGTACAGCTCCTTTACTGCAATACTTATGTCATAGCAAAGAAAGACCTCAAGGCAATGTTATTTAAAGATACTTAATTGCAAGCAATAATTAATACTTCCTGTCCATTTTATGATTCCTCAGCTGCATACCATACTTGATATACTCACAAGTGACCTGTATTTGTCTTTTTGTGTCTATTATTAACCAACATAAATGTTTAATCCATTCAAATGAAGTTATATAAATCACAGTGGTTTCTTTTTAACTAAATGTAATAGTAGAAAAAAGTAACATGGCAACTGGAAGCATAATGCAGTGTTCTTGTTTGACAGCTTTTCTGGGTACAATGTAAACATCAGCCGGTTTGATAAGAGAACTGCATTTGGAATTAAGTGTTATTTGGAGGAGAATGAGCTCTTTCAATTGTCATTGGAGTGCTGCACCAGGGCTTTGATTTGCATAAAACCTGGTTATATTTAGTATCTGCTCATGAATCTATGCTAAATCAGCATTGCTTCATCAGCACACAATCTTTCTGCATGTATTTCTTCTAAGATCCTCCTTAGACTTGCTATTATTGGAAGACTTCTTATTGTACTTCAGTTTAAAAATATGTGTGAAATCATACCTATAGTACTGACAGGTCTCCAGATGTCTTCTAACATCCCATTTTTCTGTAGAATTTGTTCTTCAACCTGCAATAAATGGCTGCAACTGATATTCCATTTTAAAAGGGTTCTTCACTGGAAGTTGTAATGACTTCTGAGGTGCACAGGATCTTGGTAAATGCTTGAAATTATAATCAAAACTATAGAATCACAGACAGTTAAGTGGTTGGAATGGACCTTAAAGGCCATATAATTTCAACTCCCCTGCCAAGGGCAGGGACACCTCCAACTAGATCAGATTTCTCAAAGCCTAATCCAATTTGGCTTTGAACATTGCCAGGGATGAGGCATCCACAACTTCCCTAAACGTGTTTCAGTGCATCACCTCACTCACAGTAACAAATTTCTTCCTCATACCTGGTCTAAATCTTACCTCTTTCAGTTTGTACCCATTACTCCCTGTCCTATCACTACTAACATTGTCCTTAGTTTCCTGTTCAAATTTCCTGTATTCCTCCCAGGTCACTTGTCCTTGTTTCCATTTCCTGAAACCTTCATGGTTTTGCTCCATTTGTTCAGCAGCTCCTTATCTGTCCATGGAGACCTCTTGGGACTTTTTCTGGATTTTCTCCTTGTTGGGCTTTACCTGAGCTTGGAGGAGATGATCCTGGAAATTCAGCCAGGATTACCGGGCCCCTCTCCTCTCCAGGGTTTTATCTCATGGGACTCTACCTAGTAGGACCTCAAATAGATCAGAATCTGCTCTCCTGAAGTTCAGGGCAGTGAGCTTGCTCTGTGCCCTTCTCACTGCTCTGAGAATCTCAAATTCCCCTGTCTTGTTCTCACTGCAGCCAAGTGCACAAGCCCTCCAGCTCCTCCCCATTGGTAAGCACAAGGTCCAGCATGGCACCTCTCTTTGTTGGCTCCTCAATCATTTGTCTAAGGAATTTGCCATTGACATATCAGAGGAACCTTTGGGACTGCTTGTGCCCTGCCATGTTGTCCCTCCAACAAACAATCCAGGTGATTGAAAGCCCCCACGAGGATCAAGGATTGCAAGTGTGAAGCTGCTTCTGTTTGTCTGTAGAGCACTTCATTCACACCATTCCCCCTGACCAGGAGGTCTGCAGCAGATCCCATGTCCCTGCCCTCTCCTTTATCTTGACCCACGAGCTCACAGCTGGCTCTTCATCCATTCTCAGGCAGAGTTCCATACACTCCAGCTGGTCATTGACGTGGGGGCTACACTCCTTCCTCATCTCCCTAGCATGTCTTTCCTAAAAAGCCAAAAACCTTCCATTTCAATGCTCTAATCATAGGATCCTTCCCACCATGTCTCCATATCACCAATGATATACCCACATGGGCATCTGCACATTTCTACTCCTCTTGCTTGTTTCCCATAACACATGTGTTTTTGTAAAGGTGTCTGAGCTGGGCCCCACACTCTGGTTAAACCCAGTTCATTAGTTGGAGTATCTGGACTGCCTTTGCATTTGTCTGGGCACACACTACAGAAGTCACCATCTGACTGGCAGGATTGGGATGGACAGGTGTCTCCCCTTTCAAATCTAGTTTAAAGCCCCCTTCACTAGTCAGGTGACTGATCTGGTGGATGCAGGAAATGCTGTGGATGTTGTATACCTGGACTTCATCAAGGCCTTTGATACTGTCTCCCACAGCACACTCCTAGAAAAGCTGGCAGCCTGTGGCTTGGACAGGAGCACTCTGTGCTGGGTTAGGAACTCTCTGGATGTTGGATCTCTGGGCCCAGAGAGTGGTGGTGAGCAGTGCTGCATCCAGCTGGGGGTCAGGCACCAAAGGTGTCCCTCAAAGTTCTGTGCTGGGGCCTGTTCTGTTTAACATCTTTATTCATTTTTATCTGGGTGAGGGGATCAGATCCACCATCAGCAAATTTGCAGATAACACCAAGCTGGGCAGGAATGTTGATCTTCTGGAGAATAGGGGGGCTCTGCAGAAGGACCTGAACAGGCTGGATAGATAAGCAGAGTCCAACATTGTGAAATTTAACAAGACCAAGTGTTTAGTCCTGCACTTTGGCCACAACAACCCCCTGCAGTGTTACAGGCTGGGACATAGAGGCTGGACAGTGCCCAGGCATCAGCGTTCACTCACCTGCAGAACAATCAAGCACTAATTTCAAGCCTTGTGAAATATTTAGTAGGCTAGGGAGAGCCCCTGAGCTCATCCCACCAGCCTTTGAGGCTATTACATTAATCAGTCCAAGTTCTGTTGCCTTACTGATTACTTGTGCTCCCTATAAGGCTATGTTTCCAAAATGTTCTGCCCCCAAGCATATATCTTGTTGCTTTTCCCTTGTTTCTGGTCTTTGGAGCCAGTCCCTACCTGGCGTTCGGTTTCTGGGCATTGTCCCTGTTTTCTTTTTACAATTAAAGTAATTTCATTTTAGGGCTACTCCATCATTCCCACTCCTTTGTTTTTGCCAACCTCGCCCTGAAGACTGGGACCTGAGAAGTTTGTCACAGCCACCCTCACTGTGACACCCAGGTAGAAAGGGACCTGGGGGTGCTGATTGACAGCTGATTGGACATGAGCCAGCAGTGTGCCCAAGAAGGCCAGCATTATCCTGGCCTATATCAGGAATGGTGTGGCCAACAGGAGCAGGGAGGTCATTCAGTCATTCTGCCCCTGTACTGGGCACTGGTGAGGCCACACCTTGAGTGCTGTGTGCTGTGCTGGACCCCCAATTGAGGTGGGATGCTGAGATGCTGGAGCATGTACAGAGAAGGGTAAAAAGGAGAAGGGCCTGGAACACAAGACCTGTGAGGAATGGCTGAGGAAGCTGGGGTGTCTAGGCTGGAGAAAAGGAGATTCAGAGATGACCTGGTTGTAATCAGGTGGGGTTCAGCCCCTTCTCCCAGGCAACCAGCAACAGGAAGAGAGGACACAAATCTTAAGCTGTGCCAGCAGAAGTTTAGGTTAGACATTTGAAAAAAATTCTGCACTGAAAGACTGATTGTGTGCTGGAATCATCTGCCCAGGGAGGTGGTGGAGTCACCATTCCTGGAGTTGTTTAAAAAAAGACTGGACCTGGCACTAAGTGCCATGGTTTAGTTGATAAGGAAGTGTAAGGTCACTGATGGTCACTGCAATCTTGGCAGCATCAGCCTGCATACTTGGGTTGCCTTCATCTTTATATTCTGGACACCTGGGATCCCGTAGTCGAGTATCACTCCACATAAAAACAGGATCCCACATCTCTAAGTTTCTGAGCAGTCTACCTAGTCCAGCTAGAAGGCAAATATCAGAATGGTCCTTATTAAAAGAAAAAACAAAAAATTTTAAAGGGTATTTCCAGGAATAAAAAAAAAAAAAGTTTTACTTCTACCAAACGTTTTTTCCAGAAACTCGTGATACTTTCTGAGGATGTCAGACATATCATTTTGAGCTCACACTGTGTTCAATTGTGCTTTCTTTTACACACAGCTGAGTTCTGCTCAACTGTGTAACTGAGTTACACAAAACATTTAGGCACAAATTCTCCAAGTATAAACAAATATAACCCTGTTTGGTTGGGGTATGGATGCCATGTTGAATATAAGTGCAGCTGTTTCCAGGATCCATGTTTTACCTAAATAATAAGCACATACAACTGCCTTAATGTACATGTGGGGTGGTAAAATACACACACATACATGCAGAGCAAATATTACGCTTTCTTCACATGCAAACATAGTGCCAGTCAGCAAGGAAGTAAGCGTGGATTTGTTTTATTAGACTTCAGGAGAAGAAATTGTCCAGCTCTGATGAAAATACAGATTTTAGGTTTTAATTATTATTCTAATGGAGTCACTTTCACTTGCAATTACACATTTCATTTTGCAATTTAATAAATCATCACAGTGGGAGATAAATCAGTAGACATTCATGCTTCAGCTTGAAGTTCCTAGTGTCATTTGCATAAAGACAACATCTCAAAGAAAACACACTCCTGGTTACATTTTCATATAGTGGAAATAACTGCAAAAGCTAAAGAGATGCAGCAGGGACAGATTAATTTAAAAGAAAAGTCATGCTGTCAATATTTAAATATGGAACCTTAATGATAATAGTGTGATCTTATATAGCTCAGAAGAAGAATACCTTCTTACAGAAACTCATGATCTTAAATGTTTTCTGGGATACATATTGACATAGCACTCTTTTTTCTTAAAAAAATCCCACATTCATTGAAGTCATCATTTTACTAACACTACTGCTGGGCATCCATATAAGGAAAATAACAGAAAAATTACAAGTTTAACTAACCAGAATTATAATCATGTATAATAAGTGGGCCACATAAACGAGCTACATTTTGTCAATGACCTAGAAAAAAGGCATATTTTTGTACATCTTCATTCTTATAAAAAGAATTACTTACATTTCTATATTTTTGTATCAAGATTAGAAAACACAGCCACAGAGGAGAAAATAACCTTGATAGCAGTGATGCTCCTTCCTTTTAACTCCAGGCTTGAAATCAATTAGCTAATGATATAATATAACATACTATAAAATGTTTATTGAACTCCAGACAAAAAAGATGCGGACATTGTTTAAATTTACACTTCTTCCTGTTCTTTATGTAATTCCTCATCTTTATTTTAATTATACATTAGAGAGCTTTCAAGTAAACTGGTTTTTAAACACAAATACATGCAAATAAATTCTCAAGAAAGTGCATACCCTTACTGGATATCCTGGATATGGATATCCTGGACTGGATATGTCCCCTGAGTTCAGGAATTTAATACAGGAATTGAAATATGTATCAGCCTCTTTCTCCAGAAGACTTGTTTTTCTACCTAAAAATAGCACCCAAGAGCATCATTAAGCTGCATTGTTTCTTTGCTAGACATTCAACTAAATCAGAAATGTTTCCAATTTGGAGGAAGTTTGTGACATCTGAGGTCTCTAGCTTGACCCACAAAAGCAATACTAAGAATAATTTTGTGCCTGTGATGGAAAAGAAAAAAAAAACTCAGTACTGCAATTTTCTGGTAGCATAAGTTCCATGTGTTAAAATTAGGAGTTTTGCAATAGGAAGTATTAAGTTAAGATTTTACAGGGAAAAAAAGAAAGAAAGAAAGAAAAGAGAGAGAAAAGTAATAAGGTCTCAATTGTTACAATACCTTTGATGGTTTTTCATTCACATTTAAAGGCTGAGCAAGATTTCACAAATTAGAGAAGATCCTGCATATTTTTAAAACTAGGAGAGTATTGAGACAAGAAGCAAGGAAGGAACACAGCTGGGTTGCAAAGTCTTTTCACCAAGAAAGTGAATTTAAAGGTCCTATGGATTAAACAGTTCGAAATACTGCAGATTAAAACAATGTGAATATTCCATTGAACTCAGGGAAAAAAAGTGAAAGCAAACTAGAAGATATTCATAAGTTCAAGATCTACATCAGACCTGAGAGAAATACATACACTATTAGAGTACCAAACTCTTTTTTCAGCATTTTTATTCCAAAACAAGCTGAAAGCTATTTTTCTATAGCATAAAAACACATAAGCAGAGGATATGCATTAATCATAGAGAAAAAGCAAAAATAAAGTAGAAGCTATGTAAAAAGAAATGCATAAATGCAAAACTAAAGAGATGAGCAAAATGAATGTCTTGAGCTGGTTTAAAGAACATGAAAAATGCCCTGCCTACTGGGCCACATGGCAGCTGTGTCAGTGTGCTAAAGCTGCCAGGAAAGGAAAAAAATCACATACTCTGAAAGCAAAAGAGCATCTGAGAGGGAAGTTTCTGCACTTTATGGCTGTAATGTAATGCAAAATAGCACAAAGAAATGGTTACTAGGATTCAGACTAGTATCAGATGCAAAGACAAGTCATCAGTAGGCAAACAGTCAGCTAAATGCCAAGCAGTCAGTGGGGCACAAGTAAAACCATGAAGCTAAAAAAAGAGCTATGGAAGAGGGGAGAAAAGATAAAATTATTCAGTCTTACATATGCAGCATTGGGATAATGCAAATCTTATGCAAAATTCTGGTGAGGAAAAAAATGCTAAAATTTTAGGCAGGAAAAGGACATAAGCCATACAATACGTGAGCAGACATTCAGGCAAAGCCACCAGCACTAAACACATTCTGCCAAGGCCCATAGTACCCATGGGATCCCTGCAAAGGTGGTACAGATTATTATGACAGATTTACAGGACCATCCTGCCCAAAAGTACACTGAACCAGATAAAAACACAAAGTAATACAGCATCCAGATCACTGATTCCTTTAGTGATATGCGAGTAATGGAAAGACCAAACAGAAAAAGAAGGAATTATGGGTAAATTCTGTTAAGTCATTTGTGCCAAAGGAATATTTGAAAAAAAGCTGATGAGAGTCATAGACAGATTAGTCAGTGTTTGAATGGTTAAGAACACACATATTTAAGACACATTCTAGTCACAAAAGAGTGCTCCAAAGAAATCTTCTGGTAATGGTCTCAAAATGTAATGTTCTCACTTCCCAAGGTTTGCACAGTAAACAGTGCCAGAGATGAACACTATGCTTTTTACCTAAAACTATCATTTTGGACTTAAAACGGTTCTACAGTAGGCCAAGAGGATCTACACCACCTGCAAAAACAGAAAACGGAGACAAAGCAAATGAATTGAACTAGTTCCATCACTTCAGAGAGAACAAAAAGAAAACAAAACAAAAATAAAGATTAAACACAAACTAATATTTTATGGCCATTTGCATCTAATATTCTAAGAAGGATCAGCTACTGAATGTTCTGAACTATCCAAGATCATCAAATGAAAAAACTGTCACTGTATCTTAAAACATTGAAGTCCTTGAGATACAGATTCCTTTGTGAAATTATTTTAAGATGATTAGGGATAGATAAGCAGCTCTGGCTGGATTTGACTTTCAAGTCAAGCCTACTATAGACATCTGCCAAATATGACCAAAGATATTCAGCATACAGTTGTGACACATTCCAGGAAACACAGAAAAAGCAGCAAAAGCCAAATGTTTCTTAGAAATTGAGAGCATTCCCAGTTTCAGGGTGAGGGAAAGGGTGTACTTCATTGACTGACAGACTTGTCAAGGCTCTGCTCGCCAGAACAGCACAGCAAATGAGTAAAACAGAAGTACAAATCTGCTTCTCAGCCATTAAACACATAATCCCATATTTTAACTTGCAACTCATTAAGTCAAAATATGAAGTCAGTCAGGATCTACCCAGCATGCTATGATAAAATACTGCTGATCTGATTACAATGTGATTTGAAAGAGTGTAAGCATCCAGAGCATTCAGAAACAGATTCATGTTTACTCAGTCTTGGGGCAGGAGGAGAACAATGCCAAGTGATGTGGCTCAAACAAATTATATTAACCATATGCCACTACCTTAAAGGCAAAGACTTAAACTGAGATGAACATATATGCTCCCTGTGTTGTTTCTGTTGTGAGTGTAACAGCCTCTACCTGAGAGCAAGGTTGATCATGACCACCTTTATCACAGTCACAGCAAAAGCACTCCAGTCACCACAACAGAGGCTTCATTCAGAATTTGAGGAAGACGGTGACCTGCAGAAGTTCTGCATAAACCCAAGACAAGTGTTTGCAACACTTTAGAAACCGGGTGTTTTTGACAACAGATGGCTGTTCGCTAGCAGCATGTTTACACCCCATAGCCAAGAATTCAGTCATATCACTCTATTACAGCACCACAGCCAGCCAAAAAGCCAAAGCTTTTGAGTAAGCAGCTAGAATTTTAACCTTTTAACAGCTGCATGAAGCAAATAAATGTGTCAAGCCAGCCTTGAAAAAAATAACCACACGTGAAGTCTGATTTACAAAGTCTCAATAAAGCATTCAGTGCCAAGTCACAAGCCTGGAAAAGTGCACCAGGACACAAAATCAGAGTCAGACATACTGTCCAGAGAGGTTGTGGACTCCCTCTCACCTCTTAGAGAAATATAAGAACTTTCTGGACACAGGCCTGTGCCATGTGCTCTGGGGTGGCCCTGCTTGAGGAAGAGGTTGGACCCCAGGAGCCACTGTAGTTAGTCTCTTACAATTTGACCCATTCTATGATACAGAATGTGGACTAATATGGTGACAAAAACCTTCTAGGGACCCCTTGAGGAAAAAAAGGAACATTCTCTGAAGATAAATTCTGTTCTGGAAAAGAGCTGCATATGTGAAACTGAAAACTTTATGCAGTTTGATTTGTTTAGATTTCAGGTTAAGTGAATGGGTACATATTATTCCAAAACCAGAAATACATCCACTCATTATGAACATATGCATCCATGAAATATACCAAGAATCTGCAACCCTGAAAACGCATCTGCACTAGTAAGTAGCATTAATTAAGACATCCTCAAAAACAGTACATGTCGACCAAAAACACAAATAAACAAACAAAACAAACAAAACAAATAAACAAACAGAAAAGGTAAGGAAGAAAGCTTTTAAAAGAAAGTCTTACTTCAAATAACCCACAAACCTCAATCCTTATTCAATATCAAAAAAAAAAAGAAAAACTTTCAGATTCAGAGGAGAAAAGGTTAGTTGCCAAATAGAGGGGTGAGGTTTATTGCTGAGTTTAAAAGAATGAGGATAGTGATGTCAGCCCCAGATTTAATATAATGAGAAAATACAATAAAGCTAAGCAAGGTACAATAGCTGCATCTAATTGTGTTCTATTAAGCAAAGAGAAGAAAAGAGATATTAAAATAATCAGTAACTGGACAATAATGGCATGCAATATGCACATACAAAGGACCTTAAAATATTAGCACTTGAAGGATCTACATAAAAGCCAGAACTGCTCACCTAGGTTTGTACACTCATTCTGCACGTCAGCAGTGAGCACATTTGCCTTAGGAGCACTGCTCCTGAATCAAAGAATCAGAGAATCATAGTATAACCCAAGTCGAAGGCACTCCTAAGGATCATCAGATCCAACTCCTGCTTGAAGGCAAACATGGTTTTGGCTTTCAACACAGCTGCTACAAAAAAATCACACTGCACCTTCCAAACCAGTCTACTTACAACCAGTCCCAAACAAGGAGGGACATTAAAAAAAGTGAACTTTAAAAATGGTGGAAATTAGTGAAACAAAGAAGTCAACGCTTTCAGCAAGATTTCAAAGCACTGAGTAAGCACAGAGGCTTGTCTTGTTCTATGCACAAATGGCAGCATATGGAGACTTTTGACTTCTGTTTTGTGGAGAAGCGGATCCAGCAGCTGTTTTCTCCTTTTTTAATACTCAAGTCCACTTTTTTCTGTTTTATCTGAAGTATATGGTTAAGTCTATAAAAATGATGGCCCTGACTTCTGAAACACCAAATTAATTTTAGAGATCTTGCTGGTAGAGCTTTTTATTTTACAAGCTAAAATTAATTAAGGCTTGGATTCTTTGTGAAATCCTTTGTCTCATTGAAAAAATGTTTTCCTTACATAAAGTCTGAACTTCAAACTCTTTCCCTTTGAAACCATTACCCCTTGTCTTATTGCTACAGGCCCAGCTAGAACTTCTGTCCCCATCTTTATTATAAATTATAAACTTTTAAAGAAAGGCCAGGTGGATGTCTTTGGCCAAAAAAATACTTGCTTCTTTCAAGAAATCATTTCAGTCACATTTTCAAGTTTCCTTAAAGACTGAGAACTAAAAACATTTTTAGGATGACAGGTACAAGTTACATGTAATCATGAATCCAGGAATATAAGCTGTCAGTCAATGCAGTATTATGAAAATGCCACATTTGAGATGTGAGAAGGATATGAAGATGCGTTACGTTATTTGATCATTATCTACATCCATGACACAATACTCGCACCACAGGGAAGATTTAATCTGCCTGAGGGTTGTTCAGTTTTTCTTGTCTGCTTGACATGCATGCACCATGTAGTAAACCTACTCATTTTTCATCATCACATAATCACATTTTCAATTTCTTATGTACTCCAGATGATTAAAAAATAATGAATTTTTATATACGTTTATTTGCACTTCTGTTATTACTTTCTGGACAGAGCTGGGGAAAAAATATTTTCTAGTATATACAGCTTTAGATAATCTTGGTATTTTTTTAAAATCAACAAAAAATCCCCACACTTATCAGCTTGCTTCTTTCCCTAGGAAGGGCACATAAATACCAAAAAAGCCAAGGCCTTCAATTACCAAGAAAACACTGACTCAATATAATCAAATGCTACTGGAAGGAAAATATTAAAGAAATTATAAAATTTTTTTGTAAAATATAAAATCGATAACCTAGAATACAGAAAGTTTTGACAGTCCTGGGTCATGAGCCTAGGCAGACAGAATACAGCACTGGTGTCTCAACAATTGATTTGAGCTTAATAAGTAATGAGACTAATTTGCTCCACACTCAATTAGTGGAAACATTAAAAAAAAAAAAAACAAAAAAAAAACAAAAAATACCCAAAAAAACAATCCACAGTTCCATGTAATTTATTCCTCATTTTCATTTCTAAGACTTCTAGTGAATCTAGTAATAATAATTTTAAGTGAATAAGATGGTAATTAGGTTTTGTATGGATTTTCTTTATCCAACAGTATTAGGAAGCTGCACTGCCAGCATGTGGAATACTACAGATTATGTCTAAGGCGCACAGCAGGAGGAAAGTGATCACTGTACGCCTGATTTAAACAAAAGATCCTTCTCATAGTTTTCTAGAACATAATAAACTGCAGTACAGCATAGTAGACTTTAGTCTGGCAGAGGAAGCAACAAATGAATCCAGGTTTTTGTGTTAATAATTATTGGTTTCCAGCAACAGATTCCCTTAGTTACCTCACTGCCAGTAATAATAAACTGTGTATTTAGTCCTTGTTTATGTTTATGGCAGAATTTTACGTTTAAAGCAATGTAAAAGAAAACATATGCCTCATCACATCAGTCTGTCTTGCTGCTTAATATCATCTGTAATGATCTTTTGAGAATCTGACTGAAAGCCTGGAGTTTCTCTACATGATGTCCCTTGGAAAACATCACAGAATTCCTGCCGTGTAAAATTAGGCCTAATCTTAATTATCTTGCTGTCTGTTTCCTGAGCTTAATTAACTTTTATGAGTGCTTTTCTACAGTGCAATGAGTACTAAACCCATTTCATCTTATTCAGCATTTCGTAATTTCTTTTCCCTCTATTCTAGGACAACAAAAAGCTCTTCACAGTCCTAATTGTAATGGAAAAAGCTAAGGTATGACATCTGAAAAAGAGCTGCATAAAAATTAAAGAACATTCAGCCATGCATATAAATAGAAGGGCAGAAATCTGCAAATGTTGAGACATAATCCATTCTATCCTCTAAATGAACTGACTTTAAATATTTAATTATCTTGTTAAGTAAATCCAGATTATAATATTCAAATCCTAGTCATTAAAGGTCATGAGGTTTTTTTAGGTGAACAACAAATTTTCTACAATCCACACAGCTCAAATAATTTTAGAATAATATAGCAGCTAATTTGCATGGCCAAGCCTTCTCTCTTAGTGCATATTCAAATTTTCATATGATCTGGACCCTTTCATCACAGGAGAGAATGACACAAAGAAGACTGAGCACGTACTGTAGCATGTCACTTTCCTGCTGCTTGAATTTCACTTTGTTTCTCTCAGATTATAAAAACCATCTCTATTCTTCGAGGAAGGAAGACACAAAGGCTGTTTACGCCATGTTTTTGCCCACTCATGAGACAAAAGAGCAATTTTATTTAAACTGTTTCTCTAAAATTACAGTAGATTTATCTTAATTAGAAAAATACTTTCTTCCAAGATCAGACAATGTCCATTAGCCCTTAGAGTGGATTTACTACATATTACTCTCTTCACCTCTACCATGCCTGCAAGAAGCAGCATGGCTTTGTCTCTAGATATGATCAGATGAGGTACTCTGTGAATTACTGGCTGACATGCAAGTGTTCAGGTAAGCGGCTTTTTAGTAATAGCAAAGAAAGAACAGACAAATGAAAAACTAGTAAGGAGACACCAGGCACCCTCTATTTAAAGGTCTAAGGGCTACCAGATTTTACAGATTATTTGTAAATAATAATCTTCTCAGGATTTGGACCTGTCACTAGTTGACTGTCAGCATCAAAGGCATATTCAGATAATAACCAACACCAGAGAAAAAATAGTCAGTCCATCCAGAAAACAGGGAAAATCCAAACTACGTTTTCCATTTCCCCTTTTCCGTGGCAGGCACGAACAACAACAAAAAAGCTTAGCAGTAACTTCATTAAAGTGAGCAAGAAAGCTTGTTTATCATAAATGACTTATTTAAAGTTAGCTTATGATGAGGTAAACACTCTATGCACTTGGTCATCTCCTCTGTTGGAGGAGATGACCAAGTGTATAGATGGTCATCCACCCTGAACACCAACAAAGTACACTCTACACCAAAAACTAATGCAACTGCATAAAGAATGAAGAGAGCCAAGGTGCAGGGCAATTCACTTCATGAATTTGTTTCCATGTGTATTTCAGTCTTTTTCATTGATCAAAAATCAATGAAAATCAATCAAAAATGTTTGTGAGGTGAAAAGTCACACAGGGCTACTTTTAACATCTATGGACCACGAGCTTCCAAGCATGGCTGTCCCAAGCAGTTCATGTTTTGAGTGGCAGCTTTCAGAATGAAGACATAATTAGGGTATCTGGATGTACTGAACAACTTGTACTCTCAGCAGCAGGGAGAGAAACTAAGCACAAACCTTGTAACTCCACACTGTTACACAGGATGCACACTGTAGATCATCAGTACAGCACACAAGTGTGCAATTGCACAGCTGCAACATCTCACCTGCTCCTTGAACTTCGCACTAATGCTCTCCTACACAGTAGCATGTATTCTCTCTTTTTTGATAAAAAAGAAGTAAACTGAGTTACAGACCAGAATGCTTGCAAAAGCAGGTTAAAGAAAGGTGAAATACAACCCATTATAATAAACAATAAAATAAAGAAAAAGAAAACTAGACCTCTACTAGAGTAGATTTTACTTATGTTTTCCACATTAGCTTTCACAAACATCAATATTTAAACAATGAGTAACTTCAGTCTATATCATCACTGATTTCCCCATTTTACTCTTTCTTCTCCAAAATACCAGAAAAGATGTGAAGGGCATCTTCATAATAGAACCAGCTGGCAACCCCAGCTGGGCAAACTCATCTTCAGAAGCAAGAAAAACAGGCTCTCAGGTCACACCCAGCTCCCATATACCCGGGCAGTATATGCAAAAGGAAAGCCCACCAGAAAAAGATGCAAGCTTTGATGTCTCCCTCTTGCGAGGCAGCCCCAGAGTTGAAGCTAAAGCAGCTTTGAGAAACCTGTTATGCGTGTGTCACTAGTCCATGTCAAATGGGCAGTTTTGACATCTGGCCTACAAATTCAGGAGGGTTGGCCATTTTATTTTCAAGCTTCAAGCACAGTCTAAACTGTTCCAGTTTAGACTGGAACAGTTTCATCTGATTGCTTTGGAAATGGAAGTGTCTTTTCCTTCATAGCAAATCCCTCTCAGGAACCAAAGTACAGAGCAACTTACTGGTCACCAGTTCTGAAAGGTTCTGTTAAGCCATGGCTGCTCATACTGCTGTGATCCCTATTGTGTCAATACAGAAACACCAAAACCTTTAACTCTAGGGCAGCAGAAAGGATTTATTTCTATTTAAGTGACAAGCTGGAGGTAAAAGGTTTGCCATGTGAAGCTCAAAAGAAAAAACAACAATCTTCTCCTTAAGTGGTTTAAGATTTGACTCACAGTTTTACCACCAGCTTGTGGACTTGCAAATTATTTTCAGCTCACAGAACAATTTTATTAATTTCCACTAAATTGGACAGCAGTTTGATTGATAGCTCAAGCAAAACATTTCTCATTTCCTAGCTTTCTAGCATTAGTGCAATACTGTAAGAAACCACTGCCTAGGTAAAAGGTCCATAAACCTACCACCTTACTGTAATTTTTGTCTTTTGAAGTGAGCAACCTGCTCTGTAATTCAGTCGTCATTGACAGATACAGACAAACATATCCACATGCAAATACTCTCAATGTCTATTTTAAAACTATGAAGGCAGGAAATATGTATATTCCTAGCTATTTTGAGATGAAGAGTCTGAACAACCAGAAACACTTAACACACATATTCATATCCTCATTCAACACTACAGAGAGCAATAGGCAAATAAATGAAGCAGAAGAAAGAATCATAGATGTTCAACAGGTTGCTTCTGCTCGAAGACAAAAAAGTGGCTGCATATTAGAAGTGATAATGTGGGTTTCACACCCATGCATGCTCATGCACAAAGCAGTATGTAATTTTCAGCTGTTTCTCTGTATGAAGCAGGTGATTAAGAATGAACAGATTGAGAGACAACTGTCATGTAGGCTAAGTGTTAAAAGAAAGCAAGATCATGTCATTCCAACTGCACCACCATAACACTTCCAACTACTACTTGCTTGCTAAAATGAAGCAAAATGAACAACTAGAGAAACAAACTAGAACTGAAATAAACTCATATAGGTAGCCCTTGGTAAAAGCAACTCAAAGATCTTTTAACTGAAAGAAAGCTTTCAGGAAGTTAGAAAAAATCTGCTCACGTCTGCAGTGAGTTTGCAGGCATGGTTCATGATTACTAGAAAATATATTACAGTTTTATTTGATCTAGATGAATGGGAAAAAGAATAATCCCTACATCTGCTGAAGCCACTAACAGTTTATTGATAGGTTCAACTGAGCCACTTCCATGTTTTCCCTACTTTGCTTAATATATATCTTGGCAGTCAGCAGATATGACAAAACACAGTATTATGGAAGGTAGGGGAAAAGCCATTTCACTGATAAAGGAAAACATACATTAGCACATTGGTAAACCTTTTTTTCTGTGCTTTTGCTTTTATTTCACTGTGTCTTGGCATTTTTCTAGTTATAACTTTATAAAAGCTATCATTTAAATTAATATGAATAAAACAAATTAACATATGCACACATTTCACTGCTCTAGCAATTCTCAGAATTCTTCCTGTATTTTGTGGGGTTTGAGATTACGATTCCCAGAAACCACAGAAGCACTCATTGACATAAATGTGAACATAATGCACAAACATATCCATGCATAATACATATAATACTGCAATGTCCATTCCTTGATTCTTCCCTTTCCACCTTGCTTTCATTGCTGCACAAGTGAATAAAATTACAGATTTCAATATGTTCTTGCTTACAGCATTTTAATGTAAAAATATTCCTAAGGTTTCAAGAGAAATTAAAATATTTCCAAAACAAGAAAGTTATTAGAAGGACACGTTTCTATTCAATAAGTATTTTGTCCAAATTCTAACACCCATGGGTTTTTTAAGATGGCCTTGTATCCAGATCCTTTGTCTAAAGGACAAAGTGGCTGATGTAAATAAATGGCAGGACCAAGCTATAACATAATGTAATATAAGATAAACATATATTTTATATACTCATAAATATATTTATATCAGTATATATCCTGATTATATTAAAGGCATTGCTGTCTTTGCCATATAGCAGATAGCAAGATCAGAGGGGCTTCTGTGACTCATGTTTTAGTACTCTATTCCCAGCCCTGTATCTACTCTGTGACTTTTGTAGCCATAAGGATAGGTTTACTACATCTTGGTCTGGCAGAGCACTGGGCTTTCCAAACTCTGCAAATTATACTCTTGCACTTGATACCAGTAGCTGGATTCAAAATCATGAAGAAGTGAAGAGATGAATATTCCTTTATTTCCTTTTCATTGTTTATGTGGAATTTGAAAGAAACATGAACTATTTTTCTCCCCTTCTTGCCTGCACAGTAACAACAAGATAGAGATCATTTAAACATTTTTTACAAAAACAAGGAAATCATTCAGTAATTTTCCCTTTTCCAAGGCAATATTCTTTTGTATTCTGTTACAAATAGATCTGGCATTGGGGCCCTGAAAGAATGAAAGGACAATTCTATTCATATTATGTGGAGAATAAACACAATGGTATAGAACATTACTATATAGACTATGATTTGATACCTGCTAGATGTGAAATCTAGAATAATGTTTCTTTTATTCAGAAAAAAACACTAATAAAAAGTGTAGATTTATAATATCACAAATATGCATAGTTGCTTTACATCCAAATTATGGAACATGACAAGTAACCAAAAAGAGCTAAATAAAACAAGAGGAAAACAAGAAAGGTGACACAGAACAAATTTAATATCAATTTGGCTGGCAAGGTCAGAAATCACAGCGCTTTCTGTGAGCACTAGCAGTGTCACCCAGGCACAAATATAATGATAATGTGCAATTTCCTTGTTTAACAGTAGAACACAGCAGGATATAGGCTAGTGTTTCCCAGACAAAGGGGAACCATTTAAATACAAATATGAGACAGAAACTCTGTTGGAAAATGACAGAGAACAAAGGTGGAAAGTGACTCAGATGAGG
Organism: Certhia americana; assembly: GCA_018697195.1. Classification (NCBI taxonomy): domain Eukaryota; kingdom Metazoa; phylum Chordata; class Aves; order Passeriformes; family Certhiidae; genus Certhia; species Certhia americana. Next base: position 67,530,028 of record CM031878.1, read on the forward strand.
ACAAAAATAAAAATAACATTTCTTAGGAAGGAAAGCATGGGAAAAAAATCAATAGCTTTCATGTAAGCAGACCTCTATAACCTTACAGCCATGGTTGCTGAGGTGTAGTGGGATGGATGTCTAGATAAGAGAAGGGAATGAGGAGTGCCAGTGACCTTTAAAGGACATAGGTGCAAGTTATCACAGTTCAGTGGAAAGATAAGTGAGGCTTGGGAAACACTGACTTGATTATTTCAACTTTTCAGTGACTTCAAAAAGTGAACCCAGAGTAGAAATTAGCTTATATTATATTTTATTACCACTAGTAATTTCAAAAAGATGAGAAGAAAATATAGATAGGCCAATCTTTGAAGACTTAAGGAGAAATTAAACTATTTGGTAAGCAATTCAATAACAAAGAGAACCAGCAAAAGAGCTGGCTTCATACACAGTGAAGAGGTGGCACCACTTTGCAGCTCTCAGTTACTGACAAAATACCAGTTTGCCTCCTTCCTCACTTGGGATGCTATCAGTCTAAATACTGATGACCAATCCAAATGACAGAAAGGTAAAAACTGCAGCAGGGCAAAGAGCATGTTGGATGTTTTAAAGCTGGCAGCACTGCTGAAATACACTACTGCAAGTTTTGCACAGACTGAGGCCATTCCTTGTGGTAACCCCTGAGATTACCACAAGGGAGCTTGCCCTGCTGTGGAGAGAGCACAGCATATCAGCTTTATGCACAATGGCAGAGCTCCCCACAGGGAAGTCTCCTTGGGAGACTGAGTTTCAAGTTAGAGAGAGCAAAATGTTTCACCCCATGATCCCTAGAGGCTCTATGTTAATTTGTCACCCCACATTGGTTGTTTCCCCACTTCCTAGTTTTTCCCCTTCCCTGACTGGTACATTTTGGATCTTCTCCCCGACTGGTTGTTTTCTCAATCCATCCAGTGATTGGTCCAAGTTATTAGCCCTGCCAATCCTAATCCCTATATAACCCCACACTTTCAGCCCATTCAGTGCATTCAGTCACAGGTTCCTGTTGAATAAAGAGCGTTTGAGACTGGCTGCCTGCCTCCTGCTTCATTCCAGCATCCCCTGAGGAAGAGCTGCTGGGGAGAGCTGCTTGGAGCAGCCTCACAAAAGAGCTGATAGGGAAGAGCTGCTGGAGATTGCTGCCTTGTGCAGCTTCACAAAAGAGCAAATCACAACCGAGTGCCTGTGCCCCGCAGAAGCCCCAGACACCCATCCTGGGACGGTCTCACTGGGGAAGGTCGCGGCACCGGAGTGACCACTAGAGTGGTCACCAGCGGCCAGCAGCAATTCCTCCATGAATGGTGGAGCCAACCTTAACCACATACTCTAGCTGAGGGCAGAGGAGAGGAACCTGCCTCATTATCAGCAATAGGCAATTTGTTAGCCCACCTTACGGTCCTAAAACAAGAGTTTGCAAAGGCCCAAAGGAAGAAATTCAAGAACAAGTCAGCAGTTATGCTTCAGATTTTATAAAAGACCTGGACAAGCTCTGAAAACTGACAAGACAACAGAAAAACCATTGGTGACAACATTTAAACAGGGGAAAACAAGCTAAATATCAGACGTATCAGCAGGTTAGTGATAAGCTGGATCAGGGTAGGGAGTGAGGTTTTACAGGAGTCTATCACAAGCCCAAGACTATCCAGTATTTCGTTACCAAACTGGATGAAAAAAAAAATAGGTATGGATACCAGATTTATTACAGGTAATATCAATAACGATCAGAGCTAGAATTCCAAATTCTTATTGCCTGCAACAGAAATTAGGCACTGCTCAATAACAGCAAATGCAAAGCTCTACAGTTAGAGGTAATCCATTCACAGATATAGGAAAACACATTACTTTGTTCATACCTGCACTGCAGAAAGAGATCTAGGAGTTAAGCAGTGTATTTTGTGATCCAAGAGGAGATGCGTAATTGGAATAGGTTTTGTCAACCATGTGAACTTCTTCACTCATTTAAGTGATATTCATTGCCCTCAGCTAGAGAGTCCTAACCAGTTCTGGGCACTCATTCAAGAAATATAGGAACCAGCTGGAAAAAGCAGTAAGAATAATCAAAGGCTTGGAATACTCAGTCTAGAAGGATGAAGAAGAAAGTGACCAAAAGCTGACAAATATACATCAGAAGAAATGGATACCATTGTCAACAGAAAATAGTGTTTCTAGAGGTTTAAAGTTCTACTTACACACCAACAAAAAAAGTCTTAACAGCCAAGGCTTTTAGAAATGTAAGACAGTGCCTAGAACCATTCCAATTTGACAGCAGATTGGGCACTTCTCTATGGCAGACAGGTACTAACAGGATCACATTGATCCCTGAATTAAATCCAAAATAAAATCATCAAGTAAAAAGACTTGAAATTGGGAATAGATCTGTCCTATAGAAAATGTAGTGTGAATTATTTTAATTACATTTTGTTTGGTTGGCATGGCAAGGTTTTGGTAGCAAGACAGTAACAACAGGGGTGGTTTCTGTGAGAGGCTGCTAGGAGCTCCACACATGTCCAACGGATCTGATTCCAGCTTGCTATAAAACAATCACTGTTGATGTACCACTGGCCAAGGCCAAGTCCAACAGCTGCAATGGTAGCACCACTGCAATAATTTAGTGGAAAAGAGGTAAAAACTGCTCCTCAATAGCATCTGGGAAAAACATCTGAGCATATGTGAGAGAAACAACCTTGCAGCCAGCAAGGTCAGTGCAGGAATGGGAGAAGATGCTCCAAGTGACAGAGCACAGATTTCCCAAGACCATGGCAAGTCAGGCTGTGTCCCTGCAGCCCTTGGAAGTCTATGGTGGAGCTGAGATTTACCTGCAGCCCCTGGAGGAGCCCAAGTCAGAGCAGTTAGATGTCTTAGGAGGACGTGACCCCATGGGAAACCTGCACTAGAGCAGCGTCCTGACAGCAACTGTGCTCCCATGGGGAGAGGAACCCATGCTGGAGCAGACTTGCTGGCAAGATTTGTGACCCAGTCGAGCAGTTTGTTCCTGAAGGACTACACCATGTGAAAAGGGACCCACACTGGAGCAATTCATGAAGAACTGCAGCCTGTAGGAAGGACCCACACTGGAAAAGTTCATGGAGGTTCACAGGTCCTCCTGTGAGAGGGACTCCACACCAGAGGGGGGAAAAAGTGTGTGGTGTCCTCCCCTTGCAGAGGAAGGAGCAGCAGAGACAACTATGATGAACTGCAGTCTCCATTTCCTGAAGCTCTGCACCATTGGAGGGGAAAAGTAGAGAGAATTGAGCTTAAAATTAAGTCCAGGAAGAAGGAAATGTTGTGGGGGAAGTGCTTTACAATTTAGTTTGTATTTCTTATTACTCTACTGATTTGGTTGGCAAGAATTTATATTAATTTCCTCAAGTTAAGTTGCTTTTGCCTATGACAGTAATTGCTGGGTGTTATCTCCTTGTTCTTATCTGAACCCAATAGCTTTTTACTATTTTTTTTTTTCTTCCTTGTTCAGCTGAGGAGGGAAGCAATAGAGCTGCTTGGTGGAAATCTGGTATCCAGGCAGGTTCAAAAGAACCACAAGAGTAAAACAGACTTGTACTGCAGGGAGCCCTGTTTTCCTTTCTGATTCTCAGCGACTTCTTCATCCAACCTGTGTTTTGCTAACCTTTAAACCTCAACAGATTGCAAATTTATGGCACATATTCTTTGCAAATCGGATATTACCTCTGTTTTCTGGAACTGAATTGTGAAGGCCTGTGGGCCTGCCAGGAAGTCGATGGCCTTGCCCTGGGGAGCTAGGGAAGGATCAACAGAAGGCTCCAGGCATTCCCTATAGGATAGGGTGAGATAAAAGGCTTCCCCCATGGTTTATGTTAATATACCCCAGTTCTGTTCTCCCCATTGGCCCATTGGCCCAGACCGCCCCTGTTTTCCCTGTATGGTTTATCCCCTGGATCGTTCTCCCTTCTCCTGATCCTGATTGGCCCCATTTAGCTGCCTTGCTCCGCCCCTCTTATCCCATTGGTTCTCCCGGTTAGTTTCCCCTCTGTACCACTTTTACCTGTTCCCATTGGCGCTTGACCCTCAGATCTGCCCCTTTTGTCCCCTATTTAACCCTGTGCCCTCTGCCCCAGCATGTCTTCTATCCCTGCACCCCTTTGGTGTGAGGCTGCGACAAACCTCATCAGAACTCCATGTAGGAGACCTTTCTTGTCTCATCGGCTCTGTTCTGGCATTGGAAGTGTGTGTGTGTGTGTCTGTGTGTCTGTGTGTCTGTGTGTCTGTGTGTCTGTGTGTCTGTGTGTGTCTGTGTCTGTGCGTCTGTGTGACTGTGAGCTAGCTGACTGCCTGCCCAATCACCTCTTCACAGAGATGCTTTCAGGAAGGTAGCAGCACCTCACCACCACCCGCACGCCACCACATTGAATCATGCAAAGGAAGAAGGATGTGATGAAGTTCCATGTTAGTATTTGTGAACTTTGCCACTGGAAGACAGCATTAAAGAAACAGAAGACACTTGATCAGTGCTCAGTGTCTCACTTTAAGCTACACATCACTTGAAGCACAGCAATGCTTTCTCATGCCAAGCTATTACCTTTGCCAGAATACTATGTGTTGCCCTTGGTGGTATTTCTCTCACTTAGGTAGACTATTCAAATATGATACCAGAAAGGCAGCAGTAGATGGCATAATTACACTGTGATCTGGAAGAAATTTCAGGTTCCCTCTTCTCTTTGTCTAACACAAACATACCAAATGCTAAAAAAATTAAAAATGCTGTATACCCACAACATTTTGTTCTCCAACTGAGTAATTATGAAGGTGGCTGATCAACTGTAAGAACAGAAACAACACAAGAGGAAACTGGAAGTGTGTTTTCTTGTAAAAAAGTTGAGCTCTAGGCCCAAATTCCTGCAATAGTGGTCAAAATCAAGCCAGAATTCAATGTTTATATTATATTATATTTTCCTTTTTTTTAACTGAAAACAAAAGAAGTTTCAGAACAGAAGTCCACTGAGTTCTTATGTAGTTAAGTAGATAATGTGGTTAACATTGCTAGCTCTTGCTTTAACACTATTTTCTTCCATACAGATTTTCAGGGAAGGTTGGTTGGATATTACAGCTTTGGTGTTTATAAATCCATTTTGAATTAACTATATATCAGAACTTTTCCCTTGGACTTCACAGCTATCACAGGTTTTCAAAAATTCCATGGGAAGTTATATTAAGATACTGTAAAATCTCTCACTGCATTTCAGGCTATGATATCAAAGCAATAAGTAGATATTAAAGCACATGAAAAAATGACAACATAAACAACTTAATATAACAGCTTCTGAGCCACAGGAAACAGTAAACCTAAATTTTTGCTACCAGTAGGGGTTAGCAGTACCTTAAAGATAACTGAATTACATTGTGCCTGTCCTTAAGAATTTTCCAAGGAGTTTCCTCTCTTGCAAAATACTTTGGTTTTTCTAGAGTGCAGAATAAACTGGCAAGTAGGTATCAGCACTATCTTGCTCATATATGCTTCTCATTCACTGAATTGCAATCTCAGAAGGAATCAAAACACGTAAAGAAAATGCCCTCAAAAAGCTGTACCATCAAGGTAGCTAATAGCCCTAAGATATGATATAGCACTTGGAGTGCTCCAGAGACATCAATCCGTGTTAGAAACCCAGATTCCCTCCTTGGGATCACCATGTGGTGATCTGCTGCCTTTCCTCATTTAGAGAAAGAACACAGAAAGACAAACAGTCTAGAAACTTTTCTATAATTGATGCATAAGTTTTGAAGACTGTGGGCTAAAATGACATTCTTACAGGCAGGTTAGGCAGAGAGAAATATCAGCCCCTCCTCCCTATTTCATTCTCTCTCCTATCTTTCAAGCAAGAATAATTGCACTCAGAATCTGGGTTATCTTCCTTGTGGCACACTGGGTACACACACTTTTCCTGTCCCAGGAGAGACTGCTGCAGTCTTGAAGGGGTTCCTCTGTCTTCTAGAAGAGCTTTTTATAGCACCTTTAGACAAAAATATCCACAGCAGTGGAAAGAGTTGAATCCCCTTATCTAGGACTTCACTATGGGAGGATTTAAGACTTGGCAAAGGAAAATATTCTTCCAGTTCCCCATACCTGTTCAATTTTCTTTTTATGTCAGTTGTGACAGAAGCAAAGAGGCTCAGGTAGACAATTTTTTTCTAGCTTGTGTGCAGCAGTAGTTTTAATTACACCATCAAATTTGTTTCTACAAGACGATCATCTGAATGGCTTGGAATGCTGATGCTCATTGAATAGAAAGTACTCAGCACTATAACGTTGCTGTTACTACTTAGCACAGACTCACATTTTAGTATATTCCTCCCACTTTATTCTGAATACTGACCCTAAGAACAGCTCAACTTGTTAGATCTGGTTGCTAAAAATATCAAGGTTGTGGTAACAATCCCTGAAGGGGACTTGACCAAGTGGGACTTGATGATCCTCATAGGTCCTTTCCAACACAATATTCTGTGATGCTGTCACCTACTACTACTTTCTGTGTGAAAGTCAAGAGTTTGTCACCCATCACATTGTCTTAGCAATGTCTTAAACTTCGTGCAATGAAAATTAAGTTCTCAAGGACAAGTTTCTTGTCTTAGTTTTAAGATCTCTCTTCTCTACATCAGTCATTAAATACTCCTTTTTTCATACAATTCAATTTCCACAAACCTTTGAAAGGCTTGATCTCATGCTCCAAATGTTTATTACTATTTTCTTGTTAACATCGCTACCATTCAGTATCCTATGCAAGCATACTGACTGTTCAAAATACTGTAGGAAAAGAACCCTTTGATAGACTGTCTATTTACTTACACATGAGTAAGGAAACTTGCTTGAAACTGGAAACTGTAGTATTCCCAAATCATCTTTTAAAAGTGCTGAGGAGCAATTCACCTACCCCCTTATGCTACTTTATAGCATAATCCTTTGTGAGAAGTGTAGGCCCAGAGAGCTCCCAAGGCCTGGAGCATTCAGGCTCAGAGATAGAGATGGATACAATATTTGACATAAGGCTTTGGAGAAGGCCTGGGGGTTTAGAACATTAAAGTAAAACTGGCATTTGTAGTTTAAATAGAAATATGTTTTAAGCAAGTAGAAGTATGCCTCATACAAGGAAATAAATATGTTAAGCAAGATAGTAGAAAATATTAAAGTTTGGTAATAGAACCTATTGCAGAGTTGTTAAAGGCAGAAGGTACAGCAATAAGTTTTCCTAGAGTTATAGGATTAAGACGCATTGTGGTGGAAACATAGCAAATGTAGCAATTAATGATTGGTTTATGAAGATGCTAGAGAATGTTGTGGAAGCAGTTGATTGGATAAGAAATTTATAAAAGACATTGTAACTAGAATTAAGAGAGTTTTCTGGTGTAATGGCACTGAATGTAACAAACTAAATGTCTCACCCTTCCATGAGACTGATTTTGCAATAATCATCAACATTGGTTGACCCCTTCTTATCTGTACCCCGAACAAGCCTCTATGTTGCGTGATAGAAACTATGAATCACAGAATCACACAATCACTAGATTGGAAGAGACCTCCAAGATCATCGAGTCCAACCCATGCCCTAACACCTCAACTGGACAATGGCACCAAGCACAACATCCAATTTTCTTTAAACACATCCAGGGATGGTGATTCCACCACCTCCCTGGGCTGACCATCCAGTACTTGATCACTCTTTCTGTGAAAAACTTTTTCCTAATATCCAGCCTGTATATCTCTTGGCACAGCTTAAGACTGTTTTCTCCTTCTACCATTTGCTGCCTGGTGAAAGAGACCTGACTACAGCCACCTTCCAGGAAGTTGTAGAGGGTGATAAGGTCACCCCTGAGTCTCCTTTTCTCCAGGCAAACCCAGCTCCCTCAGCCATTCCTCACTAGGCTTGCGTTCCCAGCCCCTCTCCAGCCTCGTTGCCTCCTCTGGATGCACTCGAGCATCTCAACATCCTTCCCAAACTGAGGGGCCAGAACTGGACACAGCACTCAAGGTGTGACCTCACCAGTGCCCAGTACAGGGGCAGAATGACCTCCCTGCTCCTGCTGGCCACACCATTCCTGATTCAGGACAGGATGCCATTGGCCTTGGCCACCAGGACACTGCTGGCTCGTGTCCAGCCGGCTGTCACCAGCACCCCCAGGTCCCTTTCTGCCTGGGCACTGTCCAGGCACTCTGTCCCAGCCTGTAGTGTTGCAGGGGGTTGTTGTGGCCAAAGTGCAGGAGCTGGCATTTTGGATTTATTAAACCTCATCCTATTGGACTCTGCCCATCTATCCAACCATTCCAGGTTTCTCTGCAGAGCCCTCCTACCTTCCAACAGATCAACACATGCTCCTGGCTTAGTGTTATCTCCAAATTCACTGATGAAAGACTCAATACTCTCATCCATGTTGAATAAAAATACTGAACAGAACAGGCCCCAGCACAGATCCCTGAGGACACCACTGGTGCCTGCCCCCCAGCTGGATGCAGCACTGCTCACCACCACTCTCTGGGCCCAGCCATCCAGCCAGTTTCTAACCCAGCACAGAATGCTCCTGTCCAAGCCACGGGCTGCCAGCTTTTCCAGGAGTATGCTGTGGGAGTCAGTGTCAAAGGCCTTGTTGAAGTCCAGGTATACAACATCCACAGCCTCTCCTGCTTCCACCAGGCAGGTCATTTGATGATAAAAAGAGATCAGGTTGGTCAAACATGACCTACCCCTCCTAAACCTGTGCTGGCTGGGTCTGATGCCCCAGCCATCCTGTAAATTTTGTGTGATGACACTCAGTATAAACTGTTCCATCACCTTACTAGGTACTGAGGTCAGGCTGACTGGTCTATAATTACCAGGATCCTCCTTCCCACCCTTTTTGTGAATGGCTGTCACATTGGCCTGCTTCCAGTCATCTGGAACCTCACCAGTGAGCCAGGAGTGTTGGAAAATGATGGAGAGTAGCCTGGCACACTCATCTGCCAGCTCCCTTATCACCCTTGGATGGATCCCAACTAGTCCCATAGATTTATGAATATCCAAGTGTCTCAGCAGTTCTCTGATTGCCTCCTCTTGGCTAACGGGGGGACGATTCTGCCCCCTGACAGCAACAACCAACCCAAGAGGACAGTTGTCCTGGAGGCAAGTTGTTTTCCCATTAAAGGCTGAGGCAAAGACGATGTTAATTGTTGCTTATCACCACTAGACAGGATAGCAGTTGGGCAAGGAGTAGTGGTGCTGCAACCATTCGAATGTATGTCCTTAAGGAAGCCACTCGGAGGCACAGGCACTCATTCACACTCACTCACAGCTCTCACACTAGGTAGGTCACTTAGTGGTCAGTGACAGAGGAGCAGGAAGGGTCTCCATGTGTAATTCCGAGGGAGTTTATTTGGTCTCACACTTGAAGGGGTCCAGGGATGAAGACCAAGAACAATGGAGGTCCAGGCTTTAAATACAGGGACCAGGAAGGGTGGAGCAAGCAACAAGGTCAGTGGGTAAGGACTTAGGGGCGGTACAAAGGAGGGGCAAAGCGTTTCAGCAAATGGGGGAGCAGGGAGCAGGCCACTGCAGCAAAATGGAGCAAATGGGAAAGAAGGGAAACAACACAGGGAAAGTATATATAAGGAGAGAAGGGGGTGGTGAGGCTCATGAGCCAGCCGGGGAGGTAGAACTGGTAGTATGTTTGCATGTAGAACAAGGGATACTGGGTATCTGATACACCACCTCCTCACCCTCAGCAAAGACTTTCCTTGCTCAGGGTTTGTTCCTCCAAGGAACCATTCTGAGCCCTATTTCCTTGGTCACACTAACCTCCACAGTTAAGCACTTCTGCCTTCTCCTCAGCTGCAGTTACTAAGTTCCCTCCCTCATCTAAAAAAGAGAGAAGGTTGGTTTCACCTTTCCTTTTACCATTGATATATTTGGAAAAACAATTTTATTTGCCTTTACAGAAGTCACCATTTTAAGTTCAAACTGAGCTTTGGCCTCCCTAATTTTTTGCCTACATTTCCTAGAGTCTCCATATATACTTCCTGAGAGACCTGACCCTCTTTCCAAAGATGATTCATCCTTTTTTTATTCCTAAGTTCCTCCGAAACCTCCTTGCCCATCCAGGCTGGACGTTTGCCTTATCAGCTTGTCTTTCGGCACACAGGGACAGACTGTTCCTGTGCCCTCAAGATCTCTGTTTTGAAGCACACCCACTTTTCCTGAACTCCTTTGTTTTTAAGGGCTGCTTCCCAAGGAACTCTCTGAATAAGTCTCCTAAACAGGCCCAAGTCTGCCCTCCAGAAGTCCAATGTAAAAGTCTTACTGATGTTCCTTCTGGTGTCACCAAATATTGAGAACTCTATAATTTCATGATCACTGTGCCCCAAACGGCCTCCAACCACCACATCTCCCACTAGCTCATCTCTATTTGCAGTCAACAGATTGAATATGGTCCGTCCCCTGGTGGGCTCATTCACCACCTGCGACAAAAAGTTGTCCTCCATACACCCTAAAAATTTCCTGGACTGCCTTTTTTCTGCTGTATTAATTTACCCAGCAGATGTCTGGCAGGTTGAAGTCACTTAAAAGAACAAGGACTGATGATCCTGAAACCTTCTCCAACTGTTTATAGAATAAGTTGCCCACCTCTTCTTCCTGGTAGGGTGAAAGATAATGGACTCCTGATAGGATGTCAGCCTTGTTAGTCTTCCCCGTAATTCTTACCCATAGGCATTCAACTTCATCATCATTGGTTTCAATACCTATGGCATCAAAAGCCTCCCTAATACAGAGGGCCACCCCTCCACCTCTTCTCCCTTTCCTGTCTCCTCTGAAGAGCTTGTAGCCACCCAGTGCAGCACTACAGCTAGGTGAGTCATCCCACCACATCTCCTTGATGGCAAATACATCATAGCTCTGCTGCTGTACCATGGCCTCCAGCTCCTCTTGTTTGTCACCCGTGCTGCGTGCACTGGTATACATGCACCTCAGCTGGGCTGCTGATTTCACCCCAAACTCAGGCTTACCATCCTTGGGCCTGCTTCCAATAAACAGCCCAGTTTATTGCATCCCTTCCCCCTTAAAACCAAGTTTAAAGCCCTCTCAACAAGGTCTGTCAGTTTATGAGTTTAAAACCTTCTGCCCATAACAGAGAATTGATCCCATCTGGTGCCAGCAGAGCAGGTGCCATAAAAGTTGCCCCATGATCAAAGAATCCGAAATTTTGCTGATGACACCAACCCTTGAGCCACTTGTTAATAATGTGAGGGCTATTCCTTTCACCATTTATCTCAGCCACCAAAGGGACTGAGGAATAGACTACCTGTATCCCTGTCCTATCAACCACTTGACCCAGTGCCCTAAAGTCCCTTTTAATTTTCCTGACACTCCTCTTTCCAGTCTCATTGCTGACACCCTGGAGTATCAGCAGTGGGTAGTAATCAGAGGGCTGAATCAGCCCAGGGAGTCTCAGTGATGTTCCGTACCCAGGCCCCAGGGAGGCAGCACACCTACCTGTGGGATGTGTCTAGTCACCATATGAAACCCTCTGTTCCCCTCAGAAGGGAGTCACCCACTACAATTACCCTTCTTTTCTTTTGGATGTTAGAGGTGGTGATCCATCTTACAGATGAAATGTAATTGGGAAGCTCACTGGACAGATAATTTTCTTCTTCTAAATCATCTGGCTCACTCTTCAGGTCCAGGGCCTCATATCTATTCTGAAGTGGCACCTGGCTAGGCAGTGGGGGGTCAGGAGGAATTTTTATTACGTCCCGGCACAGGGACCCATTTCCGCTCCCCTTCATCTACCAGGTGCCCTCCTACTGTCTGACAGTGGGAGGCATAGGAGTCCTCTGACTCTTGGTGAGCCTCCCTCAAAGACGGAAGAACTGACCTTCACCCATCTTTTCACTTTTACTTTCCCTGATGTTCCTTAATCTTTCAACTTCCTTCCTAAGCTCAGCCACCAGTGAAAGGAGATCATTCATCTGTTCACACTGCAGGCAGGTTTCTTCTGCAATGCCCTCTGAAACCACTGATAAGCTCAAACACTCCAGGCATGAATGGGTCTGTACCCCTTTTTGGAGGGTTCCATTTGGTCATATACACGTGTACTAGCCACTGTTTTTGATCGTTTGAAAGCCATTATTAACAGAAACCCCAAAACCAATCAGCCAACAGAAAGAAACACAGAAAACAACACACAGCAAACCTTACTAGCAAGAAAATCTGCAACCCTGCCTGCTTACCCTGCCTGCACAAACTGCCGTGCCACACCCCTATGCCTGCTCCAGGTCACAGTGTTCCCTGGAGACCTCTTATAAAATCAGCCACTCAGCACCAAAGGAAGCTCCACCCCATCCCTGAATGACTCACAATGAAATGAAAATGCAGTGTTCCCCTGCATTTGTCTCCCAGCCTCAAACTCTTTCAAGTGCATATATCAAAATAGACTAAATTCATTAATTATACTAGAACAATTAAGGGCATGATCGCAGTGAACTGCACTACTGCTGCCAGAGGAAAATATTTCAATGTGCCATGATTGTAAGGGACTCCAGACCTTGCAGTTTCTATTCTTATGCTTAAGACAAGTGGCATCTTGCAAGGATTTAATTGTTTTTTGAACAAAACAACCTGCTTTGGAAAAAAAGTTTAACAATGGAAATATGTTGTGTGAGTGTTTCTGTCCTTTGTCCTCTACCCCTACAGTTTATCCTGGAAGTTAAAAGTTTCCTAAATTAAAAAAAATATTAAGCCCTCTTCTCACAATTATTTCTCCTTTGCAGGAAATGGAAACTGGACAAGTTTTATTCCACACATAATGAGGAGTCTATGGCCTTGTCACACACTCTTCTAGTATTATCTCTTGGAGAATCCATTCCAGTTACTAGGATTTTCTACTGGGTTTTTTAGGGGGGGTTGGTTTGGGTTTTGGGTTTTTTAAAGAACTGAAGCCACCTAGCTTTTAGCTTTTGTACTTTATTTCTGTTACTGCCCTGGCTGAGTTCTTCTTTACCACAGGCAGATGTTCTCAGGCTGTGTCTTACAAGTGTTCTCTGAAAGTTGTCAGGCACATTTACATATTTATCTAGTAACAGGTGTTATCTTGCCTAGGGTTTTTTTCATGCAACATCTGTCCTAATTCCCTACTTGATCATAAGAGTTAAGTCCTGCTTGCCTCACAGGATATTAAATTGTTCTCTGGAAACAAATAAAGTTTTCTTTTGTGTCAGTGGATTCCCACAGAACTACTGTTCTGTCAGGACAGTAGACAATGCACAGCTGATATTAAAACAAAAAAAAAAAAAAAAAAACAACTAAAGCCTCGAACAAACAAACAAACAAAAATGTTAAAAGCTCAGTACATTACACACTACATTAAGCCTGAGGAATTCTTGTTATACTTGAAGAGTAACCTTTCAACAGTTATGGTTGCTGATATTTTCCATACTAGGCAAACTCTGTTAAGGTTTGCAAATACAAGTATTAATGTAAGCTTTTCCCACCCAATAGGTAAAGGTGTCTGTCTTTGGCTAATTATAAGGGCCAATACAGTTTTTTTCTGGACAACTGCTTAGATCTCCATGTGTTCATACACTGCAGATTCTTCTACTGTAGTATTCCAAATTCTCAAATTATCTCTACAGTTTCAGGAACTATCTACCTTCAGAAAGGACCAAACGCACTATATGCCAGGTTGTAGCTGTTTTGTGAAGCATACTCAGCTTTTCAAAGTTTTCATTCAGTATCTTTTCTTTTCTTGAATACATGTTGCAAATGAAATCAGCTGCTTAAATCTTGATGCAGCTCCATCTGATCAGTAAAATCATATCCTCCAAGTTCAATTTTTGCAAAGCACACCAAATTCTTCAAGTTCCTATGTTTACATATAAAGTTTACTCTACAGAACAGGTCCTTTCATATAACTAAAAGCCATTGCAGAGTAGGAAGCCCCTCAGATATAGTTTGTCCCTACAGCAAATGCTTCCTGAAAACTTTCAATATCACTTACTACTTATATTTGCAGAGTCAAACTTTATTTAATTTTTCTAATCTCTTTTTTTTAAATTATTATTATCACATGTCTTAGCACACTAAGCACACTTAACACATGTCTTACCACACTACAGGTGCGGTATGCAATAATTATTCAGAAACAAGATGTTTTATGCCATTTTGATTTCAGACACTTCTAAGGTACAAAAAGCAAGATTTCACACCTCAGTTGCCTGGGATCTGCAGCTCTACTGCAGCAGCAACCAAGCAATAGGCTTGTAAACACTCAAGAAGAGACACAAACCACTCCTGAGGAGTGCACTGCCTCCCCAGAAAGCAAGACAAGGGAGCTGATAGTATTCAATGTTTTTCATTTTTCAGTACCTGCTAATTGAGTATTGTGCTACTCAATAAAGAGATACCACACATATTGTGAACACTGACAGGCCTTTTTCTGTCTTAGGTTTTGTGGCACCTGCACTTTTAAAAGTGCTTGAATATCATGATCAAGATTAATTCAACTGATGCTTCATAAATGCAAGGGAATGAGTCCATCATATTTTTGCAACAAACTATAGTTCTCCCATTTTGGAACCCAATTTTTCATCTTCACTTTCTTGTGATATCTTTAGACTCCATTCCAAAAAACTAGCATAAAAATTAAGTTTTAAAGTCACTTAATTGAATCAAGTCTGTTGTTATAATACTAATTTGGGAAAAGGGAAAATACTATATAGCAAAGCAGACACTGCACAGAATAATGAAATAATATAATACAGATGCAAGTCATTGGCAGATCAGTTCAGAGTTACTGAGGCTTAATATGGTTATTAAAATTACATTATGGTTATGAATAAGTTGCAATACAGCATTAGGCTTTCTCATGAAGTAGCAGCTGTCAGAAAAAAACATTAACTGTCAGAAAAAACTTCAAGATTGGGGCAAAGAGTGCACAGGTGTATGGTGGCACAGCAGGAGTAGCTGAGGCCACTGCCTTCCCAAGAGCATGCTCCTTGGAAGGGATAGCTCCATTGCTCAGTTCACACACGTGCCAAGATGGCAAGCTGTATGGTAGCAAAGGAAGAGGCAGGAGGAGATTTTGTGCAATGTTTCCAGGAATTTATTGATGCTCACTGGAAGGAGGTCAGGTAGAAAAGACAGAGAACAAAGAAGGGTCCAGTGTTTTTAAGGCCATAGGTAAAGGCAGAAAATTCATTGGTTGATGTCTGAACTTCTCAAAAGTTCAAACGGCTGCTGCTAGTTCTGCAATCTGTGGAGATCCTTCAACAATTTGAATATCAGACTCCCACTTCTGACAATCCAGATTTTTCCAAGTCATAACTGACTTGTAGGATGTCCCTGAGCCGTCTGTAAAAATTGTTAGAACCTTTAGAGCGGTTTAACTTTTTAATGAATTTGGGACCAAATGAAAGGCTGAATTGAATAGTTTATGCTTTGGGTAACGCAAAACTGGCCTGGGTAGCTGTCAGGGCAAACTGGAGGTGTTCATTTGTCTGGAGCAAGGCTTCCAGACTAGATAAAGTGATTGGTAAATATATGCATGTGAGCTCACACCCTGCAAGTGTTTGGAGGCAAGTTCTAGCCTTTATTATTAATTTTGTGCCATTAGCAAATGAGGTGTGGTGATTGTCTTTGGTTGCTAATGTGACAAGAACTCTTGTGACAAGAAGTTGATCGGATAGAGGGGGGTTCCATTGAAAGATCAGTCTGTGAAATTTGGGTGACTTAGCCAAAGTGGCAAATTGAAAGGACAGGGTTGGATCAACTCGATGAGCGTGGTGCATGGACAATGCCTCTGAGACTTTTTGTGATAGTTTTTCAGGCCTCTGGAGCGATGATATGAGTCGAGTCTAAATCATTACTGCCTTGTAGATTGGATAATGGAGCAAGGTCTTCGGTGGCAATTCTCAGCAGCGGACAAACCCAGTTGATCAACCCGCAGAACCGGTGTAAATTTTTCAGGGTCTTGTGGCTGTCCTTGATGACAAGCTGCTGGGGTGCGATGGTCTGCTCACCAATCCAGAGTCCAAGATATGTCCATGGGCAATCACGCTGGATCTTATTTTCAGCAATCTCAAACCCTGCATTCTTTATTGCCTGTATTGTCTTGGCCAGCACAGTTTTCAAGTAAGTTTCATTTTTGGTACAAATCAAGATGTCATCTATATAGTGTAGGATGGTTGCATCAGGGAATTTTTTCTGGATTGGTGACAAAATCTGGGCTACAAACATTTGACACTGGGCTGGGGATTTCTTCATGCCCTGGGGGAGGACTTGCCACTGGTACCTCTTTAATTGTCTTTTTAATGGCTCTTGTCTTTTTAACGGTACAGAAAACACAAATCTGGGGGCATCTTTAGGATGGAGGGGGATATGGAAGGAACAGTCTCTGGGGAGCATGGAGGGAGAGGGCAGGCTGGACCTCATTGATTTTACGGAGGTCCTGTAGCAGTCGCCACTTGTCTTTGCCCAATTTTTTAATAACAAACACAAGTGTGTTCCAAGGGCTGGTGGAAGATGTTATGTGGCCCTTGGACAACTGATAATTAACAAAGAGCTTGAGCGCTTATAACTTGTTCTGGCAGGAGCCACTGGTACACCCACACTGGCTCGTCGGTCTTACAGATGAATAGCAAGGTGGCACACTCTACAGTGGCCCCTACTAGAAATCCAAAGGTGGTGGAGGGATTTCTAGTCTGGCTCCCCACTGGGATAGTGGGTCCCTGCCCCAAAGCATCATGTCAATGGGTACTACAAATGGTCTAATTGTAGCCACCTGCCCCTCTGGACCCTCAATGTTAATGAGGTGTTTGCTCCTCAAAGACATGAGTGGTCCTCCCACCCCAGAGATCATAACAGTAGGTGTGACAAGCTCCCAGTCTGCATGCTATTTGGAGCAGGCTATGATTGCAATTCAGCTCCTGTGTCAGCAGTACCTGTAATTGAAACTGGTGTACCACAACGGGACAAGGTACAGTGTAACAGTGGTTTGTTTTTCCCCACTGTTTGTATGAGGTACACATCATGACTGTCCGAGTCCAGACAGTCTTGTCTTGTACACACATTTGAGCAAAGGAGGTACCCTTGCTCAAGAAAAATGGTGGATTAGTACACAACACAGCCACAGTAATTTTTTGTCCAAGGCTCACAACAATAACTTCTGGAATTACTTCAAGGCCAGTTGAGGTGTAATTAGTACCCCTTAAAATCAGTATTTCCCATGGCCCATCTGGGGGCCCACATTGGTCTGTTGGAATATAAGTAATTTGATCATCATCAAATTGGACCGGAAGATCTCTCCGCAACATCCAGCCATCAAATTTAGAACTTGTTGTTGATGGAAGAATCAGCGGCCTCTCTAATGGTTGTGGTCCTCTTCAATTTGCCTGCCAGCCACTGGTCTTCCCAGATGTTGGGAGACCAGGATGGTACGACCTGCCATTTTTTGTCATCACACAGAACTGTCTTGTGTTTGGCACATAGTTTCCTAAGTGCTAGTTATGTCGATGACTTTTCAGGCTGACTCGAGATGGGGGAAGAAGTGGGCATCCTGCCCACAGATGCCCCTTCTGTCCACAATTAAAACATGTAAGTTGATTAATATTTGAACTTTTGAACTGCCAAAACCTCCCGTACACCCTTACTCAGTGCAAGTACGATGGTGTGTTTGATGGATATTAATCTGGTGCAGTCCTCTACCATCTGTTGGATGGTGGGCTCAGGTTCCAGGGGAGCACCCAAATAATCTTCTTGCACTATGTGTTAGCATTAGCAGCCTCCATTTTCTGAAGCAGCTCCTCCCTGGCCTGAGGATTTTCAATTTGCTTTTCAATGGCATCTTTGAGCTTGTACACAAACTTGATAAAAGCTTCATCTACACCTTGCTGGATATGTACAAAGTTTTGTAGGGGTAGGGAGACATCTGGGGTTAGGAATAAGGTGTTACGGGCAGCCTTTATTAGGTCCAGGATGGGTTGAGGGATGATCTGAGCTTGCTTTTCTGGTTGGTCAAATCCCCTCTCGCTAGAGAGCATGGCCATGGTCAGTGTAGGGTTGGGATCTTCATTTTTGATTGGGGCCAGGACAGATTTTAATTGTTTTTTCCACAACACTTCCCACAAGACAAACTCCATGGGGGATACTTAGGAGCAAGAAGATGTAATGAATGTCTTGGGGAACCACAACGTGGCTGTCTAAAGTCATATTTAATACGTTCTTAATGTACGGTGACTTTCTTCTATAGTCTTTGGCTGCTTTGCACACTTCTCTCAGTTCATTGTATGGAAAACGCTCCTATTTTGTGATTCTCGCATCTCTCCCACTCTTCTAAATGACCGGACCAACGATGTGCTGGAGGTTCTCAGCCATATCTCAATGGCCTTCCCTCACTACCTGCCTCCAAACCCTCACCCAGCATTGCCCCGATCAGGTGTCATTGTCAGAGCAACAGCTGTCCTCATCCTCTCATCCTGGAGAGGATGAGGAAGGATTGGAGTAGGGGTGAGTTCCCCAGCTGACCAGCAAGGCCTGGTGACTTGAGGCATCAGTAGCCAAGATGGCTACCTTCTGGTCAGGCCCACTTCCAGATCCAGTGGTATGAGACCTGGAAGTGGCAGGGGATGGATAGGAGTGGCCTGGCTTAGAGGTGGGGTCAGGGAGAAGCTTCCCCCATCTTGGCCCATAAAAATCAGTGGAAAGGGAGATGAACTAGGATAAGGGGGTACAGGTGGACAAGAGTTGAGGTTAGAACTCAGGATGGCATGGCCACTACCAGCCTGAGGAAGGGACAGAAAGGGTAAGAGGTGGCAGGAGGCAGGTGCCTCTCCTGTGCCATCTGGCAGGTTCCACCTCCAATCCCACTCTTAGGGAGAGACGGATTAGGAATAGGGAGGGAGGAAGACAGCAACTGGGCAGAACAGTTCGGGACCTTTCCCGTTTTCCCTTGATCAACTTAAAAGTCAAATGAAAAAGAATAAAATGTCCCAACTTTAGCATTCCCCTTAACTTGTTCAATATACAAACATTTCCCCACTTTGTCCCAAAACTGAACTTACCAGTTCAGGGCCACTTACCAGTTAATATCAGGGAAGTCTTTAAATAGAAAATGAACAAAGGCTTTCAAATCCCCTTTAGAAAACTTAACATCCCCAGAAACAAGGGTCCCCTTAACCTAGATATAAAACTCCCACTCCGAAATGGACAGATTCAAACCCATTTCAGTTGTCTTTTCCCACCTGCAAGAGAAAGGAGGAACAGAACTGAAAAGAGACCTGTGTTGACACCCTCTCCCGGTGCCTTTGCAAATCACCACTCAGAAGAAACTTGATGCGTCGAAAAGAAAGATCTTGCGAGGGGCTTGCCAACTCCGACCAGTCCTCTGGAGCTGTTCTGATGAGAATTGCCAGCCAGCCCTTCAGGAATCACCCCAGAAAATTGGAGTTTTTCCATCTGGGGTCTAGTACTGTGAGGCAGCTTTTTTCCAGGATTAAAGTCCAGTGGTGACACTCTCAGGGCACTCAAAAAGAGGTCCCTGTTCAGGTGCCAGCTGTGGCAGTGTGGCAGGAGCAGCCGAGGCCACCACCTTCCCAAGAATGTGCTCCTTGGAAGGGTAGCTCCGTCATCCAGTACACTCACGTGCTGAGATGTAAGCGCATCAAAATCCTTCACATCAAAACATTCAGCAAAGAAAGATATGGGAGGAGCTTTTGTGTGACATTTCCAGTTTATTGATGCTCACTGGGAGGGGGTCAGGGACAAAAGCCAGAGAACAAAGGAGGGTCCAGGGTTTTTAAGTTCATGGGTAAAGGCAGAGAAACAGATCTGAAGGCAAATAATCTGAGGGTTCATGGGCAGTACAAAGGTGGGGGGGCTACAGAGCCCAATTAGGGTTCAAGGTAGGAGTGGCAAGGAAAGGGAACCAACCAGAGGACAGAGAATGAGGAACTTTCTAGAACTGGGGTGTGAAAAAAGGACTACATAACTGGAATGATTAACACAGGACTGCAAGGGACTGTGGGAGGATGTGCCTTATATGGGGGTCTCATCCTAAGGGCATTGTGCTTCAGCAATCCCCCAACACTTCATGGGATGCAACACAGCTGTGTGCATGTTTCTGCATGTGTGAATGGTCAAAAATAATAACATTCACAAACTGAGTTCTCCTGAAGGGAGTGCTTAATTTAAAATGTTTGTAAGATGTAATAGATCTTGTTGACTTGATTTCTGAATTTAAAATATAAAATGAAAGCATAGGATCTCATGCAAAAAATTGGAGGCAGGTATTATATTCCTCCCATTTGTACTGTTTGCAAAATGCACTTAATAGTTTAATTCCAATTGCTCCTACAGAGCAGACATGGGGAGGCTGCTGAAATCTGGGAGCATCACAGGACTATAGGAATGCTGCTGAAATCACAGAACTCTTGTAAGGCTTAAGAAGGAACTGGAGACATTGCACATCATAGCTGAATCTTCACACCTTTCTACACCTGCAGTCAGGTATGGCAGCTCTGCAAGTCTCTGGGGCTGTCCTGCCCCCCTTCAGGCACAGATCGTTTTCCATGGTTGTCCATTCCGGCAGCAGCTCCTGCTCTGGCCATGCCAGGGCCACTGCATGCCCAAATCCCAGATGCTCCTCCCAGCCTGACTTGCCCCTGCAGCATTAATTCCTATGTCCAGGCTAGGAGCCACCCCACAACCCCAGCAGGCTGGGCACTGGCTGAAGACCTGTCCATCACAACTCTGGCTCAAAAGACTCTCAAGCAGGAACTTCAAAGCCATCACTTCAGCAAAAATGACAAGGATACTTCTGCATAAGGGAAAGGTGCCCAACTGGCTAACTTTCAGAGTGGGGCACTTGAGACCTAATGCTGCAGTCATTGTTTTGAGACAAAGAGTCCCTCTTTGTCCCTTGCCAACATCTCTTTCAAACTGCGGGACTCTGCACTGCCCTGACATTGCCGACAGCGTTACACAGCAGTTGGATTTACTGCTCAACTCCTGAGTCCAAACACCTGCTGCTCTGGAAATGAAAAGTGATAACTGCTATTTGTCATCTTCCCTCTTGCTGCTTCAGCATGCCAGGACACAAGCTCCAGGCTGCAGTGTCACCACCATGGAGCATCATGGTGACATTTGAGGACTTCCCCTTAGAACTTGCAGCCAGCCAGTGCCAGTCACTTGGCATTTGCTGTCTGGCAGGATCAAGCCCAGCTGCCCAGAGAAATGCCTAAGGCTAGAAACCACTCTGCTCTAACCCTGACAAGACAGTTTGAATGGGAGCCATCTCCAGGAAAACAATCTGCTTCTACCCAAGATGAGTCCCTTTAGCTGGAACACTCTGCTTCTCCTGTCTGTCCATAATGGGACAAAAAAGCACCTTGTAAAGCCGGTCTAGCATCCCTCAAGTACTGATTACCAAAGTACCAACAGAATCAATCCCCTTTGTTAAGAAGAGTTCTCTGGTGAAGCTGACTACTTTACCTTTCCAAACAAAGACATACACATATATATAAGTATACACACCCCTTCCTAGATTCATATGCGTACATACATTTGTGGATTCCCCATGAACTAGCTTGAATCCTCTTATCTCACATACAGACTCACAGAACATTCTGAGTTGAAAGGGACCCTATAAGGACCATCAAGTCCATCTTGTAAGTAAATGGCCCATAGATAGATTGGACCCACAAACCTTGATGATATTAACACCATGTTCTGACCAAATGAGCTGATCTCCTCTCAGTATCCCTTCTTGAATGTCAGCCTTCTTTTAATTTTGCACCATCTGAGGTACAAGGTGAAGTGTCTGGAAGCTGCAGTTCTGATGCAACAAGTGCAGTCCTGTAACTGGTGCACAAGGTGGCCCAACCTCTTGTCTCTATACTTTCCCAACAGTGCATCAGGCCTAATAGATGTTTAAGACCTTAGCACCTTTTTGCAACAGTCATTTCCTCTGCATGTTTACAAGGACAGCCTTCCACCCTATGAACTTACCTAAAGTGAAATACTCAAAGTTACAGCACTTGGGCATCTGATTAGGTCAATCTGATTAGGTCAAATTTACAAACAAAAGATTCTTCCTGTGGTAAGGGTAGCAGCTAGATAGGTTTTCTCCTTCTGGCTTCTTTTATTTTGTTGAAATCATATCCCAGAAATATGAAAATTCAAAAATGAGAACACTACTTTGCTAGCAAGCCTCAGCTGTTTACATGGTAATTTCTAAATAAAATTAAATCCAATTCCTGATTATCCAAGATACAGAACTATTTGATTGAAAAAAAAATGTATTTCAATTACACAAACCATACATTTGCATAGACTATTAAAAAACCTTCTTTCAAATTCTTTACCTTATGTCACTATTGCCTGTATATTCAGATACAGAAACATTTTATAGGTGTAGCCAGCCATTAGTTCTGTTTAGAATGTCATTCCTAACTCTATATGTGAAATTGAATAGAATATTTCTCTGTTAAGTACAGCAAAAGCACATTTTTTATCCAAAGAACCAAAATAACTATACACAGACATGAGATATCTAGAATAAAAGCTGAAGCCTCACGGGGTAGGCATGCATTTTTGATACTTCGTAGCCCAAAACTGAAAAGCAATACAGGACTCAGGTACTGTATTGTACCTTTGCTGTGTACCCTCAATGTAAGTAATAAAGGCCAAGACAGCTTTCATCATTACACTCCTTGCACATTTCACCAACATACTCTTTAACCTTTTAAAGACTAGGTATTCTGAACCCTGGAATGAAAGCAAGGCATCATGAATTTCATATACCAGCTGAAGCTCCTCTGAGGATAAGTGAACACAGGCACGTTCAGTTAGCAGTTTTTTCTAGCTTTGTAACAGGCCTTGGAGATTACATATCACCATCTGCACACTTTGGATTTAATTTCCATGGTTTGGGATGAGCTGAAAGGCCAATTTGCCAACAGCACACAATCGCCTGCATTTTGACTGACTGGCAGATGAGGGAAGAGTTTTGTATTTATTACAATGAAGTCCATTCAATAAGTAACATTGGTAGAGTTACCAAAATTAATAGTTCCTTCTTGCCAATGGTGTTCTTGCTGAAAGAAGTGTGCTGACAACCCTTCTGCCTTCCTGCACACAAAGGCTACATACAATAAAATCAAACATAACAGAAAATCAAAATACCTCCAATTCTTTCCTAGCAAGCACTAGCCCATCCAGTTGTTACCATAACAACAACAATGAAAAATGCAGTGGATGAGACTTTACTTTTACACTGAAATATCTGAGGAAATACTTTCCTCAGGAAAAAATCAGGAGTATACTAGATATTCTCTTCTTCAGTGGCAACAGGACAGCAACTCTTAAAAGGCAAAAAGCTGCTTGAAGAAGGAAACCTACAAGGATAAGGACGGAATTTAACAGAGGAAAAAGAATATACTAATAGTCAGATTTGGAAAATTTGAAACAAAGTTTCTTCCAGCCTCAACACTCTAACTGTGTTAAGGTCAAAGAAGCCATGACAGGACACGTCATGTCCACTATAAAGATACTTGGTCCTGTATCTATGTAACTAAATCATGAAATTTAGCACTTGTGATGAAACAGAGCTTAACCACACTCAATCTTTGTTTTAATTTCTGCATTACTGTTTCTGAAGACCACAAAACTTGTTCTTGTAAGCAAAAGCACAAAATATCTAGTTTAAATATGATTAAAATACAGGCAATCAGCTATTCTAGCTATCCAGAACCCTGGGTATGGACTTTGTGACTATCTGAAAGGAAGAGACACAGCTACTCCCTTTGTAGAGAAATTGGGCAGAAAAATCCAGTTTCCAGATTAGAAAATAAAGTCAAACACTGCAGAAGCTTTTAAAAGTCATGAGTTCAGAAGCACGTAGATGTAGGTGAAAAGAAGGTAAAGTCAAACACTTCAGCACATTTTACAGCAAAACTGTATTTTTCGCCCCTCTTCTATCCATCCCCTTCAAGAAACTGCAATTTATAAAACTTATATAAATTATCAAGTTTTTCAGATACTCTTGGTCCTAAAGAATCTAAAAGTAAGTTCGGGTCCTTTTTAGCCAAAAGAACAAGGAGTTCTTTTGAAAATGCAAAAGCCAAAAAAAGAAAAATCACACAAACACTTCTCTCCCCCCCACCCCCCCCCCCAATAAAGAATTCTAATTAAGAACTTGCAATGAATTTTCACAATTTAAGATGTAGTCACTTCCACATACAATTTCAAGCAGTCAAGGAGCAGCATTTCTTGCTAATACCCACCAGCACTGTATATACTTCTCTATCAGCTTTAGAACTGTGTGTGCTGGATGCAGCTGGGGTAGAGCTTATTTCCTTTCCTACACAGTGGATGTTGTGGGGCTGTGTTTTGAATTTGGTCTGAAAACAGGGTTGATAATACAGAAATACTTTTTTATTGCTGAACTGGTCTTACACAGAGCCAAAGCCTTTTCTCCTGTTTGTACTTCCATACTGACAAGGAAGTTGGGGGTGCATGGGAGGTTGGAAGGAGACACAGCTGGGACAAGTGGCCCCCATCCAAAGAGACCAAAGGGATATTCCAGACCATGTGACATCATGGTCAGTCCATAAAGCTGGAGGGAAGAAGCAGAAAGGGGGGAACATTTGGAGGAATGGCAAACAAGTGTTACACATGATAGAGCCCTGCTCTCCCAGACATGGCTGAACGCCTCTCTGCCATGAGAAACAGTGAAATAATTTCCTTTTTTTGCTTTGTTTGTGTACATGGATTTTGTTTTTCCTATTAAACCATCTTTATCTCAACTCACAAGTTTTCTTTCTGATTCTCTCTCCGCTGGCAGGGGATGAAATTGGCTGCCTGGGGTGAAACCACACTGTGTCACTTCTCTTTCTCCAGCTTCAAGTGAGGTTTCACTTAGCTATGCAACCTCTATGTTTCCAGCTGAATATTGCTGTAAGATTTTTATGCAGGCTTACATCCAGAGGTTCAGTCTGTCAACATGTTCTGCCACTATCACACTCCTTCATCTTTAGTACTAAGGGGACCCAAAGGGAGGAAGCAATATCAAAACTAAGTTCACCTGTGCATATGAAGAAATCTGAGAAACAGTTAATGGGAAACAGGATCAGAGCTTCACACTATTAAGTATATCAGTTCTTAAGTAAGAAATTCTTTACCGTGAGGATTGCAAAGCAGTGGAACAGGCTTCCTAGAGAAGATGTGAATGCCCCATCCCTGGAAGTATTCAAGACCAGGTTGGAACAGAGCCCTAAGCAATCTGATCTAGTGGAAGATGCCCCCACCTGTGATGTGAGGGTTGGAAATAATATGGTCTTTAAGGCCCCTTCCAACTTTTCTCTGATTCTATGAATTCTTCACCATAACTTTTATAGCCTCCCTCATAAATAACAAATGACAAACATCCCAATCAAAAAATACATTATGTATCAGGATCTCAGAGATACTCATACCTGCTGAACACCTATTATCTGTTTGCTGTCCAGTAATCTCAAATGTAGAAAATGCAATATTGACACATAATGTAGACAACATTGAGTAAAAAGCCACTTAATAAATATACTTTTTTTAGGAAGGAAAAATTTATGAAACTTCCTTCTGTTTATAAATTTCTTGATTTTGCACTAAAACTAACAAATAACTCACAAAAAGTATATTATTAAGCACCTGTTTTGACATCTGGCTGCCTTCAGATATCAACTTGCTTGCTTGTTTCCTCATTCTTGGCTCAACCACTTAAAGTAGCCTTAAATGCTTGTAAAAATCATCTACATTGAAGGCACTTTATGAGAGTTAGGAGGGTGAATGACTCGCAGTGGAAAAAAGTTCTCTTTGAAAGAAAGACCATTGCTGAAGAGTTCTATTAATATTGATGAATGCACTGCAGAGACAATCAAGAGTATTCTCAAGTGGGGAACATTTGCAAAGAGTGCTTTTAACTGATACTTTATCAGAATAGTTTTTAGAGCAATTAAATAAATCAACGAATTCTTAAAGATCCTGAACTTGCCCCAAGCTGTAGAAAAGTCACACGCTAAATTTCTGCATAACCTTTCCCAAACTGACTGCAGGATCTGCAGTCTATCGTTTGCGTTAGACCCCATCCCAAGGAAATGGGAACTGGTAGGTGGAGCACCAGCAAGAGAGGTGCGGGTGTGGGTCCTTGAGTGCGGCTCTGCGGGAAGGGAAAAGCAAACGCCCCCCAGCACAGGACACCGGGGTGGCAGAACCCACTAGATGGTGCTGTCCGCCCACATATTGAGTACTTTTGTCTGAAAAATATTAAAAATTAAAAAACAGGAGGGGAAAATAACCTTTGAGGGCAGCAATTTTTGTAAAAAAAGTAAGAAAATAGCATAAAGTTTCAGAAGGTTTTTTTGGTTTTTAAATAAGCTTTCTCATCATTCGTGTGAATGGTACTAGTTTCCATCAATTCTCTTTCGTGAGGCAATCTTAGATTAGAAAACTAAACATTGGCCTAGTGGGCTTAGAGGTAAGTTCTCTCTTTTTGAACTGTTTTTGTCTGAAATAATCCAATTCTTGGGCTGCTGTAGCGATAATGTGTATTATTCAGCCATATATTAATTTATAGCCTGAAAGAGGCCTCTCCTTTTATTAATTCAAAGAAATAGTCAGGTTTGAAAATAATTTACATTGCAGATTAAATAAAAAGCAAAACCTAGACTTTAGAAAACAGATCATGACCTTTTGTTTCCTGAACTTTTTCCAGTTTACTCACTGATAATTATAAGTTCACCACACAAAAAGTGAAAGTTTAGTTTTTCCAAATGGCTTATTCCATTTTGTCTTCAATTCAAAACAGTACTCTATAACAGTCTAACTTCTATAAAACTTGAGTACACACTAGGGAGGGTGCAGGGGAGAAATACATAATATTTTGAGGAAATTTTGGTGTAAAAATGGCAGCTAACCCACAAAAGATGATAATATTTTCCTGGAAAAGAAGGTTATACACGAACACACACAGAGACACAGAAGTTAGACATAGGATTAGGAGGCAAAGAATAATATATTGATTCAAAAGGAAATTTTACTGAAGGGGGCAGGGAAAAAGTGTAAAGCACTAAGCCATTAACATACAGCAGACTGTATCAGAAGAATAAGACTGATAATGAGAGACAGTGAAGGTGTAATCATTAGCAGATTCAACAGAATTTAGAAAATAGGTTTCTTATTGCTGGAGGCCTAAATAAAGTTCTCAGAGAAGCATTCAAGACAGCAATTGCAGATGGTCACAGAAGAACTATATTATAAGCTACTTTTCCTGGTTTCTCATTAAAAGATCAGAAACAAGACTGAACTCAAAAGTTACCTCAACATCTTAGGTAAATAATAAATCCAGTGCTTGCCTGAGTAACAATACACAGGAAGAAAATCTGTCGATGAAAACTGCTTATATATGCAAAGTCACCATCACTCCTCTAGAACGTAGTATAAAGAAGTGACTTTTAAGAGAATTTTTAAAGACATTATTTTAGAAACAGTACAAGAGGATGCAGTCTCAAGCTGTGCAAGGGGAGGTCCGTCCATTTTAGGATGGACACCACAGGAGGAAGTTTTCCACTGAAAGGGTTGTTCAGCATTGGAATGGACTGACGAGGGAGGCAGTGGAGTCACTGTCCCTGGAGGTGTTCAGGAAAAGACTGGATGTGGTACTCAGTGATGTGGTTTATTTATCATGGTGGTGTTCAGGCACAGGTTGGACCTGATGATCTTGGAGGACTTTTCCAACTGTCATGATTCTGTGATTCTATCACATAGGATTGACATAGCCTTAGAATGGTGGGCATAAAATACAAACTTTTTAAACTATGCAACAATCCTGATTATAAACCAAAATAGATTCAAAGTATCACTGCAGAGGTTTAATATAATCTTTCAGATATAAAACTGGCAAAAATGTTAAAGGTTACCAAGAAAAATAGCAACTGAGAAAATAAAATATTTCTGATATATTCCGTCTTTCATTAGCACAAATAACTCACTACCAGATTAGATTATCCAGCAAATTAATAGGCAATACTTATTATAAATTTAATTGTTAGTAATTAAAAACAATATTAGTGAAGTTAAATATGTTAAAAATCTTGAAGTTCCATTTCCATTTTTTCTAGAACACTGGACTATGTCTTCTGTTTATGCCTTTGTTCACATAGGGTACTACTATACTACCAATAACACATTGACAGCTTGGCATAGAGAACTGACCTACAAAACACAGGTTTCAAAATAAAAGATTGTTCTGCAGAAATCAACAACTTCTTATGCTATTAGCTTGCCAGGAAGCTTACCACGTATTCTTTTGTTCACTGTAGAATACAGCACAATAGAGAGTAATGATTCTGATGAAAATTTCAATTCCTCTAATTTTTAATAACAAACTATGTTAGCATTGAAAAGTAAAAAAAAATAAAATGCTAGATCTAGTAAAAATTTTCAGTGTTTCATTATATTTTCAAACATGTTTCTAGATATACTAATTACTGATACAAATTTCTAGATATACTAATACTGATACTGAAGAGTTGTCAACTTTGCAGTAATGTAGTAATCTGCTTTAAATTTGTTCACCCTCATTCAAGGGATAGGAAAATCTGCCATAAGAATATTAAAACAGATTTGTAAAAAAGTTGCTAAAAACCCGAGTAATGCATGCAGAATGGACAGACTAAAATTACCATTGTTCAGGTCCTTTAAGCGATACCATCTACTGCAAACTGATCCAAACCATAGCTTTATATAATTTATCTAAAGTAGAATGGTTTTCAAGGACACAGTCCTGCCGGACAAATGGAGTAGATGAAGTTCTGAAGGCTCTCCCTGCCTCCCTTATTTGAATGACAAGGGCTGTTTGAATAGGCTTTTTAAACACTCAGCATTAATTGGTAACAGAGACTAGATTGAAATCAGTCGAGTTCTTTTAACCTTCCCCAAATACCCTCACATCTTCAAGTTTCACTTAATGTAATTGTAAAAACAGGTCTACTGCTACTCAACTCTCAAGGGTGGCATTAACTTCATTAGGTGCTGTTTGTACAATGTGTTAAGTTCCTCATTAGAACATGCACAGAGGTATTTTAGACTAATGAGGCTCTATTGTTATAACCTATCCCTGCTTAATTGCAATTTCGTTATAAGTAGCTGATGTGGTACAAACTCTCTTAAATGGCAAATACTGCTACAATAATCAGTTTTAATTGATGTGTACATTAAAATAAATCTTCCGATTAGGCTGCAGGCTGTATGACTATTAGTCTCAGAGAATAAAAAAAACATTGAAAAAGAAAAAATACCTTTGTCCAAACATGGACCTCACCCACTTGCAGAGGGGTGCTGCAGACTCCCTCCTTCTCTGCAGCCCTACCCAGCACCACCAGATGGGCCCTACAGCTACTAGTGAGACAGAGGAATGGAATCATTTAGACTGGGAAACACCTCTAAGACCACAGAGGCCAGCACTGCAAAGTCTAAATCATGTCCTCAAATGCCACATCTATGGGTCTTTTAAATACCTCCAGCAATGACAGATTTCAGCTCACCACATCTGTATCTTTCAGCAACAGCCTACACCATCACTCTCAGTTCAGGTAATTCACTACCTTCCCACACACAAGACAAGCAGACCCAGAGGTCAGGATAGAAGTCTTCTCTCAAGTCACAAGAGCTGAACTGTAGTATTGGAACTGTGCTTGTGGTGACAAAAGGGATAGAATAAATCACTCAACTTGCAAATGGCTTAAAAAATGCTCTACACAGGACAAGTATATACAAATCACTTGGAATGAAAGAAAAAAAGAAAAAATGCAAAGCCATATCCAGGCTGGAAGTAGGAATTTTGTTTCTGAACAGTGTCAGTTCTGTGCTCTTCTGTGCTCTTCATTCGGGAAGAATGTGATATATACTATAATAAATTATTAAATTTAAATCATGTTAAATATAAAATCTTCAATGGAAAAAAAATGCACCTAAGCTTTAGTTCTTCTTTTGCACTGGCAAGGCTCCTTCTAATGGTCATTTCTACATAAAAAGTCTTTTAACACAGTTGCAGAGAATGACAGTATATAAAACCATGTCTGTGTATAAAGGGATAGAAATCTACCTCTGAAAAAGCATTCAAAAGAAAGAAGTTTCTTTTAAAACAAAACATCTTTTTATTTCACTTTCAGGAAGCACTCTACGGCACAATCACATAAGATTAATCTTGTATCTCTAACTCTTCCTCTTATTGTTTGTGTTAAATAAAAATACATGGTAAGAGGTCAGAAGGGACCATATAAACAAGTGGGGCAAATTCTGCTTGGGACTACATGAAAGCAGTAAACCAACACTTTTCTTATAAAGCAGAGAAAACTAGGTTTGAAGTGCTTAAATTTCATGGATTATTTACTTTACTCCTGGCTAGTCTAATCACTTCCTGAGAAAATCAAAGCAACCAAATCCATGAGTTGTTCAGATCATCTCTATGATTACTGTAGATAAGTTTCTATCCAATGAAGGTTTTCCATTCTTCCTGCCTGCAAATTAAGTTCAGTGTTGCAGCACTGGGTTGTCAGACAGTGATTGGATCAGAATTTTGATGATGCTTCCCTTCACCAAGGTGGGGTATAACACCTCAAATGTCATTCCTGTTTTAATTATTTGCTACATGGACATATTAATAAAGCTGTCCTTGGCTTCCTATTGCCATGTTGCTGTTGCTTTGCTATCTCTTTAATGTTATTATGATCTCATCATCTTGTTGATGCTTCCACTCTAGCTGAACATTACTGGAATTTCCTATTTTATTCGCTAATGCCTTTGCCCATGCACCTCTTGAGAGTGGGGCATCACTATACAGTGAGCAATAATATTTTTCACGGTACATACCAGTACCACATTCACCAAATGAAATGTTTAATAAAGCAGAGGTCTAGCCAGGAGGCAGCTAGCTCACCACAAAGATGACAATAGTATGGAAAAACAGAAATTTACAACATTTCACAATGCTATTCACCAAAATTATTTCTTTCTTTCGTGTCAGTAGCCATCATCTTGGTAAGATATTGTTGCTTCTTACTCCTAGCAACAATTACTCTAGGTCTGTCAGTAATCTTCATCATTAATTCAGAAAGTTTGAAAACATGACCTGGAAAAACTCATCAGATTCAGCTGTGTAAATACAGATATTATTATTATTACAGTACTGAAGACAGTGGATCAATTCATATTTTTTAGTGGACGGATAATACAGCAAGAGTCTAGATATCATTTAGAGATTGGGAAACACAGCCATTTACAAAGCTGAATTTATTTAAGTTTTTAAAGCATATCCTAAAAAGATCCAGTCTTTATTAATAGTAATGGGTTTTCAGTCAACCAGCTAAAATGTTTTTTTCTTCTTCATAAGAAACCCAAGTCCCTCACACAGGGCAACAAACTTGGGGGTTTTTTCTCAGATACTTTTTGTCTTATGTTTCCATATCAGCCTCAGATGCTCAAGAATTAAGGCTTGAATTTTTAGACTTCTGTTAAAATTTTGCAATGTCTCGTGTTTTAAGGTAAATAACTTTGCCTTTCATAGCTCTACCACATCAGACTGTCTTCTCCACCCCAATGGTTTTCTTCCAAGTTCATTGGGTGAGGGTTTGTTTCTTAAAAAAGCTTTTCCAGCCTGGAAGTAGAAGCTTCCAAACACAAACAGATACAGAGCTCCAAAAGTTCAGTATATGCGAGTTCCAGGATGAGGAAGGGAACTGGATGTTCATACAGTGTAGCAACTGAAACAGCATCTACTAAACTGACCACCATGTGAGGGAGCAGAAAAGACATAGTTTTAAGAGCATGTTCTAACAAGGTAACTGAGCAGTAAAGTAAAACAGTCACTGGCTTCCACAAATATGGATGCCATTCATTTCATTCCTGTGTACCTCTGGGTGTAATTCTTCTATGCTACATATTCATCTATTGCTCTCACTCCCCCGACCAGTTTTCTGTCCCCTTGCTGCACAAATTTGTCTGATTCTACACGAGTCCTGGTCCCATGCAGCATTCAGAGTAGCACAGGAGGAGGCACAGCAATTCTACATATCTGCCCATAGCATCCCAGATACTCAACACAGCACTTGTGTAAGTTCAAGCAGGAACAGGAACAACTGAAAACTCACTACATAATAACTGAGTGTATCTCACCATTGCAAATCAAGCATGGAGCAGAAAAGATCAAACCCCAGTTCAAGAAGAAAACCAAGAAACCAACAATCAGAAAAAGTAACAGAATGTTGGAAATTAGATATAAAATTTACCTAGAAATGTCCAAAAAAATACTAATTTTTTAATAGACCTGCTCCAAGCAGGAAAAAAAAATGAGACAGATCTAACCATGAAATACAATGTCAGTTCCAAATCAGAGCAGCTGCTTCTGTATATACCTCAGTAAGCAACAATTATGAGAGTTAAACCCATAAAACAAGAACTCACCTCCCCATTATTCTACGGATCATAACAGACTAATTATGCAGTCAAATTTACAGTAAATTCTGAGACTCAAAACAAACTGATAAAATGACCACTCATTGATTCCCCTGCTCCTTACTAAAAAATCTATAAGCTTTTGTGGCCACACTCCAGCCAAGATGTAAATTCTTATAAGATTGTATATAATAATCTTTACTACCATCTCAAGTCACTAATATGACCTTCAGCCACAAGTTCAGCAGCTGGTTTATTGCTCCTTTGGTTCATTCCTGGATGGTAATAAAATCGAATGTTTTGTTCAAAATATACCTCCTGACATCTCTTTACTTACTCCATCTAACAGCATCTCCCTATATCATTACTTCAACTTGCAATATTTAGGCAGTTTCTTATCAGTCACCTATCACACTGTCACAGGGCACAAAGGCCTTCCTAGCATAAATGAAATCTCTTGCTCTGAATACCCAGATTACACCACATTTTATTCTTCCTATTTAGTATAGTATTTACTATTTAGTAAACACTAAATATTATTATAATATTTGTATTATCATATTATAATACTATCATAAATATTATTATGTAATAGTATCTACTGTTTAGTAAAGATGTAAGGCCTTAAAAAAGCATGTAACAAAACTGGTATTGTTACTATATTTCTGAATATCTCTGTCTTCAGAAGAAATACTCCAGGGATTGAGAAAGCAAGAATAATCTACCCCTTCTTTTCCTGGAGTAATTCACTTTATTTTAATTTAAACAAACAAACAAAACAAAAAAAAAAACAAACATGCAGTAGTCATAAGGAAAAGAAAAAAGAAAAATGTGCATATTCTTCCAGACAAGTTCTAACCTTTAGTGGAACACTGCTACGGACTGAAAATAATATTGTATGAGGTTCAAGGACGCCAGCTACATTTTTCCCCTTTCTGCCTGCCTATCAGAAATAATTGCAACAGTCCTAGACTCCACAAGATATAGTCTAGCAGATAAGCGATAACAGAGTGTCAGTGACAAAGGTCAGAATTAAAGGGCATACCTTGATAATTGAGACAAATTCAGATATGCTTGGCCAAATATGAATATGGAGTTCAAGAAAAGTAGATTAAAGGAAGAGGAACTAAAGAAATAAAGGGGAAAAGTTGTTTTCATTATATGAGACAGCAAGAGTTAGAGCAAAAAAAAAAAAAATTACTCAAGCTTACAAGATACTGAGCTACCAGTTTCTTCAGAACATGAAGAACAATTCTCTGGGGAGAAGTCCATGGACAGCAGATAGCCACACCATCAGGAGTATCAACTTCTTCCCACACCTGATCCATCGCATCAGAAAGAGAAAAGATACTGGTGTCTGTTAACTACTGCTAAGAGGTCTGAAGTGAGCAGCTACCAAAAGTAAGTTCTGTATCTGCCCCACATCTCTACAGGTGACATTTCTGTAGGTAACGAAACCTCCCCTGAAAACATTTATGGATACCAGGAAACAGAAAGACATGGAGTGATCAATTGATTTAAAATCTGCTTAGTTTTTATAAACTACACAGTTTTCATATCCTTGTATCAAAATAAGGCAATCCCAAAGATGATAATACAGCTTTGATCCACTTGGAATAAAAATTGCATGAATTCAAGTCTTATTTATACTGACACCATCAGATCAGCCCTTCTGGCCTCCTAACCAACCATCTACTATTTTCCAGCCCTAAAACAATCTTTAAATCAGCTCAAGATCACAGTTGTGCAGAGGCACTAGAAATCAATACTAAACTCAGTTTGTGTGATCCTGATAATAAGGAGAGAAAATCATCTCTTAAGCATATGGTGACAACACTATCACCACTGTACTTTTCTGTTTCCTCTAGAAATGCACCTTGTAGTCCTGCTCCTCTTCTTTTCATCAATCCAGGGAGTTACTGCTGCAACATTCAAGACAGATAAGACCTCTTAATAAGTAAGAGCAGCAAGAGTCTCGGGGCACTGTCACACAAACCTGTTTTTCTTCACATGGCCATACATAATTGTCACCGCAGCAAAGCTCCTGAGGTGGAATTGGCAGTGTTAGATTTATGAATGGACTTGATTTAAATGATCCTGTGATTCTATGTAATCAGGCCTGAGCTGACCTAAACTAGCTCAGTAATATCAGCTGTGTAGGCAGGAGCATTTAACTCCCCAGCCTAGTACTTGACCTGGTTAGCATTGTACTAGCATGGCAAACCTAGATGCCTTTCAGTACAGGGATATGTAATTACCCTTATAATTGCAGGCTGGAAAGCATACGCTTACCACTTACTGTTGTGGTATAGGATGGAAAACAGTAGTTTAGAAGCAGGCATGGTACCCTGTACAAAATTGCAAAACTTGACTGTTTTATAGAAGAGCAAAGATGCATAAAATTGAAAGAAGGAATTGTGTCATAGCTTTTCCTTGCTAAGAATGTTCCTGCAATTACACATTTAGGGGAAAATTCAATTGTCCTCTCACTGTACTTGCTCTTTAACATAGAAAAAGAACACAGTTGCCATTCTGACTTTTAATGAAGGAGTTTCATTACATTTTACTGTACAAATAGATTGCTTTCAAAGATAAATACATCATATTAATGATTTACAAGCTCACTATGTCACTTAAGTTTTCTAAACAGTTTTAAGAATGTTTCTTTCTTTGAAAAGAATAAAGACTTCCTATCATAAGTGAATAGATATGAACAACACAACAGAGCCAAGGCAAATTCTTCTTGTAACTAGAGAAGGAAAAAGCTTTTGTATTTGTTGAAGGTTATATCACTTGTTTTATGGAAGAGTAATAAAGTACAGAGAATTTGCCTAGTTAGGCAGCCCCGTGGTTTGTAGCATATGATCACACAGGATCAAGTGCAGAGTAACAAAAAGGCCTAGATAGCAGGAAACCAAACATGTACAGCATAGTGAGTCAAGGAGGCATTAATTCAGAGTCCAAATAGCTTAAATACAGCTCCTTAAGTACAGGTTTCATGGAGAATACTTAAAGATGATAAAAAGCATGTATTTTATTTCTTTTCTGCCTTTTTCTTAAAAGTCTTCTCACATTTATTTGCAATTTATTTTTGCTTCCAAGGAAGTAGCTGTTTCATCTTTACCATTCTTAGCTATTATGTTAATCCTGTATATCAATAGTTACTGTTTCACACAATAATAGATTTCATTACAATTTGCTTGATACTGATCACAAACAAATTAGTTATTTTAAAAAAATCTAGGTATTTAGTTGTGCAAAGGAACCAGAAACAAAAGAAATTAAAAAAGAGAAAAAGACATTGGTTTGCTTAGATGTCTTTGCATTTACAAATAAAACCTGAACAGTCCAAATGGATTTGTACTGTTTCACAAGATGTTTATAGATGCTGAGAACAAAAAGAGTGTATTACATAAAACATCTCTGGTCAGTCTCATAGACAAATCTTCATTCTCATTCATTCATTCTCACTCATCTCATTCAAATCGTGGAGGTCTGAAATGAAGTTTAACAGAATTTCTAAATGCCTTGGGTGCTAAATCAGTACTATAAGAGGACTTGCAATGTAAAGAAAGATTTCTGATCATTTCATTCACTAAACTAATCATTATAGTAATCTTCCACAAACTGAAAACCATGTAAGTTCGTAGTTAATGTTTGCCAATTCCTTCGGAAAAACTGGTTAGACAAAGTGGTTTTGTCCAGTTGGGTTCCTGTGCATTGAGAATTAAAGTACTACCTGTATTTAAATTGAACTGCAATGATTTGACTTTTACAGCAGCTACATGCATACATTTGTCTCCTGAGTAATGTAATAATTTTGGCATGTTCACAATACGTGGATGTAGTCACTTCTTAAACATATACAAGTATGTTATTCAAACTTGGATACTTAGAGATAGGTAGATAATTCACAAAGTAGAATTTATGACAGATCATGTTTTAGTTTTAGGTACAAACCTGAGAACAAAACATCATTTGAAACAGAGTTCTTGTTTTACAGTCTTCAATTCATCCAAACAGATCATTGTTATTTATAATGAAATTTCAAAGACACGGTTCAACTAGATCATTTTTTAGTTCACGTAAACTCTGAAGTGCTGCAAATAAAAAAGAAAACTCCCTTATGATGTCACAACACTACGTTACTCATTAACTGATTTTTGAACCTAGTTTAGGCTGGAGTCACACCAAGACATCACTTCCTACAGCAGTGAAAGGCTGTGTGTTTTCAAGGATCGCTCTAGAATTGAACTTACCTAAGTCTGCAGTTAGCTCCACTAAAATGCTGAAAAAGGGAAGCTCCTTGGAGGACAACGTTTTTCATTCTGAAAGTCAGAACAGCTTCCGAAAATCAAACACTGACACCCCAGCCAGTCCTACGGAGAGTGTTGGATCAGTATTTATAAGGTAAATCTCAATACGTTTGAGTGTTTTTCATGTGCTTGATGATGGGAGAAGAGGGCAGCAACACAGGAGGGCACTGGGACAGGTGCACTAAAAAAAAAAATCTAGATAAGGAAGGAAATACCTAATATGAGAAGGAAATGCACAGAGAGAACGTAATTTCATGTATGTTACTGATTGCACTGGGAAGGGGAGCACTACTGTAAAGGAGAAACTTGTGATGGAGGATAGAAGGTTATTGTTTTCTCCTTTTATCTATTGACACTGAAATAGGGTTTTGAATGTGTATAACGCTATATACTAATAAAACTCAAGTTTTAAAGTTAATAGAACTCAAGTTTTAAAGTAACCTCTATGGGATCTCCTTGTAATATTTGACTCTGTACAAAACAAATGTAAACTTTGATAGATCAGGGAGTTTAACAAAATATTTTCGTGTGTGCTTTGGCCTAAAGGAACTTCATAATGTTTATTAAACAAATTTTCAAGATAAGTGCCACCTCATTCACAAGAAATATTCATGGACGTAGAAAACTTGCTAAATGATACTGGTAAAGGGTTTTCTGATAGAACATTGCAAAAAATAAATTAGAGAAAATCTGTTTTCTTACTTTGGAAGGGTGGACTTGTTGAATTGCAAATTTCCTCTATTGTGGAATTCATTGCAATACAGGGTTCTGGATAAATCATGCACATTTTAGACAGCACAGAAAAATGAAGGCAGGAAATGTCAGAAGGCTACTGGCACTTAGTGCTTACTCTTTCTCATCTACTGCAGGAGCAAGATAAGTAAACACCCATAGTACTTATGTCAACCCATCATGAATAGCTTAAAAAGCTTTTCAAAATATCATTAGACATTTACTGGTTCTTAATCAGCTTAAAAATTCTTTGCCAAGGGCTGGTCCTTAATTGTTGCATGGTGCCAAACAACCCTGAAGAGTGATTTGGAACCTCCATATAGTCTTTGTGTGGCCAAATTACATTTCTTTGTGGCTGTGCACAAATTTGTTATATGGGGTGACAGATCTTATCACTAATTGGGTCACTACTATAAAAGAGCTTGTTGGCCTAATTTTTTCTCCTTTGAAATATTATTAGGGCTTTTTAATATTATATCTGCATATCATCTTTTCTTTTAACTCAAATGTCAGAGAGATAGTGTCCAACAGTTTGAATGCATAATAGAGAATCAGAAATTTTAAGTTTTAATTAGAGATTTCAAAGACTTATCTAGAACTAATCACATACAGCTTGTTTAAAAAAAATCACATGACTTTTCATATGCCTCTTCATCTCATTTTCCAGTTAGGTGTGGGGTGTAAGTACATACAGAGGTATTCGGAAGGCGGTAACACAAGTTGGTGATTTTTAACCAATTCCTAATTTGGACAATATAAATTTTGTTCTCCTTTCTGTGTCCTGTCCAGAACACTGGGCAGACAGATCTACCTATTTTTATATTTACCACTAAATAACCAATACACAAAAATCTGCTATATATGCTCTGGGGGTAACGTGACTAGGCCTTACATAGAACAGAGTACTTTACCCCAGATTTCTCAATAATCAACCTGTCTGCCAAGTATTGAGTGGTAGGGGCAGGCCTTCTAGAAAACCAGTTTACTCAGTTGCTGGTTCAGTAAGGATAATATGATCATAAAACCCTGCTGTGAAACCATACCTCTATCAATAGCAAAGATGGAGTAGCAGGCTGCAAATACTAGACAATCTAATAAGAAGGATGCATGATAGCACACAATGAGCTAGTAGGACTGAGCTCTCACCAAACCTGCTTTTCACATATTTGTCACAGTCATGATACATTTATTAAAAATGAGCCACATGAAATATCATGAAAAATGCTTTTGGGAGAAGTAAATGTAGGCTCTGCATTTTTAGGTACTATTTTCATACAGTTCTATTTATTTGGAGCATATTTTCTATATGTGAATATGCAGCCACAGAGAAAATTTACTGTATTAATGATCATTCTTGTTCACTCTAATTATTCATGCCTGAGGACAAAAACTGACTGTACGCCTAAGTTTTTATATAAATCTGTTTTCACCTCACTGTAATTGGCACCATGTGGGTGAGCATGAATTTGGCAGAAACCAGGGAATTATTAACATTTCATAAAGGAGAGCTCACAGTTTATCA
The DNA here is from genome assembly GCA_018697195.1 of Certhia americana. Lineage (NCBI taxonomy): Eukaryota > Metazoa > Chordata > Aves > Passeriformes > Certhiidae > Certhia > Certhia americana. Next base: position 67,569,087 of record CM031878.1, read on the forward strand.
CCATGGTAGCATGTTATTCCTAACATAGAGCAAAACTGATTTCAGAAGCAAATTAAGACTCTGAAGCTAAAGCTGAGGTGTCAGCCATGCATTATCAATCAGAAATTTGTATTGATAAAAGTACTGGCCACATGTCTTTGCAGCATTTTATCAGCATGAATGTACAGAGCTGTCCTGACATCATACCAAAACATTTTCCAGTGGGCCAGAAATAAATATGGGATAAAAAAACAGAGACCTTAGAGGCTTCTATAATATGAGTCAATACCCTGTATCCAGTTCTCATAAAATTTAGAAAAAATCTCAAGGCTTTTGGTTTTGAATAATCCACAGAGTGACTCTAGGTAAAAAAAAAAAAAAAAAATCAAACCCAAAACATATTAAACACAAGAAAATAGGGCTTTTCAGCAATTCAGACCACCAGTTCTGTGAACATCATAATGCAATGTATGTTTATGCCAATCCTAGCAATAATCAAATTGCAGGTTATATAGTAGATGCTTGTTTTTAAAAAAAAAATCTGCTTTTTCAGTAATATTGATATTACATAAAAATGATAAATTCTTTAAAATTGCAGAAAAATGTAGAGCATGGAGAGGGCTTTTTTTCTAAATATCTCATGAAAATAGAAGTCAAAAGGGTCCTCGACTTTAGTCCTGACCCAGCAGCTCATTTAGTGTATTACAATAAAGTAAATACAGTACTCATGTTTTGCATCTGTGATCTGGCATTAATATTTACCTATCTTTTGCTTACAACAAAATAACAGAAAAACTCTGTAACAAACTTTCAAAATGGGTTTGTTACAAATGGGTTTTCGTTTGGACACAGAAAGGAAGCCTACAAGCAGATTTCCTCCCTGAAGATTTTTTGATAGAAAGCTTTTTTAAAGGAAATTCTGCATTGAATTTATATTCCCTCTGAATCTTCCAATATACTGGTCTAAGACTGAGGCTTAGCTCAGACTAATTTAAGAAGTCACGTTAAAAAGATAAGCACATACCAAGTTCTAAAAGGTGTGTTGTTTTTATAGTTCAATTATGAGCACCAGAAACACTGGCAACCACCTTACTGCTTAATGGCTTGCATCTGAGGTTTGTGGCCTCACAATACTCACAATATTCACCCTTTGTGGCCTGACTATGAAGACATATGACATATCTACACTTGTTTTGGTTTCTTTTTCCTCCAGAGTAATATAACTCCTAGTTCTAAATGAGACAGAACAGTAACTGTATAAGCACAGTCAAATAGTTTATTATTCACAACCCACAGTAAAGACCGTGAGAAAACTGATAGTATAATTAATTCTTTCACATTATCTTGTGCTTCTCACTTTAACCTTCCTCTTCTAAAAGTAAGAACAAACCTTTTCTAAGCTTCTAGAAAGTCTGGGCACTATATTTCCTTGTGGAAGATTCAATTTATCCTCAAACAAGACAGTTTTCATTTTCTTACATACTTAATGTACCATACTGCTGCACTTCAGAGACTGTCAGATGACTAAAGGTTTTTTCCAACAAAAAGATCATCATATTTACAGATATCATAAATGCTTGCATGCACCCAGGCATACATGGTTCCAAAAAGGTCTCACATGTATACCTTTATGATACAGAGATTGAGTAATTATATAATTATATATATATTATACAATAAAGGGCATGCACCTTATTCGTTAGATACACATCATCCTCTTGACACACTAAACATACAGCTGTAGCTGGATTGAAATTTTTGTCCAAGTCCTCTATATACAGATGTCACACTTGGATGTTGTCTAGGATTCCCTTGGACATTTATAATCAGAGGATGACAAACCAAGCTAATGTGACCCTCTAGAGTAGAACAGGCAATATTTACATTTACCTTTTTTAGCGTAGCTGGACAGTATATTAAATGAGAACATGTATTTCTTCTATTTAAAATGGAAGTATCTTTTTTTAATTATAAATGGAGAAAGCAGATTTTGCTGCCATGAGATTCTATACAATCATTCTATATTACAATATCTAGGCATCACGGTATTCTAGTATGCTAGCATGGCCATTCATGAGGTAACCAGGACAATATATTGCATGAAAATATGCCATAACTGCTCTTTATTTTTTTTCATCATGAGCTAAGAGGAGACATTGATATGTGTTTTTCAGCAAAATGCCAGCTGCGTGAGTGCTTTCTCACAGCTAGCAAAATTGAACTGTTATATGTCACAAGGTGGCTTTTCCCAGAATGTAAGAAAGTTGCCATGAACAATTTGGAGCAAGATGAACATTCTTTTATTTTAATGGTTCTACTGTGTTTTGCCATTAACCCTCCATCCCATACTGTTCTTTCGATCACCATGGCACAGTAAGACATGTTGGTAAGGCTCACAGTATGCAGTGTGTCTTGTGTGAGTCTACACGGGGCCACAGAAGACACACTGTATACTGTGGTCTTTGGTACCAAAATGGAGTAAATGTGCTGACGAGTACCTGTGCAATGTGTTACATGCTCACGGAGAGGTGTGCTGACACCATATTACTAATACCCCAGAAGTTTCATTACCTCTTTCCTTTTGTCCTGCTGGGTGTGACAGCATGAGTGTAGCACAGTCTCGTTCACCCAACTCTTTCAGCATGGAGCCACAAGGAACAGCCCTGGCACACTTCACCGTTTGTGATAGGTGCTCCAGCTAGCTTTCAGCCCAGCTTACTTCATCTGCCCCATGCACTGCCCTGTCCAAAGGGGAGTTCAATCAATACAGTAATCCAGGCTACCTTAAACAAAAACCAGGAACTGATAGTCAGGTAAGACTTCCAGTAAACAACTCGGAAGAAAAATATTACTTAGATATGGGTATCTATAAAGTAATTTCAAATGTTTAAAAATAAATAAATGACTAAATTCTTAATCCAGGCACAGAACAAGACTCAACGGCCAGAACTGCTTTTCACTCCTTACAAAATTGCACCATTCACTGTGTTCTGGCCCTAGTTATCTTCCATAGACTATTTTGGACCTTGGTTCTATCTATTTTGAGCATACTTCAGGTATGCTGAGTAACTTTAACACCATTTTTGAACATTCCTGCTTCAGTCAGGAGTATCATCAATACCAGCTCAGATCAGGTATGGCTTTATCTAGTTGGGTCTTGTACCCTCTGAAGACAGAATCTATAGCCTCTCCAGGAAACTTCTTCCAATGCTACACCACCTTTTTTCTCCAGTTGTTTTGGATTTTTTCTAGTGTGGATCTCACAAGCTGGCTTCGCTCTGATTTGTGGATGACTCATGTGTATTCTAGAAACTAGAATTTCTTTCCCTGTTTCAATGTCTTGACAAATGTATATTAGTTTGTTCCTCTTACTGTCAGAGCTCCTATTTCTATAGTATCTAACGTAAGACTGCTTTACTATCACATTTCAGCTATAAGGATTTAGCAGGTCTTTCAACACTTAATGGCTTCCAGGACATTTGCATAGCTTTCACAGAATCCTACTAATACAGAATATTATAAAGAAAACTGAGAACAAGACATATATAATGACCTATTAGGGAAAAGTACTTGTATTCAGGTACTACTGAGGCTGTATCTCTTAATACATTTTTACACCTTCTTTTGCAAAGAAGAATTCTCAACTGAAGAGAAATGTGCTCAAAGTACACAGAATGCTTGTAACCGCTTTACGCATTTTCTACTTTGTTTCTTTACTAGGAAGTTTCCTCACATTCAGGCATGCTGATACTAGCCAGCTAAACTGAAAAATACTTCATGAACAGCCACAATGACTGTACTGCAATAAACGTTGTTGATTAAGCCAATCTCTAACGCTGTCTATTTTCAGCTAGATTGTCTCGCTCATCATTCAACAGCAATATTCTAGCCATGAATCTCTAGGCATGGGTAGCAGTTCCACTGCTTGTCATACTGACCTTTCAAGTGTGTATCATTAGGCTCCTTTTCTTTTCATGTCCTTCAAGATATGAGTCATAACTATTCTGATAAATTGAAGAAACAAATTGGAAAAAAAAAAAAAACAGCGCAAAATGCACAAAGGATATGTAGACAGTCCTACTTAGTTAAGTCTTAAAATTTGCTGCCAATGTACTAGAGAACAACATATCAGCTTATGTTTATGTTTTTAAGTCATAGTGCTTGAATACTAAACCTGATCCAGCTTCACCCTGTTGTGAAACACAAAAAAACAACCGCAAAATATCACTAGTGGTACTGTGTATAGGACAGATAAAGTAATCTTTTAAATTCCTCTCTATACAACTTTCATAAAACTACTGGTATTATGTCCAGTCTGGGGGATTATGCTTCAGAAAATACCTGAACCTACCAGAAGCAGTTAGTAGTAAAAAAAACCAAAAAAACCCCCAAAAAAGTCCAAACCTACAATTTATATGTTTTATCTGAGACTAAAGATAAGATGAAAACAAAAAGAAATAAGAGACAGGTTTTCACTGTTTTTCATATTGAATAAATTAAGAAGTAATGGCTTTAGATTTAGATTTCAGCAACAAGGATTCAAAACTATGTTGCGGACTGAGGACATTTGCTGGATGACAGCAAACACTGGAACTGAAGGTCTGCACACACTGATGACTCTTAAGAACAACTTAGACAGGAGTCCTGCCAGGAGTGACACAGGAACAGGAGGCCTTAACTTAGGACAGGAAGTGAACACAGTGACTCAGTCTCTCTCCCCATTCTGCTTTTCTGTGATTCCATATGTATCTTAAATCTTCTTACTTTGCAATGGAAGTTTTTCCTACTGTTCCATCTCTAACTTTTTATTCTTTGCTGTGTTGAAGGTCCTAATTACTGAAAACCCTAAATCCCCTCTAAGGTTTAAGGTACTCCTCAGAGCAGGAGCCTGTGAATTTTTTGTCTATACAGCATCATCAGTACTGCAGGCATTAAAAAGTAATCAGTAACTTTATAATATATTGCCTTGTCTTTCTCTTGCCAGTCTGCTCTTCAGCAGTTAGAGAAAAACACAGCCCAGATTTTCTCACAATCAGTCTCAGTTGGAGACAGTTTGATCTTGAAATACTTACTTTGCTGTACCTCTATATATGAGCAATTATCACAGTACAGTAAAAGGTCCTTTATGCTTTTTTTCTTTGAATATAAGATTTGTTCATATAAAAAGCATATGGTTTTCAAGTATACTCCACTCACATGAGCAGCTGAACATTTGCTTGTTTAATATAAGGCATTCCTTCCAAAATATTACTGAGAATCCTGGCATTTAGAGCTTTTATCACTCAGGAGTGTCCCCTCTCACTCTGGAATTGCTCCACCATGTACAGTTTGACAGAGCTTGGCCACAGTTTCTTTTTCAAATCCTCCAAAACACCCACAAGCTGTAGTCCTGGTTCACTGCTCATTACTTCCACTGTCATAATCAGATAACAGCAAACTGGACTAAGGACACGTGTATCGGCAATCTGCCAGAACCAAGTATCTGACAAGAGTTAAGATATTGTGATATGAAAGAAATTACTAAGCAAGAATTCATTTTTTAGTGTCGAGGCTTTCGGCATCAATTTATTTGAATGTAAGTTTTTTCTGCACTAAACGACTAGACAGATTAATTTGAATCAGAGAGCTGTGCACACCTTGAGAATGGAGCCAGATGAAACTACACGAAAGACTGAGCTCCAGGACCAAGCAACTCCTTTCTAGTTCTTGTACCATTCAGGTAAAGACAGGAACCTCTGGCAATGAATGAACAAAACAGTCAGTGGTAGCGTTTATCTCCTAAACAGGTGGTTAAAGCTGACAGACTGAAAATCTAAGCACTCAAAAGAAAGCAAATTTTACTTATTCAAATATCTAAAAGTCAGATTCTCACCTACTAAAACCAACACTTCTGCTGAACTGCATATAGTTACACAGGAATTATTCGAGTTGGCCTCAAAATTAGGACTAAACTAGCAAATACATTTTTAGTGCAGTGAAAAGCCTCAAAAAAAAAAAAAAAGATAGGCAAAATCATCTTTTCCTACTGATTCCAGTCCTCCTTTGCATGCCTTGTTAGTGCACACTTACTCAAAAACAATCCCCAGGGTACCTAAAACCTGACACAGGTTGATGCACCCAAGAAAAGGGCCTGAACAGATAAATGATGCCTACCCCAGCCCATTCAGTTCCAGCTCTACTCATAGTCCAGGCAGCTGAAATGGCTCCTATTGTGTTATGGCTGGATAAATGAGATGTTGTTATATTGCTGCAGGTTGTGCCTGGTGCAAGGGAGTGGGAGAAGCTCTGCAAAGCAGTGCCAAGTACACACTGATGCTCCACAGGGAAGAATGGCACCAATCAGTGTTTCACAGGCACAGGGCCTAGCAGGATGAATAATCTCTCTTGTAAATTAAACCTCATTTCTCTTCCACATGTGTCTTGACTTTTACATTAAATACTACATGAATATAAGTTAATGGTGTGTCCCAGAAATACAGCCATTTTAAATGTCTTCCCTTCTATCATCTTAGCACACAGTCTTTAAATTTTCCTGTACTGGAGCCAACTAAACCCACACAGTCTAGCAAATATCATACAGCAATCTCACGTTTTTTGCAGGACCTGTGTGCCCAAGGAGCTATGGCAGTCTAGAGCCATTTCACCATTAAAATCTCTTATCACTGATTTCCTGAAAATATTGTAACAATACCTAAATTTTTTTGTTTGCACTTTCTAAAGAATAAGTATTCAAAGGTGATTAATTTGCTTCATACACTTTTCAATCTGAAATTTACATAAGTATCTATCTCCTACACAGATATTCACTAAAAGAAACCACTCTACTGTACATATTCTTCCTTTAGCTCATGTGAATAGTCAACTGTCAGGAAGTTATTCTATTATTAATTTTATTAAAACATGAAAATAGATCTTTGTCTAGACATGTTACTTTGAGCTCTCATCGAAGGATTTTCTCTCCTTTGATTGTGCACTTACAATCACAGAGTCCATTTTAGCTTAATGAAAAAAATAATTTCACCAAACTGAAACCCAGCTGGGGTATTACCCAGGTAGTAAAAACATTTTTCATATGTATGTTGACAGTTTGTGCCTGCCTTGCAAGATGACTTGTGCCAAATGCCGCCTTAAATCTAACCTTCCTGAGGGCACTCAACTTGCCCCACAGCTCTGCCAGCACAAGCCCAAGGAAGGCAAGGGGTAAGACAGCTTGCTGTTTTTTTTGCACAGTTAGTAGAAATGAGATAAGGGCAAGGCCCACCTGGAATTAAATCTGGACATGGATGTCAAAAAGAAGAAGAATGTCTTTAAATACAACAATAACAAAAGGAAAACTAAGAAGATGCAGAGAAGGCAGAGTTACTGAATGCGACCTTTCCACTGGTTTTCACTGGCAAGACCAGCCCTCAGGAACCTCTGACCCAAGAGACCAAGATAAAGGAATGTCAGAAGCAAGACTTTTCCTTGGTCAAGGAGGATACCTGAAGAATAGGCAAATTCAACATACAAGCCTATGGGCCCTAATAGGACACACCCAAAAGTGCTGAGAGATGGACATCACAGCTGTGCTTTTTACAATCATCTTTGAGAGGTCAAGGAGATCAGGCTTGGTGCCTGAGGACTGAAGAAAGCAAACGTCACCCCAATCCTCAAAGAGGTCAAGAAGGAGAGTGCAGGGAACTATCAGCCACTCAGCCTCATCTCAATCCCTGGGAAGGTGATGGAGCACCTCGTTCTGGAGATCACCTCTATCCACAGGGAGGGCAAGAAGGTGATCAGTAGTCAGAATGGATTCAGTAAAGGCAAATCATGCTTGACCAACCTGATTGCCTTTCACAATAGAACAGCTGCCTGGATGGATGAGGGGAGAGCAGCAGTTCATGTCTGCCTAAACTTCAGTGAGGCTTTCCACAGTCTCTAACAATGTCCTCACAAGCAAACTCAGGAAGTGGACTGGATGAGTGGACAGGGAGGGGGATTGAGAACTGGCTGAGCAGCAGATCCCAGAGTCATAATCAGTAGCACAGGCTCTAGTTGGAGGCCTGTTCCTAGTCATGTCTCCCAAGGTTCAGTAGTGTGCCCAGCCTTGTTTAACTTTTCCATCACTGATTTGGGTGAAGGGCCAGAGGCCTCCTCAGCAATTTCACTGACAACACAAAGCTGGGAGGAGTGGCCCATAGCCCAGAGGGCTGTGCAGCCCTTCAGAAGGACCTCAGCAGGCTGGAGAGATGGGCAGAGAGGAACTTTCTGAAATTCAGCAAAGGCAAATGCTGGCTCCTGCACCTGGGGAAGAATAATCCTGTGTGGCAGCACAGGCTGGGAAGCAGCTCTGTGGAGAAGGAGATGGGGATTCTGGCGGACAACAAGCTCTCCACGAGTCAGCAGTGTCCTTGCAGCCAAGCAGGTCAATGGTATCCTGGGCAGGATTTGGAAGAGCATCGCCAGTAGGTTGGAGAATGTGATCCTGCTCCTCTATTTGGCTCTGGTGAGGCATCACCTGGAGTGCTCTGTCAAGTACAGGGCTCCTTAGTACAAAACTAGGTGTTCCTGGAGATGTCCAGCAGGGAGCTAATAAATTGATCAAGGGCATCTCTCTTCTGAGGAAAGGCTGAGGGAGCTAGGCACCTTCAGCCTCAGGAAGAGAAGCCTGGGTGAGGACCTCATCAATACCAGTATGTATCTGAAAGGAGAGTGCCAAGGGGATGGAGCCAGGCTTCTTTCAGTGGTGCCCAGCAATAGAAGAGGCAATGGGCAGAAACTGATACACAGAAACTCTACCTGAACATGAGGAAGAATTTTTTACTGTGTAGGTGACTGAGCATTGGAACAGGTTGCCCAGAGATGTTGTGGAGCCTCCCTTGCTGGAGGTATTCAAGAACCATCTGGACACAATCCTGTGCCAAACACTCTAGGATAGTCCTGCCTGAGCCACAATCCTGGACCCACTGGCCCCTTCCAACATTACCCATTTTGCGACTTTTCTGTGCCGACAAAGCAGTGTGAGGTGCTGCTGTTGAAAAAGCAACCACCTACAAGTCTGCTCAGGATGTAAAGCCATACATGGAAATACCAGCTAGTCACTTCAGAAGTTCACATCAGTAGAGCAGTCCAGAGTATTTGTATTTGTATCAGCATTTGGTCTACTGCCTACTTCCAGGAGTCAGGGGGAAGTGCGCTGACAAGAAACAGGGCCCCGGCCACCGCCACCTTCCCCGCCGGGACTGCATCTGTGTCAAACCGCCTATCTCCTGTACCCCGGTATAAAACATTAAGGATGGCTTTTGTTGGAGCCGGCGGGAGCGGCAGCGACAGCGTCCCGACTGAATAATTTAAAGCTCGTAAGGGATCGGCCTCACTGCGATCGCCGTGCCGCGCCCGTCTCAGGCTGCACGGCGCGGGCGGCGCCGGGCCCGGCCAGGCGGGCTCAACCGGTTTGTGTCGGCTGCGGCTCCGAGCGGCGGCGGCGGCGGGTCCGCCCCGGGGCGGGGAGCCGAGGGCGGAGTGGGCGGCTCTGCCCGGAGTGGGCGGCTCTGCCCGGCCCGGCCCGCCCCGCCGGCGGCGGAGTGCCTTGCGGCAGCGGGGTGAGTCGTGCTGCCCGTGCCGATGGTGCTCATGACCGAGCCAGGGTGCGATGCGGAGGAGCCGAGGGCAGCGCGGAACGCCGGCCGGCGGGAGAACAGGGGCGCTCCGCGGCTGTGAGTAAATGCCCGCGGCGGGAGAGGGGCCCTGCGCGGGGAGCTGCGGGCGGGGGCGGCGGGGGAGCCCCCCGAGCGGGGGGGCCGCGCTGGTGGGGGTGTCGGCCTGGAAGTTCCCGGGAAGAGTCCCCGGGGGACTCCGCCTCCAGGCTTAAACTGAGCGCCAGAGCCCCGCTCAGCCGAGATCCGCGCTCCCAGGTCAGCGCTCAACTCCGAAGTTGCAGTTTTGGGAGCAAGGTGTATAAACAGTGCTTCTAGTGAGTTCACCCAACAGCCTGAAAATCTTTCTGAGCTGTGGCAGGCAATTACAGTAGTTGTGTTTTATTGCTTATGTTGGAGTGCATGGGATCCTGTGGGAAGCCGTGATCCTTTCCTCTGGGTGTCAGGAAAACGCAGAACTTTGTCGAAAGTTCACAAAGTCTGATACAGGCAAGAGACATTAAAATGGGAGTTCATTCTGATGTCCCAGAAAGCAAAGGATGTCCCTGCTTGGGAACGATGGTGGTCACCCGGCTGTCCTGGCACGGTTCCCTGCTGGGCTCCTGGCCCAGTGTGGCCATACCCATATTCTCACTTCTGCATTTTCACCTGGGAAATACCATAAAATTAAGCAGGTGAAGAGGTAAAAAATATTCTTCATGAGGAAGAGGAGGCCCTGCTGTCTGATAAAGGCTATCTGCTTGGACTAACTGATGCAAAGTAGGGAAGTCAGAGTGCTCAGAAGGGTGGGAGGACTCCCCTGAGGCTGCTGACCTTCCTAGCCTCTGATGATGTCTGGGAACATCAAGAATTAAAGGTTCATCTCCTGCATTGGTCTCATGCTTCCTGCAGAGATCTCAAGTTGTTTAGGTGCTTGTGCATGGTGGCAATAACCATAAAGTGAAAATGTTGCTGGAATCAAGCAGCTGTCTGTTTCCATACCAGGTTCCCAATTCACAGGGGTTTTGGCAGTCCCAAGGACAGTGGTTGAGAAGTTAAGCATCTGTAAAACAAGAAATTATAACATGTGGGGCTTTCTCCTCAAAAGAAATTTACAAGTTAACTTTCTCCTAATCTGGGATGATTCCTCTTTCCAAAGGACTTTTCTTCACAAATATTTAATCTTAAACAGCTTCCAGAAGAAAGGTGAACAAGTTACCAGCAGCTAGCTCTTTTTTTTGAAAGAAATTTTGAGGAAGTCTGTGCTGGTTTTTTGGTTTTTTTCCCGCAGCTGTTGTATGTGTGATCTCTAAGCAGGTGTATTCCTAAAGTATCACAGTGAATCTGTTGCCAGAAATAACTTGCTTGTTAGAGAGCACTGGGAATCAAAGTGTCTTCTAAGTGTCCTTTATCCTGTATGGTGTAATCACATCAGTGACTTCACACTAGAAATGAAACATAATTCTCACATCTTCTCTGGAGTCTTCTGACTTCAAGCCTTGGATCCTGATCCCTGCGCAGAATTATGCCAGTGAACCTGATGAAGTTCTTCAGGTATGCAAGATCTGTGTCTGATTTTTCTCTTGGAAACAGAACTAGGAGTCCGAGATAGTATATGGAGAGCTTGATCCCGGAGGCATTGCACATGCAGAGGTAACTAACCATCTGTTTTGCCCCCGGGTGTTTAGTCTTTCAGTCTATCACCAGTTAACAGTTTTAGAAGCAAGGTCAGTCTTAGCCAATTTGATAAATGGAGAAGTCTTACCATGACTCTCTAGGTGTTTTTTTAGCTATCAATTTTTGCTGTTCGGTAGGTGCTGTGCAGGGAAGAGCTGGGCAGTCTGTTAAACTTTAGGATACAGTTTACTGCAATAGTAGCATAACTGCAGGAGAGTGAAAAGAAACTTTTGGAAACAAAGTTGGAATTTATTTTCCATCCCCATTTTACTGAGAAACTAATCTGAGAAACTCTTGTGTTTTTTTGATCGGGAGTTAACGTCACAAGCCAAGTATCTTTGGTTTACTAATGTGAAGTTACAGGGGAGATTGTTCAGCTCAAAAACAGAAGTATGGCTTTAATTCAGCTAGATATGAGAATGCTACAAACTGAATTGTTGAAGATTTGGTTTTGTTAGAACAGTTAGAAACTGTTGTACATTAGTGTATGTGGATTTGGTGGAATTTCATTCCCTTGTACTTTCAGGGAACAATATGCAGCTAACAAAGCTCATGATGACCTCTATTTGAAAAAAAAAAAAAAAAAAATTAGCAGGTTTATGGAGTCTTTATTACTTTCCAAAGCTCAGGGAGGAAGGAGATTCATGTGTGTAAAGAGATTTATGTGTATGCAGTAAGCTGTACTTCCTGGAGGTATGCTTAAAATGTTGTTCAATTTAGAGATGAACTTCATAGCTTAATATGCTGCTGTTGCTATTACAAAGGCTCCCTGAGGGATAGGTGCATCTGAAGGATTGAAACTGTAAAAGTATTTTGGGGTTTTTTTTTTCAGGTTTTTTTTTGATTATTTCTTCTTAAGTGTTTCAAGATTAGAAACTTGGAAGTTTGTATTTATCCAGCAGTGATTCCGAAGAGTTAAGTACTATCATACTGATTCAGAAAATGGGCTACTCTGGCATTTTTAGTGATACTTAAATATCTGCAAAGTTTCCAGTAGACCTCTGTGAGTTATAGCAGAGATAACACTATGTGGTAGATGGGCACTGTTATTACACAGACCCAAAACAGTGATGTGCCAAGAGTTTGCCATTATGTAGAGTTCCTTCCAAGCAAATAAAAAAACATGTGGCTGGAAAAAACCTTCCAAGTGGAGTTCTCTAACCATTACATCCTGATGTGGCCTTGGACCAAAAAAGGAGTTAACCCTTACACTGTATTTGGAGAGTATTTATTCTTTTGACTGTGTATTTTATTTGTGGTGGCACTGGACCTCGCATAGAAGCTGTCAGCCCTGCTTCAGGGGTAGCTGGTGGAACAGATGTTTGAGCATTGAAAATAAGAGTGCAGCACATTAAGGAGAAATAGCAGAGGAGTAATAGCAAGCAGTTCATATGCCTTGTCAGCATCCCTCTGCTTTTACCCATGCTTGCTTCTGACAAAGTCCATGTAGCACTTTCTGGTGCCACTGGTAATGTTTGTCGTGGTATGATTCAGTCTGTCTGTATAAGTTTGGTGTGATGTGATGGGTTACAGTATGGCAAGATTCTACTACCACATTAAGTGGCACATTCTGTCCCCTTGTGGTTTACAGAATCAGGTAATGTCCAATTACCGAGTGTAACTTAAAGAAATTAAGAGGCTGGGACTTAAGAGTCTGAAATATGTAGAAAGGTTCTAAACTTTTTTTTTTTTTTTTTTTTTTAAGCAAAAATGCTTTATAGATACGGTGGAAAATGTGCTACTTTAGGCAGTGGAAAACTCTTGCAAGCTAAAAGGGTAGTTCTAGGCAGGGAGAATGTGGTTTTTATGGTTTGTTTGTCTGGCATATTATTCAACTGTAACAGATGTTTTTTAATAAGTATTTATCAGTTGATAAATTAGAACAAAATTAATTGACTAACTTGTGCTTAATCAATATTCACTAATTTTTTTTTGTTAAAGTCTCTTACTTGAGAAAAACACAAAATGCAGAGAAAAAAGGGGAAGTTATTTGTTACTGACTTAAAGTTTTATTTCAACTTTGACCTAGGTTAACTCCTTTCCAGCAGCCAAATTTCTACTGTGGGTTTTGGGGTTTTTTTTTTGCAAAGGGAAAAGGTGTAAGTATGTACTTTCAGGGGATGAAGATATTAACACAAACTAAGTACCATATTTTTTAATTCTTCCCTTGTTCTTACTTTCTTTTATAGCAAAAGTTGTAACACTTGATCTCTAAAGGAGAGGCTTGCAAATGAAACATTTAAATTTTGTGGTGTGACAGGAGCTTTCCTTTCTAGGTTTGAACCTTCATTTGTTCATGATGGTGTTCTTTGATCAGTTCTGTTTTTTCCCTTTTTTCTTTCTGCCATTCCTACTTTGTTCACTGCATGCTTAAGTGATAAAAGCAGCTTTTTAAAAACAATTTTTCCATTTGTGAATGCTTGGTATGGATCTGATGAATATTTTTCTTTCCACTCAGGTACCTCATGTGGCTAATGTATTTACTAGTTATGTGCAATCTGTGAGAAACACTTGTTAGGCAACATAATAACTCCAGGTTTGGGAAGCAGGATTTGTTCCTGGTATTTGACAGGTGATGCATTAACATCCCATCACAATATTGTCTTCTTACTTCCATCTCCATAAATGTTGCAGTTACGTGGTTAGAAATTATGTGCTGATCTAATGAGGCCACTACTGAGACTAATGATTTTTATGCTCTGTACATAGCTGTTGCCAAGTCCACATATATCCTTTCCAATGAATGAATCTTTTCTGACCTCTGTTACTTTAACTAAACTTCTACCTGACACTGATTGTCTTTGCCTCTGTCCTTGAAAACAACACACTAAGGTTAGAGAGCTCCAAAGAGTGGCAGGAAATAATATGTAGACTTCAGATAGGCAACAGACAATTTCAGCAGAACAAGGAATATAGAGGCTTGCCCTCTGTGGATAGGAGAGGAAAACCTAGTTATCTGACTATGAAACAGCAGTTCTGTACATCCCCCATAAAACCAGCCATACCGTGGCAAGTCCTAGATGTGCCTCAGTTTATCCTTCTGGCTACAGTTTCAGTCTGTTTGTGAAAGACAGACAATCTAGGTGAAAGATCCTTGATGTACTTTTGTAGCTGCAGACTATGCTATACTATTTCAAGAAGATCTGTTTAGATTTGTTCAGCCTTTTTCTCAGCAAGAAGGAAGTTTATATTATAAAAGTCCAGTAAATAACAGAATTATATACTCCTATTTGGTTTTGAGAAATTTTAAAATACATGAAAACATGCCAGCATAGGAGAGAGTGTGTTCTGCCATGGAGGACAGCTTGTGGCCAGTGGAAAGACTCAAACTGAAGAAGCAGGCTTTGAGAGCATTCAGACTCATTTCTGTGTCATGAGGACATGGAAAAATAGAAAAAAAAAATAGTGAAAATAGAAAATCCAATTGTCCTTAGCAGGTGTCTGGCTACCATGTGTCACATCTATTTCTAATAAGACTACCTTTTCCCAAGACTCTGGAAGGAAAATCGTTCCTTATATTCGGTGTCACAGTCAAAGGCGCTGTTGTGACTTGTGTTGGTTAGATCCATTGTTGGGAGCTAGTATTTCCTAATGTGAAATAATAGCTTTTGTATTCAACTGTCCACATCGTTCTGGTCTTTTCCATGAACACATGAGCGGGTCTGTAAGAGTAGTCATAGGTTGAAAAGATAATGGAAATTTCAGCATTGTCAGATCCTTGGTGAATGGTTCACGTCTGTCCTTGGTGAAATGTGTGATGAAATGTCCAAGATGTACTTGTGTATTCCTTGAAACTTCGAATTTTGCCTCCTTGATTAGCGTTGTGTTTTAAACATGGAAAGTGTGATAAATAGATGCAATGTAAAGTTTGTTTTCATCTCATTGTTTTTCATTTGGCTTTTTTGTGTGCTATTCTTGCTGGAGAACCTCACAAAAAATGCAAATAAGATATGTAAGAGCAGACTCTTAACACACTTTAAACAGGGAAACCTTATCAATGATTTTGGATTATCTTTTATCAATGCCAGTTTTCAAAGACACTGCTTTATGAGAAAATCCAATCCTCCTTCTCTTTGTATATAACTTGTCAGAAGAATAAAAGTAATTTTTTTCTCATGTTCAGTGATTAAAACACCTTTTATGCAGCATAGTGAGTCATTATTTCTAGATGTACCACAGAACAGAAGCTGCTGGTCGAGGGTTTCGTGGCAGCTTCACATTTTAACAGCAGAGAATGGAAGATTGTTCCCAGACTCTGCTTTCATCTCTAACTGCATTCTTAATGATGGTTGTTAATATAATGGGGTATGTCTGATTTTTTTTTTATTATTTATTTTGATTTTTGTGGGGTTTTTTGCTGTTTGGGGGATTTTTGTTTTGTTTTTTTTAATTATTCAAGTCTGATGTAACAGCTTAATTTTTTTCAAAACCACAATTAGTGCTGAAAAACTGTCATCCAAGTCTTGCAGTATTTGATGTATGTTTTTCTGGAATTGTTCTTCCAGAAACCAGAGGGGCAGCTTCAGGCAATGAGGCCAAACCTTTATGCTTATTCTGTGGTGATCAGGCCTCATTTGTAAAGAAGTTTACAGTTTTTCAGATAAATATGTGTTGTTTCTGCCTGAGTTAAGGAACAGCTCTGATTGATAGATGACTATATGGTGGTATTGAACATATGAATTGTATATAGATGCAGTATTTATCTTTTTAATTCAGTTTGGTATTGAATAGTTGGTAGACCTGGCACTTAAGTGTCTTTTCTCTCTTTTTTGCACCCTGAATAAGTCATAAATCAGGAATTTTTTCTTTTCCCTTTCCCCTGTCACCTCTGGAAGCTAAAGTTAAAAATGTGAGCTGAAACTGTACACTTCCTTTTCAGTATGAATTGTGATTCTATTTTTGTCTTGCTTTGCGTTAGAAGATTAGGTAGGCTAGAACTAGGAGATATGACAATGTTTTCTCTTGAACAATGCAAGCAGGTTGAAAAATGAGAAAAACACACACTCCCATCCAAAGTAGACATGAATTAGTGTATTTTGCTTAATTTTCTTTTTTTTTTTTCTCCCCAGAAATGTGTCTGTAAAAGATTTCTGTTGTATGCTAGATTTGCCTATGTTCAGATAAATAGTTGTTAAAATAAATCCTACTGAAACTTCCATGGAAACTGCATAATGGGAATCTTATGGAGTTGAGTGAAGGTACATATGAGAGGGCTTTTTCTTTTTGAAGTGGATATATGAAACGGAAACTCTTGAGAAGACAAGAGAGCTAAATGGCTTGTGTTCCTGTTCTAGTGTTAACTTAGTAAAATATCTTGTTATAGTGTCTCTTGTTTCAGAGCACAGGGAATTCTTCTGTGGTTGGTTTTTTTTTTTTTTTTTTTTTCTATGGAACTTGATAGCAGTCTGGTTTTGATTAGACAGGGAATACAGACAGTTAATAATAGATGGTATTTAGAGCAGAGAATTTACATACTTGCTAATGACGTCTGCAGTGTCACAGTGATCTTGCTGATGTCCAAGTGGTAAGGCAGCGTGAAACTTGATCTAGTTATTATGTGAAATGTCTATTCAGTTGAGGAGAAAAACCTGACTTTCTCTGTCCTTAACAGTGTTGGAGGGGGTTCTGTTCAGTATTAACTCAAAAATTTAATTTGTGTTTTTAATAAAGATTTTGCAACATAAGCATATTAAACTATTCGCAGGTGAGTAAGTCTTGTGTTCCAAGACATAGATGTGGAATAGAACACATTAAGCATTTCTGCAGTTAATTAGCTTGATTTATAAAATTAGTTTCAGATTTTGAGGAAATCCTAAACAATTGGCTTCATTTCTCTTTTGGTGCCATCTGACATCAAGATTCCAGCTGTGCCTACAAGTGTGTTTCATCCTAGAAATGCTTAGAGAAGCATGTGGTGTATGTGCAAGTGTGCCCATCCATATGGATGTTTTACACAGTTAATGTGCAGCTGTGTAACTCTGCCTCCCTTATGCCGTGTTTGACTCTGCTCTCGTGAGAACAGAATTAGCCCACTGCTTGAATAACCTGAGGAAGTTAAATCTCAGTCTGGTTCATACCTATTCATATTGACAAACTGACCTTCTCTGACATGAAGGGTTTCACATCTCCACACCATCATTAATGCTTAGCTTCTCTCTGTATATGGTATAAGTACATCTGCTGGCTGTAGATTAACTATACAAAAGACATAAAAAATCCTGCAGAATCAGCTTGCTTTATTTGCTTCAGATTTCAGCTTTAAGTTCAAGCTGTGTACTGTGTATAGGGAATTGTAGGAATACCAAATGGATACATTATGTCAATCTAGCATCTATTATAGCAGTTGTTAAGCAGCTTTCTGATCCTTTGTGATTAGAGTAGCTGTAGCTCATTTTCTGCCTGTTCTGATACTTTGGGAGTCTTAGGGATAGTCAATGTTTGGCTGTCTATTTGCATAGTAAGAATGATATGTGGTCTTTACAGTAGAGTAAATCACAACATTATTTTGAGAAATTGTTTCTGGGAGATGTGTTATCTTACATAAACAGTGCTGTGTGCCACATAGGTCTACAGCCGTGCTCTAGTGTTAAGGGAGGCAATTTGCTTCTGAGTGACCAGACTGTACGGACAACGCCTAAATCCTCAATTTGAGCACTATTGCTAGTTTTTCCAGTATAGAGACCATTTTAATCTTCTGTGAAGAGGACAGCAGGAGAGTTTACAGTGGAAAGATATTTTCTTCAGTCCAGGTATGAATTAATTGAACTGTATATAGCAAGCTCAAAAGATAAAGCACTCCAGAATCTGATTACACATGCAAAAAAGGTTTGTTCAGAGTGGTATGGAATAGAAAAGATATCTAGTAGAATGACAGGATATGACTTCTGAAAGAAAACTTTAAGACTCTAGTCCTAGCAAAAGGTAGTTTGAGATTGCTGCTTCTCTAGTGCATGATACGCCAAGGGAAGTTAGTGCATAGGAGGAGACCTGTAACCTGCAGCATGCTGAGCAGTCCTTCCAAGCATTGATACATTCCTTCTTACCCTCGTAGTCATCTCTGCTTGAAGCATGTTGCTGGTATATCTTTTGGGATAATGCCTAGATAAATCTCTTCATCCTGCTCCATCTTCTTGCTTTTAAAAACCTGTCAGAGTCTGTCATCTTTTATTTGGGATCCTTAAATGTTTGGAGTCTCTCCCTTTGACTTTAAGTTTCAGTAGAAGTAACCCAGTCCTTTACCTGCATAGACTCATGTAAGGGAGTAAAAATAGCTTAACTAACACTATGTCTTATTGTTAGGACTGTTCACACTACTTTGATACCTTTGTCAAATTGTCAGTCTGCCAACAGCTACGCAATAAATCCATCAGAACCAAAGGATACAGAATGTCATTGTTATTTGTGATGGATATTTTCTCATGGGTTGTACCATGCATGGTTGTGGACATTTGGGGAGAAATGATTTCCCAACTACTTTGGTTGATCATTCACAGTAGTACAGCAGTATAACTGCTGTTGCAAAATTTATCTTTTTATGTATAACAGAAGAGAAACTGGACCAAGAGGGCTTCTGAGGTAACATGATGGTCTAATATGTATGTTCCTTCTGCAGAAGCAACTTTGCACCAATGCTGAGTCACACTAAACCCTTGGGAAATATGCTTTGACTCCAGTTTTGCAAACAATTGAAGATGTACCTAACATCGCTGATTATTCAACTGGTCATTTTTTCCTCCTGTGTAACTGATCTGCAATTTGTGGACTTGGGAAGTGGTTTGTCATCACCTATTGCAGCTTTGGTACTTCTAGAGCAGTTATCAGGCAGACCAAGTAACGGGTCTCCTGAGGGAGCTTTGTAGAAGGATTTGGGTGGTTGCAGGGAATTGAAGACAATTACCACCTTATAGTATTGGAGTTTTGGTCTCTGTTGTGTATGCCTGAGAAGTGCTTATGTCTGATTCAGTCCTGGGGTTGTCAAAGACAGCAGTTGTTCTTGAAGTTTACTTTTCAAACTGTGGCCTATTAGCACTTTTCTCTCACATTGTTTTTGTTCAGTGCTTCTTACTCAAAGTATATTTGAAGGGAACAGAGGAAAAGTTGCTATTTTGGGTAAATGTATTTAGTCTTTTTTCTCTTGAAAAATTTCCAGTAATGTGGTACAGTATAACTTCCACAGGGAGTCTGATTTTTTCAGGTCCTATGAAAGTTGATGCCAAACAAGAGTTTGAAGTTCAGAGAATATTATGCAATACAAGGAACTTGCCACATCCGCCACAAAATTTTGTTTTCCCAGAAACCACTCAGATCAGAAGAGGTGAAGTACTTGTGACTTTTAAGTTATTGATGAATAATGTGTTTCTGAACTAGGCTAGAATGGAACTTAGTCCACTTCCTTGGTTTATGTATTGCATAGCACTTTCCCTTAAACACAACTAATGTTTATTTTAACTAGCTTAGATGCAATGTATGATCCCACTCTTAAGTGCAGGACATGGCTTTGAAAATACTCCCTATTCTTTACTTTTAGCTATTATTTTAATGTAAATTTTGGTGGTAGTTTTTTGGGGTTTTTTTCAGTGGTCCAAATGTCACACAGTTCTTTTGCTTTGCCCTGGCATTTGCAAATCCAGTTCTTTTATGTGCACCTACTCCCAACAGTTGTAGTGAGAATCACTCAGTTATTAAGTGCTCTTTGTCTCATTGTTTTTGTTGTTGTTGTTCCTGACTTTTGTTCTCTTTTTACAAAGCATTTACAAGTACTGGCTCACTCATGAGAGTGTGAGGAGTGCTTTCATTTACTTGTGATTTGATGAAGGGTAGGGAAGATTTTTCTGATACTTAGAAAACACCTACTAGTAACTTAGTTGTTTTGTGGAGCCATAATTATCAGAAATATAGACAAACCCTTCTGTAGTTTTTCATTATGTGAAGGAAGCATGAGGACATAGGGAGAAGGACAGACGTGGTGAAACTGTGTCAGCTGGTAGGAATACACCCTATTGCTGCTGTCAGTGTCTTGTGTTACATGGGCGAGTCTCCTCACAGCTGTGCTGCTGTTCTCAGCTGCAGAAGGCATCCTGGAGAGGTGAGCAAGCTGGCACAAGTTAGCTCAGTGTTCTCACACACAGCTGTCAGCAGGATTAGCAGATCGGGATGCCTGAGCTCTCTGCTGTCAGAAAGCAGCTAGATGGAATGTGTTCAGACACTAGAGATTCAGGAGTAGTAGATGTTAATAGGGAAGACAGAAAGAATGGATATGGGAAAGAGAGTATGAATGGTAAGTAAAAACGGCAGCAGCAAAGCATCTAACTATGCTGACAGGTGTAAGTGAGTGATAGAACCTATGTTACAGTTCTTTTTAAAAAATATTTGTACTATAGAGGCGTGAGACAGGCCTCCTTGATCCATTGGTAGCATTACCATGTGAGAATAGCAATCTGACCAAGACAGTGATGGACACCAGTCAGGCTTCATGCTCAAGCAACTAATTTGAATATATGTAGGCCTGTTCACTTGGGAGTTTCCATGCTAAGCTGCTTTTTTTGAACCTGGCAATTTTGCCTCACCATGAGTTCCTCATCCCACTCATTTCTGGTATTCTCTGGCCACTCTTGGATCCCAGGGATTTGGGTACTAGAAATATAGTAAGACTGAGAATAAGTCTTTTCAGGATCTGCAGACTTATGTTAGCATGGAGCACCTTGAGTTGATAGTCTGTTTGTCTATTTGCTTAAAATATCAAACAGCATAAAGCTGCTTATTGGGGGTTTTCAAGCAGTTTGGGTTCCACTTGAATCTCATGGATTGCCTATTTAATTGTCATTTATGTTGACAGAAATAAAAGCTGATGATGTGTGGTCAAGGCAGAGCTGATCCAAGAGTGAAGTTATGGGGAAATAATAGGGCTTTTTCCTTACTGGCTTCGTGTATAATTGAATGGATTACAGCGCTAAAAAAGTGTGACTGAAGGGGTAGAAATTCAGTGCCCCTGTGGTGGGTAGTGCTAAGGATGTTGAGGAAGGTTTAGAGATGGAAATAGCTGCTTTATGTAAATATAAGATGCCTTGAGAATCCTGGCATTTGTCCTGTGACATAAGCTCTAGTTTAGCTGTGAGGTAGGATAACACCTCATTAGACTTCAATTAAGGTGTTGTGAGGTGTATCTTCTGATCTTACTCATCAGAGTGTAATAAAAGCAAAAGATCTTTTTGTGCCCTTCCTAAAAGAAGATTAAATTAGTTTGAGAACCTCTGTAAGCAAAACTTTTGTCTTAGTAAGAAAAAAACCTGTTCATAGTAAAGACAGTGTCACATGATGGCTGTGGTGTTGCTGTAAAATTGCAGAAATTAAACATTATAATGGAGATTTTCTGTAAAGGGGCTCAGTCAGACCAGGCATTAAATTAGTGGGTGACATTGTTTGACTCTTTAATTTTAAGAGCATCCTATGGTTTTTCTGAGGCTTCAGGCTTCTGCAGACAAGTGTATATGTATTTGCCATGTCATTTCAAAGTATTATCATTCTTCACACTATATTATTAATAACCGCTCTTTTTTTCTAAGTTTTCTGAGTTGTCATTTTGCTGGAAAATCATAGAAAGGGATGCCAGGGCAGTGCTCTAATGGCACATTGCTTAGCCTTCAGGCTCTTGGTCCATATCACATTTCTGAAGCACTTGCATGTGCTGTGAAAAGATAATGCTGTGGTGGCAGTGCTGCTTTTGTAAAATAAAACCGGTTCCTTTTTGTACTTGGAGAGAAACCTTTATTGTGAAAATTCTGCGTGTGGTCTTTCACAGAAGAGGGAAGTGAGACGCAAAATAGGACCCATCTTCCACTTGCAGTATTGAGCCACAAATAATATGCTAAGCACCAAGTGCTGTCATGCAAGATGTTTTTCTCCTGGCTTGCCAATCAGATTAGTTTCCATTACTCATGTGAGTCTGAGTACTCAACACGCAATGCATTTTTCCTAAACGAGACATTCTCTTCAGAACAGAAGCTAGAGCTGCAAATTTTATGAGTGCTGAAATATCTATGGCAGTATTTCAATTTTCCGCTCTTCATTGCTGAAATTCCAGCACTGGAGGTCAGATGTATAGTACTGTCGAGTCAGTAGACAAAGATTTTTTTTCAGGATCTCAACGGAAATATGCGGTACAATTTTGTTCTTCAATATATGCTGTATTTTCAACATGTTGCAGTGGCATTCAACATTACTCTGAACCCTGTAATGCACACTTCTATTTATTTGTTTGTTTGTTTATTTATTTATTTACTGATTTGATTTGATTTGTCACCCTGCAGTTCAGATGGAGAAAATGGAACTGATGAAAAAAGAAAGGCTGGAAAATCACCCACTGTGTCACTGCAGACCCCTACCAGTGATATGGAATTTTTTGATGACCGGAAAAAAGTTGATGTTGCTAGGTAATGTCAGAAATACTTTCAGTTTTCTTCTAGTAAGATAATTGGAATGGCTGCAACCCACTTCAAAAGCTAGACTGAGCGTCAGTATTTATCAGCTATCCTAGTGGAGTGTTAGCTTGCACACTGTGCAAGTGAATTGGAGTCTAGGCACCTTCCTTGGTTACACCATTACCCACTGCAAGCAGTCCCAATAGAATTTTGGCTCTGAGCTGGCTTAGTTCCCCTCTTCTAGAAAATACATTGCACTGTTTGGTGTGACTGCTAGTTACATTCTTTTTTTCATAATCAATTTGACAGGCAGTCAAACTGAGGTGCAGTGGCCTGTTTCCAGAACACTTTCATGGAATATTGATTGTCCATGGTAAAACTATGACATAAGTTTTAATTTTGGAATCTGTCCTGTGTCTTGCATCAGATTTTTGTAATGTCCCCACAAAGACACTCATTCTTCTTTTGTTGGAGAACTGGAATGCATTTTAAGTGCTTCTAAAAGAAGCTAAAATCCCACGTGGATGGCTTGAACCTTTGCATGCCTTTCACTTTGTCAACTCAACAGTCATTGCAAAACTCAGCGGTCAGCCTGACACTGTTGTTTTGATCACAAGGCAAATATTTTAAAAAGATCATTAATTTCATGAAGCATCTTTGAGTTAAAGGTATTTGGAGGAATATATTATGAACTTTTTTTTTTTCCTAAACATTGCAGTCTTACCTGACTACTTTTGGTGAAGGCTAAACGTAAGATTTTTGTCAGGCTTACTATTTGTCTCAGTTTGGCTTGTACTTTACATAGGCACACCAATGCATGTATTCACGTATTTTAGAGTTCTCTTCTATGAGGGACTTCCTGAGATATGCAGCTAATTTCTCTGCTGTCTAAGTCGGTGTCTAAGTCAGATTGCTGTACAATCTCTTTCCAGCTGTGTCTCCATAAAACTCAGGTTTTCCCTTCCTCTCACTCACATATGGTGCAGTAATGGAAAATTCTGTAGCATCTTTATTTCCCTATGGTATCTTTAGCACAATACGTTTTCCAGGTCATTCAGTATGAGTCCTGTGATATGGAGATTTTTTCTGCTGTTCAGCTTGCATCTAAAGGCCTCTGAAAAAGAGCTACCTGATTTTTATAGTATGTTAATATGCATTTGTTCTATGCCACGTAGCTCTGAGTGCTTACTGCTTTCTGATTTATGAAACTGTTATCCTGTTTTTCTGAACACTCCATGCCATTAATTCCTCCCGTATAAAACAGGCAAAACTGATTTTCCCAGCCATCCACAGAGAATTTGAACAGTACTTGGTTTTTTTTAGAGTTGTTTGAGGCTTTGTTTGGTTTTCCAGTATAAATGGCTGGAACTATACAAGTATAGCTACCTACAAAACTGGCACTCAGAATTCCATTTAGTTTCATGTAGGGCTGCTGGTTGTCTTAATGATTTCATTACACTACACTACAGAGTTCATAGCCATCCTCTAACTTGTGCACCTTTCTTTGTTACACTTTTCACATGAGCTCACAGCTTGTTTTACAAGTTTGTAGCTTTCTGTACACTACCTTCCACCTCAACTACTAAGTTTTATATCATTTTATCTTGCATTAGTAAGAAATGTGCCTGCTTAGTATTAGTATTTCACATGTTGCCCACACAAAGGTGAAGCTAGGCAATGTGATAATTCATTAAGCTGTAAAAATGTTTTGAACTTCTTCTATTTCCTTACCAACTGGTTGGTTATTTAGAATACCCCTTCTAAATTAAACTAAGACCTTCATCAGACTGTCAGTGTTAGCAGACTGACACAGTTTAAAATATACTCCTTTTTATCTCTGCATAATTTTTGATGAATTAGATAAGTTATCTAAAGGATTAATATGTTCCACGGAAACGCACATCTTCTTGGTAACTTACCAAGACCAATGAACTTAGGCTGGGCTTACATCAAATGCTTTAAATCTTCAGGACCAAGAGCAGCACAGATAGTCCAGTCCTGACAATCAAGAGTGACTCCAAGATTGAAAGGAAAAAACGTGCCTCAAATCAGGTAAGGCAGAGACTCTACTTGTTAGCTGACATGGAATAAAAGTAAACATATAACTACCATGACAGGGCTTTTGTTTAGCAACACTATAGTTCATGGCTGTGAAAGGACACAGGTTCCTTTTTCATCAGTGTATTAGAGTCTGGGTAAAGCACAATATAGAATTAATAACCACATAGAGAAAAATTAGAATTTCTTCTAAAACAAGTGGGCAGAATGGGAAGGTGTGTGGAAGACAGGAAGTGGAGCAGGTCACTTGGTTGTCAGACTGTCTAATAAAGTGTGTGTGTTTCTGTTATGGGGCTTTTTGTTTTTTAGCTGAAGGCAAACGCACACTTTCATAAGCTGTTTCTAGATGTTCCCATTGATGAGCCACTGAAACAAAGTAAGTATTAATACCCATGTTATTGTTGGCTGTGGATCCTACATGTTGTTACCCAACAAACGCGGTGATGTACAAAAGGAATAATTTTAGAAACTTCTGACTCCAGTTGCTTAGAGCTACAGGGCCTTGATCCACGTGCAATGGGCATTTTATTGTGCTCTTGGAAAACTTAAATCTGTGCATGTTTGGTATATTTGGAAATTGTAGCCCATTTTGCCATTCCTGGTGAGTAGCCTAATGCAGTATTTTTTGGTGCTGAATCTTCTTGATAAAGGCAGTACTTGAGACAGCACTGGTCAAGTGATTAGCTTGAGTTTTTGCTGTTGATGATGTTTTAATATTTAGACACACTAGTAAGAAAAAGGAATGTTTAAATATTTTACTATTATCTATAGTACTTATTAGAAGGGAATTCTACAAAGACATGTATAGTTTCTTGAAAGGAATGCAGGGAAGTTGGTCCCTGAGTAAGAAATGGTTTGCCCAATGTCCATGAAGTAAAAGCATTATTACTTCACATGTGTGGTATCTCTATTGGACATCTAATTTATACAATGGCCGTAGACCTGGAAGTTTAAAGGTAAAACCTTACATTAAATTCCTCACGTTTAAGTAGTACAGTTACCTTGAAGTTAGTAAAAAAGTTTATAGGAAGCTAGGTCGTATTCACTCAGAAAAGATTTTTGACACTGGAGGTCAGTTGCATGTTACTATTCATTTTATTCACTTCAGTTGTTGTCCTTCAAATACTTTGAATCTAAACTTAGGCTGTGTCATCCTCTGAGCTTGTTAAACTTACTGAAAATTTCGAGATTTGTCAATGTTAATCAAAAGGTATAAACCTAAACATATCATAGCTTTGTAAAAAGAACAAAACAGAAGCCAAATTGGCTTGGCTTGGGTTGTAATTATGTTCAAGATTATAGAATATCTATTTGTTTCAGGCTTTACCTGTGCTCTGCAGAAAGAAATTTTGTACCAAGGAAAGTTATTCCTTTCTGAAAACTGGATTTGCTTCCATTCCAAGGTTTTTGGTAAAGACACTAAGGTTAGTAAAATGTTTATATATAGAATGGTAGTACTAGTCTCAATAATTTGTTCATCATCAGAAGTTCAAATTATTGTGCAAGGCTAGAATAGTAATACTTCCAAGTTTTATTCAATACAATCACTATTTATGAGTGATGTATGAAATACAGTTTAGAATTGAGCACTTTTATTATTAGAGACTGAACCTCTTGTTTAAGGACTTCATGTCTGACAGAAATAGATGGAAGGAAAGGATCTGACAAACAGCAGTGAGGGCATTGTCAAACCCGGGTAAACAAATAGCAAAAATGTTTCTCTTGGGATAAGTACTTAAAAGAGGAGGAGGAGGAGTAGGAGGAATGAAAGCTGGAAAGTATTAAGGGCTCCAAGACTGTAGTTGGGGCACTGAAGAGAAGGATCAAGCAGATTAGGGTAGTTAAACAGAAAGAACTAAAACTGATTTCTGACTTGAGTAGCAAAGCTAGCAGTTCTGTTTTGCACAAAGAGAGAACAGGATAAGAAAAACAAGTTGGCAAGGTTTTTACTTGTGAGCCCAGTATGCAGATCAGAAATGAGATGTGAACTGTTGGGAAGAACATAAATTAGTATTTCCTGGTAATCCACCTGAAGCTTAGTACCCCTGTGGTGAATGATATGCATACAGAAAAAACAAAGACTTGGATCTGTTGATTTGGAGCTTTTGGAGTGTGCTTTGTTTATGTAAACTGCTTTGGTTTTGACCTCTTCTGGAGAAACAGAACAATTTGCTTAAAGGATTTCTTTGGCTTCTTCCTTTCAGGTGCATCCTTGAACAAAGTTCCTGGTTAGATCCAGCGAACTGAATGCTGAAATCAGTTTAGGGGTTGGGATTATCTCATTTCTC
Source organism: Certhia americana (assembly GCA_018697195.1). Lineage (NCBI taxonomy): Eukaryota > Metazoa > Chordata > Aves > Passeriformes > Certhiidae > Certhia > Certhia americana. Next base: position 67,596,120 of record CM031878.1, read on the forward strand.
TGCGGTCAACTGTTTTGACTGTTTTAACAACAGTTCATCTGTTGTTAAAGCGCTTTTTATAAAGTGTAATAGGTTTAAAGAAAGCTTAACATTATTGATAGCTCATTGTCCATAGTAACCTTATGGGTTATCGTGTTTCACCACTTGGCCTATTGTTGATTTCTAGTTAATGGATTCTGTTAGTCCCAGACAGGACGTTAGTGTGGATGGTGTATACATTGGTGAAAGCTGTGTGACACAAGGAAAAAACAATTAGTTGAATACTGTCATTCAATATTACTACCAGCTATCATGGCAATTTATTAAATTTTAAGCTGCTGTACTAGCAATCTTCTGTTCACCATGAACAAATGTAACTACTTCAAACTGTGGAACAACTTTCTAATGTCAACTAAGTTAAATGTATAAAAAAATATGGTAGAACTTTACTGAGTAGAAAAACCTGCAAAAAAGGTACAGAATGATGATGATGTATTAGGAAATTATATTTGTCAACAGGGTTTTAAATTTCAGGAATATATATGTATACTGACGTATATGCTGAGAAGTGAAAACCTTTTACAAGATAGGGTAGAATAAACACTGTAAATGTAATTATAGTAATATTGCAAATTACTCATTTCTGGGTCTTATATTCAGAAAACATTTGGGGAAAATTAAGAGGAACAGAGTGCTTATCATTTATTTACAGCTTTGTTCAGCTTTTAGGAATACCATCAGCAAAAAAGCTGGAAAATCAGGATACAGTGAAAAATGATGTCACGGGAGGGGAAGGAGGAAATCAAGCTGGACAGGAAGAGGAACATTCTTAGCGGTCAGATACACTGACAAAGTTTCCCAGATGCAAAGCTTCTATTGCTTAGAACTTGTAAAACAATTTAAGCTTAGAGACGAAGTGGGTTTTTGTGATCTACAGATCTACACATTCCAGTTAATTTTTGACAAGAATTCTACCTGCAGATTTTTTACTGAAAGCTTTCATGCAAGGAACAGCTATGCAATTCAGGAGTTTTGAGTAAAGACTGTGTATATTCAAAAGTGAAAGTTTGCTTCTGCAGGATTGAATAGGTATTGAAAGACTTTCTTTCCAGGGAGCTCTAATTTGGCTATAGATGTTGGCTTTGGTTCTTCCTTGGATTTAGACATTGGTTTACCCTTTTAAATTACTTACTATGTTGCCTAAATGTAATCCTTTTATTCTTAAATAATTATTGTTCTAGGTAAAAGTAGGTATGATCAAACAGTGATTCCACCCTTTCAGTCTAATGTTGTGGGAACAATGCAGCAAGTGCTGAATGGACTCGTTAGTTTTGATTACAGTTATGCTATCCATCAAAACTACACACACTAGAACACTGTTAACATCTCTGATTTAAATTTCTTTAAGCTGAATTGTGTACTGAATCAACTAGTAAAATTGTAAGTTGCTTTCTTGTAGTTTGTAGCAGGATTTCTGTTCAAACAGTATTAGGCAGTCTTGCAACCGAACTGCTATACACAAAGATTTCTTTTTAACCTGGTACAGATTTTTATTTCATGATTTCTTGTTATTGTTCTGAACAAAAGTTAACAAGAAACTGCACAAAGTAACTTCATTCTCCTCCAGTGGCATGTTTTAATTCAGTGCTGTGATTGCTAACTGAAGAATTTATGGACACTTTTTTCCAACCTTGCTTCCAAATTTCTCAGGTATTTCTGAGAGCCTGTGCCAGAGGTATTTTTAACAGGATCTGTTTCTTAATCATGGATGTTATTATCCATGATTATTATGCTGTATACTTATCCAGTATTATTTTGTTTGCCTAATTCACTAAATCTCTAGGCTTTTCAACTTACTGTCTCCGACCTGTTTTTTTTTTTACCTTTGTAAATTGGGATTTACAGGAAGAGCCCATGCAGAATATCTGAAGTCAAATACTCTGAAACTCAGCAGATGTTAAACTAATGACATTGGATGTAAACATAAAGCAGGAAGGAAAAGCAAGAACTTCTCAATGTAAATGTAGACTGCCTCTTTGGCACACACAGGAATCAGTTGAAGTCAGCAGGTGTGTCAGTATTGGGTCTTTCAACCTTGCTGAAGGACAAGCTGTTTACTCACCTGCTTGTTACAGATCTGTAAGTGGTGGAAAGACTTTTATGTTCATTATTCAACAAGCTTGTCCTGTCTGATATGTTCTGAAATATTTGGTTTCTAAACAAAGAAGCATAGTTTTAAGATTGGTTTGTTTTGCTGGTGGCAGCGCACTGAGCCTGTAGTCTTGTGAGAGTTAGAAGGGATCAGGAAGAGAAGACACGAACAAAAGCCTATATTAGTATTTTATAAAAGCAGAAGTAAAAGTAGATAGGTATGGTTTCAGATTATTACTATTTCTTATTTCACATTAAATAATAGTGATCAGAAATGCAGTAGAGACCTCTTTAAATAGTGAATATCAAAGGTCTGGCTTATCCCAGCAGCTGGGCTAGCCCCTTGGGAGAGAGTGTGATGCAGATTTGAATGTGAGTATTGGTATTCAAATGCTATCATGATGTTGTTTCAGATTAGTATACCTGTGCTGTCAGTGACACTTGTGAAGAAAACCAAAACTGCCCTGCTTGTGCCAAATGCTCTGATCATAGCGACTTTGACAGACAGGGTAAGTACTGGTAGAGGACAATGGTATTTCAGTGAGAAAACAAAAAACAGAATCTCAGTTTGCCACCTGCTCTCTGTAATCTCTCATTTCCTGTTTTCCAAGAATTCCTAGCACGAGAGGAGTTGAAAAAGCTGACTCAAGACATGCATGCACAGAGGGTTACCTGCTTTGTTGGCAGCTCTGTCAGTGTTCTTCCATTTACTTGTATCTCTTACCTAGCCAGTCATACCTTAGACGCACAAAACACTGATGCTTACAGTGATGTTAAGGAATTGAAATTGCATCAATCAGTAGGACATGATTATCCTATGAGCAGCTTCAGAAAAAATGCATTTTCATTGCACAGATATTTTGTAATGCAGAAGACAGTACATAAAAGCAAGTTTGGGGTTTTGTTTGTCTGGAGTTTTTTAAGGGGTAGGTAAAACATAGCATGAGAAGTGTTTTTAAAAGAAAGAACAGGTCTGGATTATGCTCTTGTTCCTGCAGCAGAACATGGTAAATTTTATGTACATGTTCTGCATTCACGTGATAAACCTCAAATCATAGGCTTAGAAGGAATACAGGTTTTTCCTGCTGTATTAAAGTTCTTGAAAATTGTTACTTGATCAGTGAAATAACCTGTCAAGTTTTATTTAGATCAAAGGAAGACTGTACGTCTACTGCAAACGGTCATGGAACTTTTGTTTTTCAGTACATGTTTGTCTCACTGCTCTCCAGAGATACCACCTACAAGCTATTAAAATCTATCTGTAGACATCTTGATGTAAGTACTAGTGACAGTGAAGATGGTATGTAACTTTGTGTTCAATATTACTGCTATCCTGCTGTGAAATACCAGGTACTTTCTGCTTGTGTTCCTTGTTAACAGTGCTGCTTTTTTTCAGGATACAAGCATAGGCAACAGTCCAAATCCCTCTTCTGCAGAAAACAGCTTCAGGGCTGATTGCCCTAGAACTCTGCCCCTGGTAAATATCTTAGAAGTTTGTTCTTTTGTTGTATGGCATCTTTCATTGCAACTACTATTTATAATTCCTGGAGATAGGAAACTGAAGGAAATCATGACATCAGTTTCTAAAATTTCCCTGAGTCTTTAATGCTAGGAAACAGTTGGAATAATTAGCATAATTATCTGGTGACATGCAGTTTATATACATGCGTACACTTTGAATTTATTCAAGGTCTGTATGTTCTTCATATCTCTGTCTGGCAGTCAGACTTCACTGTACTGACGTAAAGTCTGCCATGAAAAGTTTTTGAAGTGTTTCTGGTAGCAAACTTTCTTCTGTAAAACCGTTCAGTCATCTGAAAAACTTGTGAAACCACATGTTAAGACCAGAGTCTAAGTCTGTTAGTGCTTGTCCTGGGCTTCACAACTTGTCCAATTTAACAGTCTTTCTTATAGACAAGGCAGGAGATGAAGCTTGAATTCTGGTGATATTACGGAGCTTATTTTTTAATTTGATCTCAACATTTTGATATCAGAGACTGTTCCTGGTTAAACAGTTTTAAAGCTTTGATCTTTGGTTGAGATTCTAGAGGAGGGCAGATTGTTTAGATACAGAGCAGAGCTGAGCCTTTTTGTGATTTGTTCTCCCCATTAGGATTTCAATGAAGATTATTCTGATCTGGATGGAATAGTGCAACAGCGAAGACAGGTGATGGAAGAGTCAAGCAGCACAGGCTCACAAACACCAGAGCTGGAATGCTTCCAAGGTTAGTGGGATCATGGAGTCTGAAGAGAAGGAGAATGGATTAGCTCTCAGTTTTGCTTCTGTGTCCCCTTCTGATACGAATCTAGATTCTCCATAGTTGTGGAGAATTATGTGGATTTTAAGGTCTTCCTTGAGGCCCCGGTACTTACATTTCTGTCAGGCCTCTGCAGTCTAGACTCTGCAATGACTTGGTCATCAGCAGGTCTAAATTGTCACTCCTGGTTCCAGTTGCTTAGCCATCTGAGAAGAGAGAGAATTTAGGAGCTCTCCATGATTTAAAACACAAAAGAAAAATGAACAATCAAAACCCATTCTAGAGCAGTTCAAGTCACAGTGTAACTTCTGATCTATACAAATGACATTTTGTACTGTGGTGGTTTTGGTCATCAAGGTTGTTTTTGACATGTGTTTTCTTGGAGTTTTTTAAACATTCATTTTATTCCTTGCAGCTATTGAGATACATGAAGATACTGTCCAAAGTTGTTCTGTCTTTGCCACGCTGTTTGTAATCTATTGTCTCAAGTTCTTCATCTAACCAGCAGCTGTTCTGATTGAAACTCACTTATAACTCATACTTCATAACTTCATGAGTGCAGCAATACTTGTTTTGTGTAGCTCATGCTGAATATTATTATGAAAACCTAGAGTATTCTCTTGTACAATTAATATATATTAAAATATTAATGTGTTGTTATGCTGTTAGTACTCTGGGTTCCATCTTGACTATAATTTGTATAAGAAACTGTTGAAAGATACTGTCATTTTTTAATAGCAGTTTTCTGTTACATTATTTTTTATAAACTCTTCTCTGTGTCTTTTGCTCAGCAGGATGATTTGGAGTTATTTGCTTTCATTGGTATTTGATATTTACTACACATCTGTCTTTAATTGTGTGGTGCTGTTCATTAAATTGTGGTGTTGTCACATGCCACAGAAGTGCTTCTGAATAATGTTTTAACTTGCTGTCTTATTTCCTGATGGCTAGCAACTACTTCATACCATTCAATTTTCTTTTTCCACAAATGACAACAAATATCCAGGCAAAGAACCATCCTAGGAAAAGGAATTGGAAGCAGGGGTGAAAGGTAGCACATGTGTCAGTCATGGTTGTTTCTTGTGGATCTTTAGAGCAAGTCCAGGGTAAGCAAATAGAGGATAAAACTGAGTGTGATTACATTTTTCTGTCCCATTTCTTTCAAGATACAATTGGCATTTTTAAAGACAGTCAGGAAAGGGAGTTATAATGTCCTTTTTAAAGTAACAATGCACTATCCCCATTTGATGTTGCTGTTAAAGTAATTTGGAGTCATTACTCTAGCAAATTCAGGACTTCTGAGAGAATACTTTTGTGACTATAATCTTCTGCCTGGAAATTCAGTAGCTTTCAACATTTTCATGGGTTGCTAGCAGTTTTTTAAAAGACCTGAAATATTAATGCAACCTACATCATCCTCTCTCAATCCAGGTATTCCTTTTTATTTTGTGTTGATGTGGCATTAGTATGTAAAGTGTTTCAAGGGTACTAAACTAACTGCTGCTTTTTACTCAAAAGTACAGAAATGCACCTTTTAAAATTCTTGTCTTCTTCTATTTCTTGACTAATATGAGCTATCAACAATCTCCTTTGACTTCATATTTCACCTCTATTAAAAATCTTTCTTATGACAGATTATCACGTTGTTGAAACAGAGACTCACTTGAAAGTTTCCAAGCCTGAGGCCAAGCCTATTCGTTCAGATGCACACAGCAAACGTGGGCCTGATGGAAAAGCCCGAAACAGTGCTCGAAATGGTAAGAAATCAACAACAGCTCTTCAGCTGGAATAACTTCAGTGAAGTTTCTGTAATTAGGTCAGTTCATGTAATATGGAAGATCTCTTTCTTGTTTCTCCCTCTGTTTGCATTATCTGTTGCATTCTTCAAAACACTATTTATGTTCTGTGGTCTACTCTGCTCAAAGTAAAACTTGGTTCCTTCCATTGCAGGCCATTCTGAAGCCTTCAGTTTCCTCCACAAAGTGAAGTCCCAGAAGCTCTTATCTCTGAACCATGTACTTGTATTTTATGCAATTCTGTAAGTTAGCAATTAACAGGATTGTCAAAAACTAGGGTTTTCTTATGTTTACATGACTGATAGATCACAGAATCACTAGGTTGGAAGAGAACTTCAAGATACTGATTCCATGACCTAACACCTCAACTAAATCATGGCACTGAGTGCTACATCCAGTCTTTTTTTTTAAACACATCCAGGGATGGTGACTCCACCTCCCCAGGCAGACCATTCCAGTACTTGATCACTCTTTCAGTAAAAAACTTTTTCCTAATATCCAACCTGTATTTCCTTTGGCACAGCTTGAGTCTGTGTCCTCTTGTTCACTTGGACTGTCCCCTCCAGTTGCTGCCTGGAGGATTATAGCCCCCATCTGACTACAACCAAGTTTCAGGCAGTTGTAGACAGTGATAAGGTCACCCCTGAGTTTTCCTTTTCTCCAAGCTGAACACCCACAGCTCCCTCAGCCGTTCCTCACAGGGCTTGTGTTCCCAGCCCCTCTGCAGCCTTGCTGCCCTTCTCTGGACGCGCTCCAGCGTCTCAACGTCCTCCCATATAATGTAAGCATGATTGATATAATCTAAGCTTTACTTGAAAAAATGAAATTATTGGGAATTGTGGCCTTTATGCTTTCCAGAAATGTGTATATACATACATATGTGTATATGTATGTACACATCTGTATATGACTGCTGGGACAGACTTATACTTAACTGGCCATTTACTTTTGAAAGCAAAGAGTCTTTTGATTCAGAAAATCTCAGGAGTGTATAAGTATTTACAGAGGTTCCTTTTACACATCACTTAGCAAACCCATATTCAGGGCTGAGGTTTTTGTAACTGTCTGAATGCCATTGATGGTATTCCTGAAATATTTTGAAGAGCAATGTCTTTATTATTGAACATGTACAAGTAACAGTTTAATAGCTTTTAACAATAAATTTGTCAGATACTGCTAAAGTTTGCTTAACTGATCTACTTTATTTTTCTCTCATACAGAGTTTGTGTTTTAATACTTTCTACCTTCTACATGAGATATAAAATCAGTGTCCTGGAGGAACGCCTTATGTCCATGGCAGCCTTTGATTCACATATTAAGGAGTAAGATAAACTGTGGAAAAATATTGGGGAATTAAAATCTTTTTCCAAAGCAATGATTCCATGAAAAAGTGTAACTTCTGTGTTCAGTCTTAGTGTAATTTGATTAGTATGTTAGAAACATACTTCATACTCTTTGAGCTAAAACTTGTTGTGTTTGTATAAAGCTTTGTGTTGTCTATATACCATTTAGAAACTGATATCCTGTCTTTCTGAAATAAAAAAACACACCACAAAATCCAAACACACCAAGGGACAGGCATCTGTGTATTTGAAGAGGAAATAGTGAAAGGAACCATAATTACATAAATAATTCATTTCTGTAGCTAGAGTCATGGCTGTCATCTGCCCCTGGAGTTAATATTTTTTGTTTCTTTGGATTTTTTTTTTGTCTCCATGTTGCAAATATGCAAACATCAAATGGAGAGGCTGTGCAGATGTGTATTTTCCACAGTAGTTTGCTCAATAAGTTGTATTGGCTCCCTGCTCTTGTCTTAGTACAGAAGGAGTTAAAACTGGATACTACTGAGAGTACTAATCAGTTTATTGAGCATTAAATTCTGCATTAACATTTCTCCCCTTCTTATAAAAGATTTTTCCCTTAGCTGCTCTGAAAAATTTGGCTTCAAAAGTCATTTGTAAACTCAGTGCAAAACCTGCAGCCACATGCAATATGAGTAGAAATGCTGACAGCTGGAGAAGCACCACATGAAAAAGAGAGGGGGAAAAAATCAAGACAGAGCTGACTCAGGCATGGAGGAACTGTTTGCAAAGTGGTTCAAATTTAGCAAGCTCTTACATAAGTGTGCTTTTAAATTCAGCTTTCTTTGGTTACCCATCCATGACAAAACAGGTCACTCTGACATTGCACTTGTGGTCATATCAAACAATGACTATGCTGTTTATGATCCAGCTGGTCTCACCTGTCATCTGTGGAAAGCAGTAGGACTTGTATGCATGTGTCAGAACACAGACCCAGGTTCTTTGTAAAAAAGGTATTAGGAAGGAAATCTGTGCAGCCTTGCATTTATATTTTAGCATTTCATAATGCAAGAAGTGGGGTAAACCTGCCTCACATGGTAGGCAATGTCAAAAGCCTTTTCTCACTTCTGGCATATTTTTATTAGCAGGATACTGTCTCTCTTCAGAAACACTAACACAAGAAAGTCCTGTTTCTGTGCTGTTTTCCCAAACAGTACAAGACACAGGAAGGAAGATCTAATGTGCACTTCTGCAGTGTTAAGGGTCTGGGCTTTCCGATTTCCTCCCAAGTCACAGATGTGGAACTTATTGAACTTTTCAGTGGAAATAGCTATAAAGTGTTCCATCCAAACTTCTGGAGAATGAGATCATGTACAAAATGTGGAAGTGACTCAGCATTATTTTTTTTTGTGAACAAGTACAGTTTACAATTTTGCCACTCTGTTGATATTTGCATGTGCATCCAGTTCTGTTTTCCTCTCTTTTTTGAGTCTGTCACATTTACGTTTTCATTCTATTTGACAGACATCAAGTGCACCAAGATTTGGGATCTCACCTGCAAATCAATGCTGATGCCCTTTGTGATGAGTTAACTGCTAATCTTAGAAAATTGGAAAAGGTAACATCATAGGATATAAAGCAAATGCTGATAGATGAATCGGGTTCTTGCTGTGTTTCTATCACCTCTTTTCTTGAGAAGTATTGAGTTACCCCCAGATTCAATACCAAAAGGTGGCATGTTTTCCTAGACAAAGGACTAGTTTTTAGACTATAAATGAACCCTGTTATAAACATTGGTATGTGTAAGAGCTTTGCCTTGAGCTGAGGCTTATAACCAGGAAAAGTGTCCTTGAGGCAGATACTTCAGGGGTGATTATTGCGTTATGTAGTGATCTTAGATTTTTTTTTTTTTTTTTTTTTTAAATCCATCAGGGCTAAGGATTTTGAACTTAACCTCTATTGGTGTTTGATGAATTTTTCTGTTTGGGACTTTTGTTGGAGTTTTGGGGTTTTGATTAAGAAAAATGGTGCTTGCTTACATATGCAGTCAGCTTCTTCACACAAAGTGGCTGAAATCTGCTTTTTTACTTCAGTAACACAAATGCTGCTGCACCAGTTGTGCAGTTCCCGATACCTGGTCCTTGCTTTTTACCATTCTCTAATTGGAAGGCTAAATGTGTTTGGTGACTTAAATTGGAAACCTCTGCAAAATAGGTGTGTGTGCAGACCTCATTTCCTTATTTGGTGTTTTTCCCCTTTCTAAAACACTTTATTGGAGGCTCCACCACTCTCATAGCTGTGGCTTGGCTGTGCCCTGTGGGTGGGTCTGCTGGAATGGCTGCGTTCAGCACAGGCAGCCCCTGGTCTTGGCACACAGCTCCTGCCCCTGCAGACCTCGCCCCACCTGCCCCCAAACCTTGACAAATGCATCCAATGCAAGTGGGTGAAATGCTGTGTGTTGGGTAAGCATACACAGGCGGAGCATGATAAAAACACTAGTGGGACAAAACCAAAAGTTAATTGAATTCCTGTGTGCTTAAGTCACATGGGATTTTTTTGTCTCTATTTATAAAACTGAGCCTGTACCAAGGTCTTTCAACACCTTTTTTCCCTCCAAACCAAATTTCTCAAATAGCATAAAGCTAAGACAATATTATACCACTGTTTACATGTATGGCATAGGTATTAGAAATATTGCCAAGAAGGGGTTTCTTCCTGCACACCTTCACCCTCTTGGCATGGAAATCTAAAGTAATGCTGGCTTAATGCTTCTGTATTTTCTGGATAATAGCACTGTGAATACAAAGGGAAAATGCTTACCAGATGGTTATCAGATACAATCTTTGGCCAAATTAGGTCACTTAAGAGGTTACTGTTTTCTGGCTTTCTGGGGCAGGCTGGCAAGATGGTTCATAGAAGACCTCATTTCAGTGGGAAGCCAGCCAGCCAGCCCTCTGCAGCAAGGCTAGGCACTGTCCTACTCCCTTATATAGTCTCTGCTTGGAGGCAGCAGTAGACAGCTGGATGGTTAGATCATTCAGCTGTTCCCAGAGAAGTGACCTTCTGTCCTGAATTAGAGTCTTAAGAGGTGTGCTTTTTTTGTTTAGTGTCTTGCTTTCGTCATTTAGTGTCTTCAGGAATGGATTCTTAAAGATTTGCCTTTATCTGCCAGATATTCAACGATGAAGTGCTCTGCATACAAGCTAAATCAGAATTGCCTGTAGCTGCATATTGCCACATCCTAATTTAGATGAGCAGTGGTTAGAAATCTAATAGATTTTTGTTCTCTGAGGAAAGGCACTGCAGTTGCTTAACAGTTTCACATGCCTTAGGGAAGAGTGCTGGTAACTTGCAGCAGCAGCAAAGGTAGCATATATAGGATGTTCTGGTAAAACTTGTCATATCTCCCCTTACTGTCCCTATGACCACAGCACTGTAAACTGGACCACTGAGATTATCTAGATTAAAAATTTAAAATTACTGTGTAGTTAAAATCCAGTTAGTGCACGAATGTATTGCAGTGACTTTTTCAGTGTGACCTTATGATTTTTTAAGTACTCCTTCATACTTTGAGCCAAGCAAGCACTATTGCTTAGCAAAATTCTGCTAATTTGGCTTTTAATTGTATCTAGCATCTTGTTAAAATGCAAAGTATCTATCAAAGGATAAATCATTAAATTGTGGGAGGGAAAATGTGGTCTAATATTAGCCATTCCCTTACACTAACTTTCCAAGCTAAAAGGAAATTCCTGTTTGCATGTTAAGCAACTCCCTTAAAATTAGGTGCTTCTTATTGTTTCCTTTTCCTCAAAATGCTCTTCTTGAGGATAGAAGAGAAATCATGATGTAGGGCTAAAATGTGATATCCTTGAACCGGAAGTACAATGGTTCCTCAAGTTGAAGCCTGAAAGTAGCTGTGACTAAATCTGTAACCAGTGCCAGCAAGTTACTAAGACACTGAGATATTAAGAACATATGTCTGGGGATGTGACCCACTCTATTCCTTTCTCTCTGCTTTTAAGGACAAGGAGATGAGAAGTGGATAAATAGGCTGTGTAAAAATAGGTTTGTTCAAATTATTTTCAAGGATGCAACTGGCTGACATTACTTTCACTGCAGCTAAAGGAAGATAACCCACAATCAATTCACTAAATCTGGTAAATGGGACATGTCTGTTAATGGTTAGAAGACTATATTTTGCTGTGCACACATAATGGCTGAAGCTGTTATAAAACTATTTGAATTATCCATTTAGCCATAGAGCTATGACTTGGAAGTTAGAGGCTTTTACTGGATTTTGATCAAGGTAAAAATAATTTAGTTTCTTGTCCCATTGCCTCTAGCTCTGATTTTTATTTCTGCCTCATTTTCTTAGGACTAATGGAGGAGACAATCTATAGGTGAACATTTCAGGGGATATTCATCATATGAAACTTAGATATCCTTCTAGTTGATTGTCTAGATGTTCTATTTGATGCACTTATTACACTTATTAAAAGGGAAGCATTTTACGGGATTATCATTGGTACAAAATGGTGTGACTGAATTAACATGCACACAGAATGTATTGAAGAGCATGTCCTGATTTTTTTCATTTAAAATGCAGTGTAACACTTCTTGCCTTCCAACTCTTTCTCTCTCTTTTTGTAAGATACAGAACAACTTACAAAAACTACTTGAAGATGGTGAATGAAACATCAATGTTCTCGGCTGCTTCAGACTCCATTCTTGTGTCTTGACAAACCGTTCCAAAGGAGCTCTGCTGGCCAGAGTTCAAGCTCCTTTATTTTCAGTCCAAGCCAAGCTGTAAAGCTATAAAGCTCATGTCATCTTGCAAAAAAGTCTGTTGATTCTTTAGCATGTATCTATATATTTAGAAAACATACATGGTTTGATCTACGTGTATCTATGTTTTTAAAATATGGGGATTTTTCTTTCTCTGTTGTGTGTGAATTAATGGATTTTATAGCTTGCTTGATTTTAGAGTTGCTTACACCAGTGCAAACCTGGTGCATATCCTTTTACCTCAACATTTACTTCATACCTAGTCATACAGATATAAATGTGAAGATTGTCCGTCATGATTCATGTACTGAAGTTTTGTGTGAATGAGCAGGTATCTCTTTTAGCTATGATTATGGATTGGTGCTGTGCTCTTCATTTTTACTTACTTCTCTGCACCCTGACATCCCAAATATCAGAAAACAGACACCTCTGTGCTATGCAAGGTCTTTGTGAATCCTTGAGGTCTGCTCAGTTCCCCAGTGCTGTAAAAAGATCAATTCCGCTTTCTGTGACACTGTATCACCACTGAGGGTAAGGTCTGTTTTTGCTGGGCATTCAGGTTCCATTGAAGCCAAGCCTGAAAATCTGTATGACTTGCCAATTTCCAATCAAGTTGCTTATGAATAGCAATATGGGTGTGATACACCTGCACAACTTAGAAAAACTGTTCGTTTTCTGTCCACTCATATAGTCTCTGTCCTTTAAATTAATCAGTGTGAAGATCCTCAGTCAGCTTTCCTTGGAGTTGCATGGGGTTTTGAGCAAGTGCAATTTGTAGTCCAGTAAATGACAATCTAGTCTTGGAATGTGTCTCCAGGGACTAGATATTTCCATGTAATGAGAACTGGCAAATGGTGCAGCAATACAAACAATCAGTAGAGTGAATGAAAAAGTGGACATCTGCTTTGTTATATTACATACTGGTTTTTTTCAGAGTGCCTAAGATGGGGATTTTTATCTTTCTGATTCACCAAGCAGGCTCATTAGTTTTTAAAAAGCAATATTTAGGATAATAACTACTATCTGTGAAGTAACACTGTTGTTTATATATGCTATGCATTTTATAATCATTTCTGTGAAATGTACCAACTTTGTTTAAATAAATTTTTTTAAAACAAGTGACTCAGTACTATAATTTTGATGAACCCAAGTCCATGGATCAGTTTTGGGCACATGAGATATTTTTGAGGCTTATACCTCACAATGCAAAATCCATCACCCAACACAAGGGGCTAGGAACTGCATCCTGCTGCAGTCCTTCCTCTGACTCCATTGTGTGTGACTTCTTTCTGGATCTCAATGGCAACAGTAAGAACAAATTTGGTCCCCAGAGTTTTGAAGACGTGTTATTAGTTTTCTCAAGTTCCTCAGGTTTCTCAAATTTCCTCCTCGGAGGATATTGTATGAATATTGGAATGTTGAGGCAGTTTAGAGGGCCCTGAAGGCTCTAACATGCCTGATGGCTCAAGATTCCACCTGAGAAATTTGTGAGATTTGCCTGTTCTCCTTGTTGAAGTCTCTGCCTTTTCTTCCTCAGCTATTGTGACTTTATTGGGAAACTCAGCTTCACAAGAAAACTTGAAATAAGTTTTTGGGGTTCTTTTTCCATTCTTTTCCCTTTTCCAACTTTGCTATACAGTTGCGCAGCTTATGTAATGTTATGGTCTCCTACTGCATCATCTACCTTCTCTTCTTCCCTTCCTCTAATTCTGTATCAGAAATGTCTAGCTCTGTGGTTGAAAAATTGATTCAATGAGTCACTTTTATCATAGGAACTGCAAGAAACCTTGGTTCTATCCAGCAGCTGAACTGAGTCTTTTACTTACATCATCAAGTCTGTGCTTCTCTACAGGAAAACAGGGAGAGAAATAGTATTTGATATGTGCCTTTAGTAAATCATGCAGCCTAAGCCCTTATCGTCAGCCATACGGAGTAGAATAATTACTGGAGGGAATGAGCAATCAGAGGTGGATGCATGCCCTTTAGCCAGCTGCAGCAGCATGGCAGGGCAGGCGAGTCGACAAAGGTGTAACAGTGTTCTTTCAACCCAGCAAAGTGAAGTAGGCTGCAGAGGAAGGCTTGGCTTGTGGCACAGCACACTGGTACAGTTCAGTATGACCTCTTCCCTGCCCCTCAGATGCTACCCGCACTCCCCCTTTTCCTAGAGGGAGGTCTGGAGGATGTCACACTCTTCAGGCACCAGGGCACAGGTGGGCAGTGTGCAGTATTGAGGTACTTCAGGGAGCACTGCAAGGCCCCACATGGAGAAAGCTTAGATATGAGTGGAGTGAAATCCTGTGATTCAAGTTTTCAACTGGAGAGGAGGGGCTTTGCCCCAGTCGGGTTGGGAAGGAACTACTATTATCAGGGATAAGCAAGGAAAACATGCTTCTCCCAAGGCTGGGACTCCGTTAAGGAGCTGGGAGACTTCTACCAGTATCTGTGGCTGGTAGTGCATACAAAGGTCATGAGGAGGGGCTTTGCCTTTTGGCAAAAGTGTGAGTTTACAGAAGTAGGTAGGAAAGATGTATGACTAGGGAAGTCATAAATGTACACAAAATTCTTAGCACAAGCACTTAGTAACAATTGTTCATAATTTGCTGCATAGGTTGCATGAAACTCTGCTTTTAAAAGCCAATTTTAAAATTTCTTCTGCATTTGTTTTTCCAGTTTTGTCTACCTGTTGTCCTTCACAGCACAGAGGCTAGAAAAACAGCTGAGTTCTACCAGCTAGGCAGGACTAGTAGTTAGCAGTACCACGTTCTGGGAAGATGCTTTGAGTTTGCAGGTAGGTGGAAAGCAAGAGGGGCACATCACTTGTGTTTTCTCTAGTTGTGGTTAGTGACAAGAGTAATGAGGATTTGTATTGGCTGTTTGGATTGAGGGGTTGTTGAATTAGTTTTCTGTTAAGTTATCAGGTTGATGGTATTGTTAGTGTAAAGGATGCAGATAATACTCTAGGCAGAAAGCATTATCTGCTGAAAGCCTCCATCTCATCAGAAATCAAAAGTAGTAACTCCCATTAGCATTTGCAGGAAAGACAAACAAGTTTTGTCTGAGTATATCTGAATTTAATACTGTTTACTGCTTTCACATGAACTTTCGTACAGGTGTGTGGTAATACTTTCTGCTTCATGCTACATCTGCACTTTCATTTCCATATTTCCACCTCATAGTCAGTTGACAAATGCTAAAGACGTCCCCAGATTGGTGTTATACAGGCCTTTGCAGGGTATTCCTCAGCTGGTTCAGTTGCAACTGCTAGTGAGGTGTTATTCCCAAATACATAGGAGATTTTGCATTTACAGAGCAGGTGTGACGTGCAGTAATGATCAGAAAAAGCTGGCTATTTAGACAGAAAACTAAGCAAACAGTAACACTGAGCAAACAGTTCTTTCTGTGTTCAGTGCCTGTGTGTATGTTTCTATAAACAGCAAAGGAATAATGTCATTTGAAAGGATTTTACCAGCACCTGCTTTTCAGTTTGCCTGGTGAATCTGAGTCTGACAGGTAAATTTGCTCAAGAGAGAAAATTGACTCATCTCATTTGACACTTCTAGGTTTATGGTTTGAACCCAGTGGAGCATTCTGCTAGACACGTTTGTATGTAATAAGACTTTACAAAAGGGATTTTTTTTTGCTTTCTTGGGTTTTAAAATCAGTGTAATACCATTCTATGAATGTAGAGCCTCATAATATCCTGTTGTTCACTAACAGCCACAAAAAATGTATGTCAGTAAATTTCATTTTATTGTGTCTAAAGTTACTCCCTGTTTATCATAAGCCATCCTGGATTTTAACACAAGTCAGTCAAATGTGAACAATAAAACAATGTACAATCTACAGTAAATCCACATCCCTTGAGAGTTTATTCCCTCCTTCATGGAATGTTATGATGCCTATCACTATTCCTGTCCAAAATTATTTTACTAATATACTGTTGTTGTTTCATGTTTCCATTTAGTCAAACTGGCCAGTGAGACTATGCCTAGTCATCTTGGATTAAATCTCAGATTATTTGGATAAGGCCTAGATCTAGTGTTTGTAAAACCTTGGCTGCACCTGCTATTGGGAGTACCCTCAAAAGGGATGATCCCAGGAAGGAACTGATTAGAAGTGTGCTATGAGAATACTAGCAGGGTTAGTATGATAATCAGAAGCGTTTTTTTCTCTCCTGTACCTAGTTTCATATTTATGATAATTTACAAACAAGGAGTCAGGATGCAGCACTTTGGCAATCAGACTTTGAGAGGAATTCAAGGTAAGACAGTAAAGCTTTTCTCAAGACTGTTTCATGTAGAAAATGGACACAGATATTCCAGCTATCCCCTACTGAAGTTACAAAGGCTTTTCTTAAATCACTTTATCTCTTTTCCCCACAATGGGGAGTATTTTGCGAAAAAGTCCACCCTGAGTTGGATGTCCGTTCACTAAGTAAACACCTGTGCCAAAAAACTTGGAAATTAGTTCTTGAAGAGAGTTGCCATGGAAATGATTGCCCTCCATATACATTTCATACTGACTAGGCTCACCACTAGCTGCCAGCCTCTGTGACTTCAGTCTAGATAGCTCGTCCCCGACTGCTTTGTTTTTTTAAAATTTGTCCACTGTGGGTAGAGTTTCTGCTGATGTACTTTACTGTCTATGTGACCTTCTTATCTTCCAGTTTCTGTACTAAGTCCATTTAGAAACTGCTTAAATGTTCATTATGTTCTTAAATTTTAAAAGATATCTTTCCCTGTCTTTACATAAACAGCAAGCTCATGTCATGATGATGTAGTAGCTGCATCATGTTCTAGAGGTGTGACATTCTACATTAAGCTTCATAATAAGGATTTGATAGTCTTTGGCAATGCAGGGAAATTGGACTGTACAATAAAGGCTTCTTAACTCCTGTTCTCACTTAATGGTATTGATAAGGTAATTTTCCACTGACTAGGCATTTTAGCGGTGCTTAGCAGGAGATTAAAGGAAAATCATTCTGATGTGCTGTCAAGTACAAAATTAAAAATCAGCTCTTCAAACTATCTACAGGTAGATTAATAAAGGCTCCTTCCAAGAAGAAAAGGTAATGAGTAACTTAATTATAACCTTACATGCTGATTCTGGCATGCAGGGCAAAAAACTGCTCTTCTGGCTTAGAGGTTGCTGTCCTGGTAATGTGCACACATGGGCTCATTCCAGAGCAAGGGCAAGGTGGTAAGAAAGTACCTTGTATTAACACCAGTTTCCACAACATATGTAATGAACCACAAACCTTCTCTCACAAATGAATCATGAAATATAGATGCCTCAACACAGGCTTATGATACTCACATAATGTATGTGTATTTTTTTTATGTTTTTCCCAAAAATTCTTTTAAGTGATACCACTGACAGTACACATGAAGAAAAGAATATAATCTACATTAGCTGACTTGAAAATGGTCACACTTCTAAAGACTCTGATCATTCATCAGAGTAATGGCTATAAGGATGAATGCTGTGTGAAAGACCCAAGTTCTTGATTGTATGAATAAATCTCATCTTCCACACTTCTCTTCCAAGTCTCTTCATGGATTTTGATTCTGCAGTCTTTGACTGTTCACAGTAAATGTAGCACAAAAATAGTTTGTGGGCTGGGATGTAATTGAACTAAGAGAGTAAAAGATTTGTGTTAGGTTTAGGACTAAGGATATGAGACTGCTTGTAGCTGAATATTGAAAGCTCTATTATTTAGCTACTGCCTCCTTCTGCTTATAAACCATCCTCTACCTCCATTTCCCAACTTGTTCTACAAGATGTAGCCTGGATCCAAAAGCTCATCTTCTAAATATTAACCCATCTAAAACCACTAAATTTTCCACCAGAGGAAAGGATAATAGTCTGCAGAAGAGCCCATCTCAAATGCAGGTACGTTGAGCAATGCCTAAAATAATGCTTTAGGAGCTTTGCTGACATTACAACTTTTTTTCTCTATTGTTTCTTTAATTGTATTCCACATAAAGTGAAGCAACTTTGGAAACGGCAAGAACATTGTGAGGCAATTTCTCTGCACACCTGTCCTGTACCTCTGTGCTTCCCCAGGGGGCCATGGCCACAGACAATGGAGCAGATCTGTCAGCAGCAGTAAGTTAGGCTTCTACACAACTCTGGTGTCTTTCCTGAGATAAAAAATTAATGTAATGAAATCAGCACTGCCTGATCCTTAAGGTTTTAGTCATTAATCTGCCTGAGTCACTTCAGATTCAGACACCATTTGTCATTAAGCACTTAAGTGAAGCCAACTGTGACCATTGTCCAACCTGCCAGCAGCTGCTTTCCTTAAAGACCAGTATTACTGTCACCCTACCATCACTACCTTCCTGGTCATGTGCTTTTCCCACATGTGGTGCAGTATCCCTTATTTTCTTCCAGGAAAATCAGCTGGTGTTGTTTTGTACAAAGTCCACATTGCAAAGGTGATGTTGCATCAGTTTTGCCGCATCAGCTTTGCTAAATAGATTAGAGCATCTGAGTAATCAGTTTAGTGGAAGAACTAAACTGGAAATGATGAGAGTCTGGGGTAATAACACATTCATATCTCATGAGTAGATAAGGAAGATGCTGCTTTAGGTATCTATTTCCCTTTTAGCAGCACTTTCCTATATTTAGACCAAGGTTGGATAGGACCATCATACACATCCTTGGATAAAAGAAAGCAGTTATAGCTAGGTTTTTTTAGATTCTCTGTTCTGGCTCAGAGAAAACTTAACAAATCCGGCTGACAAATGCTTCAGGACAGCAACTGATACAGACTTTTTGTTGGGCCACAGAGAGTGGCCACTGTTCCAGAGGGAAGCACATGCCCTGTGTGGGAAACAGCACGGTGAGGCAACAATTATCCAAGATTCTGTTAAGCCTCTGATTCAATGCACAAGCCAAAATCTTTGTAATGTGCTGACCACATCTGTGTAAAGCAACTCTCTTCTCTGCACTGTGTGGCTGTGGAACAATAATAATTCCTCTGGCAATCTTATATACAGGAACAGACTTCACTCAGCCCAAGATGTTCCTGGATTGTTGCCCTGCATTTAGGACATGATGCAGTCAAGCCACCATGTTTGTGGCTCATGCACTGTGAGGCCTTTATTTTGTAGCTCTGATCCCTGACAGTCAGCCTTGCTGATGAGAAATTGGGAGGGCACCCTGACTGGTGGGTGTAGGCTTCCACAGTAGAGCAGGAAGGGCAGCAGGAAGCACAAACAGCTTTTTTCTTGGACAAGCAGGACAGCAGAAAATCATACTGGAGAAAAATACAGCTTTTTGCACCCACTCTCCTGGGTAAGAGCTGTAAAGGAAATGATCAGAACAGATTGGGAGTAACCAGATTTTTGTGTGTTGGCTGCACTCACTGTATTCATCTTGCTGGGGTGCAAGAGAGCAAAAATTACTATTTTGAGTCTTAGTGGCCTGGTAGATCCAGATTCTCTGTCTCCAGCAAATACAAATCTAGAGTAATTAGACAGAATTATACAAACCGAAACAGTACAAACTCAGAAGAAAGAGCACAAGTATTTTTGGCTCTGCTCTCATGATTTACTGAACCATAACAAAAGCTGACTAATCCCTCAGTACCAAGGAATGAGAAGCTACAGAATTTTTTTTTTTTTAAATAGCAAGTTCATGGAGATGCTATAGAGACCATTATGTCAGTCTACAGGTATTTAGGGGAAAATAAATTGTTTTGACTTGTAGAATATCTGCTATATTTCTACAACAGAACTTTGTCCGATTTCTGACAGGCAAATCATGAAAGACCATGACTTCCATGTTTTAACCATCATTGCAGAAGAAAATTTCTTAGCAGCTTAAATACAGAATTCAGAATATGTTTTCTCAGTAGCTGAAAGGCATTGAAAACCAAGAAAATCATTCGCCTTTTCCATATTCAGCAGACCCCAAATTACCAATATCTCATCCCAGTCTCAAAAAAAACCCAAAGAAACAAGCTAAAACTCTGAGGATTTACAAACTTCTCACTTAATTAGGAAATTTGTGGTGTGAAGGACTCAAAAAAGAATTGTGCACAGTATTCTTCCAATTTACTGTTTCCCATAAGAATAACACAGCATGGAATAACACAGGCTAAGTACAAGGAAGAGTTACCCTTTCTGTGAACTTTCAATATTTGTTCATAAAGAAGGCAGTGAACAACCGGAAGAAAAAATGATATGATCATCATGCAAGCCAGAGTACTTAGAAAAACAATGACTGACATAAATCTCACAGAGATTAGAAATGCATGATTTGCAACATCAGAGATGATTTTTAAAAACACAGAACAAAGAGAGTGGCGTGGTGTTTTGACTTGGGACTTCTTTTCCCAAAACGTGTTCCATAACATTGGGCCAATTTTCACAGCAAAGAACATATTAAGAGGAAAACAACTACCAAAACAATGTTTCTTCTGTTCTGAGATGCCTTCCTTTGTGTTCTCAGTGGGGTTTTTTTCACAATAGACAGTTTTGACAGCCTGTTAGATTCATGCTTCAGTCAATGAATTCTGAACAGATTTGGAGGTTTGGGGTGAAAGCATACCTTAGTGAATATGTCTATCTGTGTTTCATCTGCCAAAAATGCAAACTTACGTGTTAGCTTAAACTACGTCTGGCTCCTTTCCCTGTGTTTTCCTCACACGCTAATCCTCTTATCCTTTTATGTTTTCAAAACCATGCTCTTTCAATTTATCCTATTTTGTGCACTCTCTGCCGCACCTCCCACTTGCAATAGTCTGACCTTCCCCAGCATTCCAAATGTAATATCCAGCAGTTAAAATCCTGGTACCAGGTCTTATCTGTCTACAATCCTGTTTGTGCCCTTCACATTGGCTTCCCTATCATCAGCATCTCATCATCTTTTCTAGTGATTTTGAATTCCTTTCATTTTCTGCAGCCAAGAATGGGTTGGTGTTTTCCAACATGTTCTCCAGCAAAACTAAGGTACTTTTCACAATTTGCAGGGAGTCACTTCAGCATTAAATTGGCAGGGGAAAAATAAATAAATGAGTAACACAGCCAATGTTGGGTAAGCCAAACTAAAGTCCTCATACTGGGTTTTTAACGTACAAGGACTTATTACAACAGCAAAGCCTTGGAGGATAGTTCAACTTACACTGTTTCATGAAACATCACCATTACCTTATCCTTCTATTTGTTTTGCTTTAAACCAAGACCAAAAATCAGCTGCTGTCTAGGTGAAAGTAAGAGGAAGAATGTGGCAAACAGATAGCCCCCATCTCTCCACCTGTAATCATGAGCACATACAGTTGTGTGTACAATCACACAGGAACTAGAAGGAGATTTATATTCTGGGATTCTACAGGAATCCTGCATACTTCTTGTGGTAAATGTGTTAATAAAAATATTGGCAATTGTGGTAAAAAATGTAGTAATACAACTACAAATACAACTCAAAGAAGAGGTACGTGCTACACTTTTTAGACATGTTTCTAATACAGCTGCCACATTGAACTGGGCAGTTTGTATTAATAGGTCAGTCTAAATCAGGTCAGTGAATGAGTAGCCTTATAAAAGGCTATATAAAAATCCACAGAAGACAAGAGATAATAATTACTGAGTTTGTGGATTTGATGCCTTAAGTTTTAGCTTTTACACTTTTTAGATTCTGTGCTGTTTTATCGTGTAGTTCTGGGTTTCATATGCTACTAAGCTCTTCTCACAGAGTAGGTAGACAAAACAATTCTTTTTCTAGGGACCAGAGACAAGTGAAACAAGCTTCAAGCCCAGGAGCATAAACAACAGTGAAGTGAAGAGAGAAAACCAGGGAGGATAGAGCTTCATAACTTGAAGCTATAATTTGACAATTAACGCCAATATGCTAATGGACCAGAGCTTATAAAAGTGTGAGACATTGTGACCCAGGTGTCCATTTTGTGACCATTTTGGATGCATCTTGGGTGTGCTCCAGCTGGGCTCTAGTGCTGCCCAGGTGTACCCAGTGAGGCCTTTTAATAAATACCTACTTTATCCTTTTGCTCTGTCTAGTCTCTGTTCCAGATCAGCCTCTCAAGGCATCAGATTAACTAAAAATGCTTAGAAGCAAGAGAGCTTATATTTTATCCTATTTCTCCTGAATCTCCTATTTTTAAACTCACACTGCCATTTCATTACCTCTGTTACACTCTGCTCAATAAGCAAGCAGGTGATGTTAGCTTCAGTATCACAACAGAAGAAATTTGGGACACCTGTAAGGAGAGTGTCAGGGAAGCATGAAACACAATTGCCACATGCTGCCAGCTTTCCAGATTTTAATGTAATGAAACGATGTGCCTTCCTCTGAAATTTAGAGATCTAACTTGAGCTGTTTGTTCCTCATAAGTCCACCTTGAAATCATAAAAAGAGATATAATGCCAGAGAACAGGAGCATACTGGGTAAAGTAAGTATTAAACCATTTGTTCTTCCGGGCTGAAACGCTATTATTTTTAACCTTTGGCTTTTGGAGTTAACGTTTTATATAACAATTGCACTAATCAACTGAGGCTTTTGCAGAATAGAGTGTATTTAATTACTAGCTCAGGGGCAGCAGCCCCAGATGTACTGGAACATAAAAAGCATTCAGACAAAGAGGTCTGTGTTCTACACAGCTGGCTAGCAAATGCAAAGTCTGTCCTTGGGCAGGCTTTAGCCTGACCAACAGCGACACCGAGAGGAACACAAAGGTTTTTAAAAAGGCTCTGCTATGCTCTGCTGTGTAAGTCCCTGTCCAAACTGCACATGCATTTTCCTATTATTTGGAGGAAAGTAATGAGCTGTATGGAAAATCAGTGCTAATAATTTAGCAGAATTGAAAGACTGCTAACCAGTATTTACCTTTGTACAAGCTATCCATAGGGAAACCATGTCCAAAATGTGAGCCAAGATGTTTCTCACTTCAAGAAGCACTTCAGTGGCAGCAGATGTTTGTACACTGAATGCAATTAATCCATTAGTGTTCAATCACTAAACATGTACCACATGACAGCACAGCTTGCTGATTAAGGAATACCAAAGAGAAGACACTAAAAAAAATTCTTACTAAGTCACTGTTTTTACTCAAGAATTTGATTCTGTGTGATTAAGTCATTTTACCCCTATATTATAAACCTTAATTTTTTTCTGTATCCACCTAGGAAAATAAGAGGACACACTTGTGCAATACATGACCAACACCTTTCTGCAGGCCCAAAACAGTCAGGATTCAAAAGAAAATACAGGTACAGAAGTCTCCTGCAATTAACACTTTTTTCAGATAGTTACTTATGAAATTAATGCAAAGACATGAATGGGTTAGTACACCTGAGTCTTGAATGTAGCACCTATACACATAATTTCTCATACAGAAGCACAGATACCACAAATTAAAGGTTCTGGCAGCCATGTGGTTTTGAATGCATCCAACAACACGAACAGAATGATGAAAACACCACTTGAAAAGAATATGATATAACATGAATGGGCTGGTGTATTTCTGCTAACAGAAAATAGTGAACACTTTGCCAGCTGCTTTAAATTCAGCATGTGCAGGACCACCTTTTTTCAAAATCCCATGCTGAGATGTACTACTAGCAAGGAGTATTCCTGGCTCCTGAAAATCGTAACCTCTGCAAGAAGCTGTGATAGGACACAGTAAGGTAGAAGAGAAGCAGCCAACAACTGCTTTTTCATTAAAAAAGCAATTTCTCTATTTATCAGCAAAATGTTAGTAGAATTTTAATTTTTCTTCAGATAATAATATGGCAAAAAGGAAGTTACTTGTAAGACTGTTCCCATCAA
Organism: Certhia americana; assembly: GCA_018697195.1. NCBI lineage: Eukaryota > Metazoa > Chordata > Aves > Passeriformes > Certhiidae > Certhia > Certhia americana. Next base: position 67,620,184 of record CM031878.1, read on the forward strand.
GGTCATTTCACAGTAAGCAATACTGTGCTAACAAATGAATTATTGATCACGTGTCATTTAACACTTGTTATTCACTGGTGTTACACACTCAGTGGTAATTAAATTTATGCAACAGTGGAAGACGCTGATAGAATTTGTATTAAAACTGAAAGACCATTATTTTGCACATACCAGTAGCTCCAAGACACATTTTATGAATTCTCAAAATTGCTTTCCTTGGGTGAGATAACCCACTGACAGCTAATGCAGTTTACAATCTTTTGAGCAGACTTTCCAAATTAAAGCAGAAATTGAGAAACTGTGTGCTTATGGTATCTTTAAATCTCCTTAGCTGAATACTTCATCATAATCAAAACTACTAACAGGCACCTAAATGCTTGCCAAAGCATATTACAATCTGCAGCAGTCTTTAAGAGACACTCTTCCCAGAGCCGCTTCCCAGGAAATCACTCAGCAAGCCAATTCTAGTAGGATTGTTCATCACCACATGTAAAGAATTCAAAGTTGTCTGGAAAGAGAAGCAGTGCTATGATTACCTGCTGTGATGCCACACTAGCAGCCCAGTGACAGTGCAGATAACGGATCACTGGAACAGTAATTCCCATGCTTAGCAGCAGTGGGGCAGAATTTGCAACCTACTTAGAGCCCATTCCCTGCCCACATAACGTGGATCCAAGCCACTAACTTGTAACACACAGGAACAGTTACACAAGTACTTCACACTGAGTCCCCTGTAAGGATACCCTTACAAAAATTTGTATTGAAGAAGGAATTATATATCAAGATGTCATGTTAACCCTCAGAAGTTTAGCATGTTTGCTATGCAGGCACCTTTTCATCAAATTTGTGTGTTTATTCCATTCATATTAATTTTCGGATAATGATTTGAAGACCAGCCAAACCTGAGATCCACCATACCAGTTTTGTTCTGTTCAAGAGCTGAGCTCCCATATTTAAAGCCAGATGACAAAATCAACCTCATTTCTGTAAATTAAACAACTGGATTTGTGCGATTCTTTTACCCTAGAAGAGTATTTTACCCTAAAAACACCACCTATTTTCAAGAAAAAACAGATGTGACATGACGCTATCCAAAAGCTATGATAAGCAGCAAGAAAAGAATTCCTGAACTTATTTTTCATTGTTAAGTTTTATAGCAACATTCAGTACCCCAGAATAGCATTAAAGGGTACAATTTGTATAAACTGGTGCTTTTTGCTGAACAACTAAATTTGGGAATTGAATTTCCTCACCCTCTGCTAGTAATCTGCTTAGAGTGTGTTAGGTCATTCTGTGTGCTAACATGCATTCTTTAATGAAATGGCCAGACACAAAGAACTAGAGAGAAAATACTCCTGGAAGAAGAGATCCAGCTTTGGCTGCCTGTTTTATCTACAGAATGTGACACCTAAAATACCTTGTTTAACACAGATTTAAAATTCTAAACACTATGCATTTTAAAATTAGAAACAAAGCTGAAAGGAGACCAACTAGCATTATGGTATGCTGGACATGCAAACACAGTTTGCATGGCATTGCCATCAAAACATCATCAAAATAAGTCAGACTCCTGATAGTCAAATCAGACTCCTAGAATCTGAGCCCATAATGAACAGTTTCGCCATGTTCAGAGATTGCGAAAATTTAGTACATGGCATTGAGAAGAAATCCCCAGAATCAATACATTAAGAACTTCAGAAACTCCTCTGTGGAAACTAAAATCAATCTAGTAGCAAGGTATCTTTTCTCAACCTGAGTCCTGAGCAAGGCTCCTAAATGAGCTGTTGCTGCCTGTAGTCAAGTGACCAAAAGAAATTCCCATTTGAGGTGAAACACAAGTAAATAATATGCCTTTCCCTAGAAAAGTACTTCCTCTGACTGCATTTCCAGTTCTTATTTCCAGCTGGTTTGGTTGTAGGGCATCACAAGAGCTGTGAGAACCTGAATTGGCTGTAAGCCCCTCAAGTGGTAAAGAAGATTCCAAGACACTACAGTAAACCTCTACCTCTCAACACGTGTGCTGAAAGTCTCCTTTCTGAAGGAGAGGCAAGAAAACTAAAGCAGCGCTTTTAGCCCAGTGATTCTTCTCCCAGCTAGCAGCTAAGTATGTGAAAATGGACAGTCCGATGAATATTCTGCTCAAAAACAGTGAATAAAACAAATGAGAAGCCCAAGATATTTCACAAAATGTACCTTTATTTATTCATTGAAAAATAGCTCTGTACTGCAGCCCAAATATCCCCTGCAGCACCAGTTACCTGCAGGAAACTTGGTACACAGTTTGAAACACAGACTCATAGCTGGAAATATCAGCAAAAGCTGGGAAGGGGATAGAGGCAGGGCTGGTACTGAAATTCAGTGTTAAGGCAACAGGGTATCCAGGCCACCTGACTCCAAGGTGGTTAGTTTTAGTCACCATTCCTTCTTCCCAAGGACCACAGACTTCTCATTTGAAGACTAAATTAGTAAGTACATACATAGAAAGTGAAGCAATTTAAGAGTAGCTGATTTTCTGACAGAATTGGTTTCATGTAATTAATTTTTATCCCCATGATGCTTAGGAGCTGCTTGATTCTGAAATACTAGGACGGTTCATAGCACAGCCATTCATTAGGTTGTTACTGAAACTTGATTCCTTGAGCCAAGGGCAAATCTTTGCTGTAGTTGATTGTACTGAAAGAGAAACAAGAATTTAGAGACCAGACTTCATCACTGAAACAGATTATGCAGTCCACTTCCTATGTACAAGCTTCTGATTCCTGTCACATCTAAACAAAAGACTTCTCTAAAGCAGTTTGCCTACGTAAAATTACAAACTAACTCTACTCAGTTTTCAATATAGTAACCATGTACAGGAAAAGACTACATTTTCCATTATCTCTTCCTTTATGGAGAATCTTACTTCTCTTTGTCTATTTAATCTCTTACTAGGAGAACATCCAGATAGAAAAATCAAGGTGGGATTTCTCATGTTCCTAAGTCCTTGCATGAAAAGCAAAGATGGCACAGGTAAAGGGTAGAAGTCAGCATAGGATACTAATGGTCATCCACTATGGGCTGTCAGGAGATTTGTGGAGAGATAACCAACATATAGCTGTATCACCTACCAGAGGCAATAGGGGTGCCCTCAAGGCTGTAACTCAGTTTATTTCCTGACAAGTTTCAGCAATTTTTCAATTGAGCTTAAAATCAATCAAAAGGAAGGGGGTGGGGGTGAACACCAAAACCACCTTATTTTTTTTCCTTTGGAAAGTTAAGAAAATGTCTTCATAAAAACTCTTCAAATGTTCTTCTACTATGTGAATGTGAAAAAAAGGCAATTACACTTATAGATGGCTATTTGACATTCTGTAAAGATAGTAGCTTTGTAGTCACAGATTTTGTTTTGAACTTTTGGAAGTTCATCTGTAATTTAAATTTATTTGGCCTATCTTACCAAGTAGACCGTCTCATATAAAGTTTCCATGAATCACTTCCAGATTCTCTTCCCCCACCAGTGTGCTTTTCACCACCTGTAGCAAAAAAATTACAAATTAAAACCTATTTTTGGACATGGCAATCTGGACTAATTCCAGGAGATAAGACATTTTTATAAAAGTACATGGAAAAAACTATTCCTTTCCCTTGTCCTATAGCTGAACTAAATTATCACCCCACACAGCTAGCTCTTTCCTCATGCTTGATGCAAAAAAAAACTGCCTGGAATTTGAAGTCTCATCATGGTGGCACCAGAGGACCTTGTTTTAAAAAGATTTCATCACAATACAAGACAAGAGTACAAGAATATTCGGGTTCTTGTACTGTTTAAATGGTAAGGTTAATAACTTCTTCCACCTCCTCACTTCCTTAAGTATATACAAAGAAGAAATAAAGGCAAAAAATTGTATTGAAAGATTTTCTCACAAAAATACTACATGCCATACATCTTATATAAACTTCACAATATATACAAAATTGCTCAGGATTGTTTTAATTAAAACTTTTACACAGCCTCCCACCTGGCCAAATTTTTTAAAACCTTCAGAATATATCTCTGAGTTACATTCCTTTGATAGAGGGGAGGAGAAGAAAATAAGACATAGAATTTTTAAAAACCAAACACAGGTATTTTGAAAAGTTCAAGTATATGTAACGCTAGTCAATATCTGTTTTCTGCTAAAGCAGTATGATTCAAAATTAACTTCATTGATTTCTTCACATTTAGTCGTTTAAATGGACTGATTAGAACTTTGAAGAAGCACAAGTAACATACCAAAAGCACCTCCAATCTCAGCTCCACTGGTTGGGATGTTAACATTCACAATGCCACAGTCAGATCCCTTTGGCCTACAAAGAAAGATAAGGCACACAACTCCTCCTTAGGATCAGGAAAGGCTCCCTCCCTAAAATGAGGGCTGTAAAAGGCTTAACTAGCATTATACATAGACACGAAAGACTGATCTTATGTGCCTCGTGAAAGTATAAAAGTAATTATAAATTATGTATTAATTAATATATAATTATAATAAATATAAATTATTAATTATAAATCATACCCAAGCCAGCGGAAAATCCTTCCCAAATCCTTGGTAAAGATACTGCTGGAAAGACCTTGTTTTACTTCATTATTCCAGGCAAAAACCTCCTCTTCCTCCTAGAAGCATGTATCAATGGCTAAGTCATGACTATCGAAAGCGAAGCAGTTACAAAGAAGCTCTGTGAGAAAAACCCCAACACACCACAGCACACTTTAAACGTACAAAATGGCACTGGGCAAACATACATGTACGACGTCAGCAATATCTCCACTGCTGCACGAAACACAGTCTGCTTTTGAACAGTTATGAACACTAAAACAGAAATCAATTCCTGTACAGATTCCCATCATAACTCCAGTGCTCTTCACATTAAAGCAGATACACAGCAAGACGAACGGTGGCTATCTCACCGTGCAGAACAAGAGCTACCACTTCTTGAAGCACAGGGACAGATGCACATAAATGACACATGTCTGAGATCTCTCTCTACTGTTACCACCCTTGACACCTGTTTCCCCACACCTGTTTTATTTTACCTTAAATTTCAGCACATACAATATGGGGGCAAAGGTCTCAGTGTGGACAATGGGTGCATTATGAGGAAGGCCAGTCACAATGGTTGGTTCAACATAGTTTCCAGGGCGATTTATAACCTTCAAAATAATTCAAAAATAACCAAGTAAGTTCCAATCAGCATCCAGCTTAGTATTAGCATGAGAAAGCAATCCTTCATGGTCTGACTACTACAGTTGAGAAATCAGAAATGGAAGGACAGGTAGTATGAGTAACTTAAATTTTACTTATTTAAGTATCTAAAATATAGAAGCATAACTTATGCCCACTAAGGATGCAATCAAATTGTAAAGTCTAGAAGCTGAAACTTCGCTTCTCCTACTTGTGGGCTACTTAGAATTTTAAACTAGAAGTTACCAAAGAAAGACAAGAAGTCCTAGAATAAGTAAATGAGAATTAAACATCCTGTGTGATGAAAATGTACAAGATGTACTAGTGTCTTGAATCTCCAGTATTTCCTCAAGTTAGATATTGTGAGGGACAGAACTGCAATTTTCCTTTGTTATGTGTTTGACATTCACCATTTATGTTCCTGCTTTTATTTTCACTATCACTTGCAACTGAGGAGTGGTGTAAGAGTAGCTTCCAAGTAGAATTGCCTTTACCCTGAATACTGGATTCCAATTCAAACATTACCAATCTGACTAAACTAATATCCTCTAGTGGCTGACAAACTGAAGTACAAACTTGGCCTAAGCCATCATGTTACTATATTTTTTTCCTAGAGTACAAACTGTAGCAGGGAAAATGAAAGTTAAGTCACCTTTCCACCACAGACCACAGAGCCACCTTGTTGTTTTGCTTGTTCCACTGCATCAAGGAACATTTTCACTGCTTCTTTGGTATGAAGAGGCCCATACAGAGTGTCAGCTAAAAAAAAAAGCATATTTTCATCAAAACTGTGTATGTTTGCAAATGTTTTTATCACACCCTCTTGGGACTAACTGTTTAATCTGTCCAGGATGAGCAGTATTAGCCAGATTCTTCAACTTCCTTTCAGAGTGTGTATTCTAAATGAAACCAGCTATTTCCACCCCCTGGTAAATGGCTAAAATTAGATATGTTGGATCTATGATTGCTTCAGAATTTAAACAGGAAGAAACCAACAGCAATTTGTTTCCTGCACCCATGAGTTGGAAATAGCTACTTACAATCCCATGGATCACCGATGCGGACCTGGGCATAAGCCTTGGCAAGCTTTGTCACCACCTCATCATGGATGCTTTCATGAAGAAACTAAAATGTGGTAAGAAAGTGGTAAGACAATGCAGCCTATATAACTATTCATGAAGTACTATTGCACTTTGAAGGGGGCTGAATGAGGAATGGAAATAGTACTCCTCATATTCAGCAAATCCACAAATCAAAAAGACACAGAGGCCAAGCCTCCAAAACAGCACCAACACCAGAAAATGAAGATGTGAAACCTTCACCATAAGGATTGAAAACAAGCCAAGAAACATAAATCTGTTTTAATTTTATCCCATCTCAGATCAGTGCCATCAATGTGTTCTGTAAACATTTCAGTTTGGTGTTCCAGAACAAACACTCAAGACATTTTATTGCTACAGTTTAAGGAATCACTACCCATCCAACACACCCAAATCAATTAACCCAGATCCATTTTGCCTAATATTTACTGAATCAACCCAACCCTGACAAGACTATACAGACACTGGCTGACACTATAACACCGTCAAACTTGTTGAAATTGATTGGTTAAGAATTAGTAACAAACACCGTCAAACTTGTTGAAATTGATTGGTTAAGAATTAGTAACAAAGTTGGTAACACACACCCCCTTGGTTTGCTGCAATATAAACACTGAACCATAATTTGTTGCAGTCACAAGCAAAGTTCTGGCAATGAAAACAGAAATACAGAACTTTGCCAAGTACTGATTTATAGCACATTTAGAAATACATACAAAGGAACTGTTTAGAGTTAGAATTACACGGGAATGAAACTATGTTCTTATTTTCCTGCCATACTTATTTCTGATAAAATAAAAATGTGTTTCAAATATTATTTGTTGCTTTTTATAATATTAGGAATTCTTAGGTATTTTCTGAGCCAATTTTAACTTAAGTTAAAAATTCAGAGCTACCTAAGCCAGACAGTACACATTTACTCACCAGCCTTCTAGCAGTTGTGCACCTCTGACCTGCTGTTCCCACAGCAGCAAATAGAGCAGATGGGATGACTAGGTTCAGATCTGCATCTTCAAACACTTAAAAAAATTAAAACATGAGCATCTTACTGAAGTAAACAGGCAGTTCACAAGACTTAAGATGATAACAATATCAGAAACTGACAGGTTGGTCAAGAATAATTAGGAACAGTTGCACTAAGTTGAATGGTAAGATACAAAAAACACCTTGAAACGCTGACTAATTCTCTGCAGCTGGAATTTGACACATGCAATTGGACATAATTATAGGTTTGAACAACTGAAGAGAGCCTTTTGCAATCAAGTTTGCAAATAATTTCAGCATCATTTAAACCTTCTTTCAAGTATCATAAGTACCTTAGACTGTATATATATATATAGAGAGAGAGTACATTCTAAAATGGTAAAAGTGTAGTGTTCACAAGATTACATATAAAAGTGCAATCAGACATTCAAAACAAGCTTCCCAGGGTAATGGCGGAGTCTCTATCCATGGAAGTATCCAGAAGGTATGAGGATACGGCACTTGAGGACATGGTTTAGTGGTGTTTGTGCTGGTGCTGAGTTGAGTTGAAGTCAATCTCAAAAGTCTTTTCCAACCTTAATGATTCTACAACTAAAACTAACCTAAAATCGCACTTATTTAGTTTAGCATTGCCCACAACTTACTACTGAAGCTTACTGCTTCTCTCATTCCGTTCTTCTCTTCAACACAGATTATTTAAAAGACCTTGGAGCCTGTCTTTTTAATCTTAAAACACTACTCCCTCCAAAATACGAAGGACAGAAAATCCCTGCAACATTCTGTTCGATATGAACTGTATGTACTTTTAAAAGCCCAGTGTGGGGGGAAAAAACAAACAAGCAAAAGAAACAGAAAAAAGGGACAATTAGCTATGAATATTTGCATACTAACTTCCAAATATCATCTATGGGACTAAATTTCTACAGTGCATATTACCAATAATGGCATTGTTTCCTCCCAACTCCAGCAGGCTTCGACCTAATGAAAAACACAAAGTAAGTTATACCATGTGGATACATACTCACAGTGCCTGTCAGTGAGATCACCTCTAACTAGAGCTAAGCTTCATGAAACCTACTTTTATGGACAAACAAAATGTTTTAGAGACCATAGTCAACTAATCACTCAAGCCAAATCAGAAAATTACACCAAATACTACCTCTATCACATGTTGTGAAGATACCTGCATGGCAGATATGGCACAAAGAGGTTTAAAAAGATAGGCAAAAGAATAGCACTGGAAAGAAAAAGACAAGAGCAAAAGAAAGAAAACAGGAAAAAGCTCCAGCATAAATAGTATAACATAGATAAATAATAAGGTACTACAACAATCAAAATGCACACGAAATTTAACTAAGCTCATTCATTTCTCTGGCAACTGTTTATCTACAACCTGAAACAAAAAATCACAACCTACATCTGGGTGAATATTTGCTATCTGTTCTGGTTTCTGGAGTAATTTTTTACACTTCTATGAAATTCAAATTCAAATGTATAAAACAACAAAAAAAACCCCCACGTTTGCAAGGTGCTGTTTATAAACTAAGAAGTTAGAATCCAGCAACTGAGATTCTCACCTGTACACTTTTATACATTTTCAACAAATACAGCACCTCAAAAATCATCACTTTTCTACTGTATTTATCAGAATTAAAAGGTGAGGGGGAATGTATTCATGTATTCTAGGCACAGTGCCAAAAGACCATAAGCCCTGGTTGTTCACCCTAACAATCACCATACAATTAAACACTAATGGATACCTCTCCCCAAATTCATTGTAAGATTATGGTTTTGTGAATACCCTGGAAAAGAAATCTGAATTGTAACAGAACTAACTGAAAAATACCATATGTATCTATGAGCAGTTTCAAACCCCCATTTATCCAAGAAAAGAAAAAAAAACAAAAACCAAAAAAACCCGAAGACAGGTAACACAGCTAAAACACACTGTTACTTTAAAAACTTATGGGGGCACTGCTGCCTTCATCAAACATGGAAAGAAACAGAAAAGAACCCACACACTCACCAAATCTCTCCTGAACCATAAGGGCTACTTGCTTGCCCACTTTAGTGCTGCCAGTGAAGGACAGGAGGTCCATCCTCTCATCTCTCGCCATTGCTGTCCTGCACCATGGGACACAAAGCACTGTGTTCAATAAGAGATGCAGACAGAAAACCAGCTTGCACCTGCCACATGCATCGGCTTCAACCAGGGAGATCTTTAAAGCCAGACCCACTTCTTAGAACCATCAGGTGACTGAGCCAATGAGAGGAAAGAAGCTTTTTAGCCAGAAAAGAGGAACAAGGCTATTTCCATTCACCTTTTTAGGCCAAAAAAGCATCATCTGTACCAACACTGAAATCCAGTCTAAAGTATATTGTGAGATTAGTTCCAGCTATTATGATATATAAGAAAACATGCAAATCTATGACTTTTTCTAATGTTTGCCATGTGTTTTGCCTTCTCTTAAAATACTCAAAAGATACACTTGAAAAAAGATTTGCACTGGGAATTTCCTCATTATAGAAAGCAAACAAAGTGATTTGGATTGTATAGCTTCCAAGCACAGGTACACATCTATGACCAATTGCAGAGTCCTGCCTGAGCATGGAAAAGGGGAACTATTCTCCTCCATAACTAATCTAAACGGCTAATGCACTATACATTGAAAACTCTCAAGAACATGGTAAGGGGAACCTAACATTAGCTGTATTCTTTAAATGTAAGCATATGAAAAAGTGGAATATAAACTTAATCATGTCTCTTCATCAAATATCTCACAAGTTCTTTGTTTGCAGCTGATCTGCAAACAGCAAGTAGATGTATGTACTGTATTTAGTGCAGGGCCAGAGTTTCAGAGCAGCTGATAAAAATCATGGCAACATGTGCATGTACTGGGAGCTCCTAGAGACTAGAATAACTTTACAAGCAGTACCTCAAAGAACTTGTTTACCTTTTATAAAGGTTCACAAAACACAAGAAATGTTACCTACCCAATGTCTGCTCCACCACAAACCAGAGAGCAGATTGCTCCAGGCAACTTGTTATCCTCCAAGACTTTGGCAATTATCCTGGAATCAAAGATGTAAAAACGTTAGAGATTTCTGACAGGTGCAAATAGGGAATGAACCACTAGAACTGTCTGAGGGTTTTGGCTAGTACTGGTTTGGGTAATTTTTCTCAGGAGTTAATACTACAAGTCATAGTAATTAGCTATTTTAAGGGGCCTACTTTTATTTAACATTTTTTAAAAAGTGTTATTGGTAATATTGATAATTCACAGTAAGTATTTAAAATGCTAATATAAAGCAATAATAAACCTAAAGGAAGTATCAGCGTGAAATTAATTCTTTGGAGAAGATCTTTTTTATTGAGATGAAGATCAAAGAAACCAGAACTCACTTTGTAACAGCAACACTAACAAGGGATGTTGTAGGAGCACCCTTCCTAGAAAGGGGGAAAAAAAAAACCCAAAACATTATCTTCCTATTCTTTTCAATTCTTTAAGAATAAGAAATAATTCTAATAAGCAATTTTTAGGGTCTCTGCAGCATACTTTGGCTAGGCTGGTTTTCAGGTACAAATTAAGACAGGAACTCAAGCATTTTCTTCTGCAGCTGAGCATTCAGAAGTTCTTCTGAAATCAATGGGGGCAAGGGCTCAGCCAGACTTTAGGGGAAGAAGGTAGATGAAAGCAAAGCAGGAGACAGGAGAGAAAGTAAAGATACTTATTTAGATTTTTAATCTTAGCTGTACCAACTCTGAATACATTAACTAGCACTCTTGCAAGCCCTAAGCCTTGGATGCATCTGTACTATAGTACCTCAAAAAAGAGATTACCACGAAATTGAAAAAAGCTCTGACCACAGACCTAAAAATGAACAGAATTTAAGCCTACATTAGATAGAATCAAATATCCAGAAACACCTGACACTCAATAGCAATTTCATGCCTGAATTAATAGCTTTCTAATTTAAAAATACTGGTAACAGGGTAGAGAGTAAGATCTTACCAGAGGCAAGCGTTTCCACAGATCATTGCAATTGCACTGTTCCACCCATAAACTGCCACGGGGAAGTTAAAGGCTGTGATGACTCCTACCAACCCAACAGGATTCCACTGCTCTATAAGGGCATGGCCAGGTCCTGAAAGCAAAGTCACAACATAATGCAGTTTTGGAGGTTTCTTTAAAAGGGAAAAAGGAAAACTAGCATCACTCGTCAGTCCACCACAGCATTAGCTTGCAAACAGCTGTATTATTTGTGCTCTGAAGCTTACCTGGATCAAGGTTAGGTAGACTGTGCAAAAAGCTAATGATCTGAACATAAAAGTTTTATTATTTTTAATTATTATTTTAGCTATTCAGTTAACATGATGACTTGTGGTAATCAATAACTGACAAAGTGGTCTCTCCTTTTTAAGTACACTTCCAAATTTTTTACATACCTTCCTCTACCACCTGTCATCAATAAAGAAATGAAAGAGAACCTAATGCCTCAAAGAACAAAGAAAATGCACAGACTGACCTGCTTATCTGTCACTTCATTAGGTATTTCAGTAGCTGGCACTACTGCCTATTCCTAAAGCTCCCTAAATAACACATAAAACAGAGATCTCGCTGCACTACAAGACTGTACATTTAAGTTACATATCCTCATTCCTTTAAAGAAAAAAGAAACCCAACAAATAAACACTTAACAAACAAACAAACAAACAAAAATAACACATACTTACTTTCTGAAGGCAAAATAGGTCCACCAATCATTCGGGACAAACCAACAGCATAGTCACAGACATCAACGTACTCCTGCACTTCCCCAACACCCTCGACAAAAATCTTCCCCATTTCCAGAGAGACCTGAAAAAAATTCAGAGTAAGACAAACTTTTTTGCAAAATTCCCTTGAATCCCAAATATATTTTGTGTCCCCTTAATGTCAGGTGCATCTACTCACCATATAAGATTTAACACACACTTTTTCATTAGAAGAAATTCACCTCTTCCCCAGTTACTCAGAACTTAAAGAAACAACACACTAGACAACTGGACAAGGGTCACATTCCAATACAACAAGAAGAAATTAGAAAAGGAAATTAATGGAGAAAAATTTTTTTAAAAGCCCTACTGAAAAGAGTGTCCAGCACTAATGAAGTGCGTATGCTTAGATCAACAAAACCTTGGATTTAGATCAGCAGGCTTGCCTGCAATGTGGGCCAGGCAAGGAACAAGTTGAAAAAGAGGGGCTACTCTGCTCCAGCAAAAGAAAACAGCCACTTACATTTTTAACAAGCAAACTACTCATTTTACAACATCTCAAAACAAATTTGAGAGATTTCATTTGCAGATACTGCTGAAAATGATGACACATGTTTAGGATCAATTTTTTTTTTTTTTTTCCCTGAAGTTGATCTTAAACTACAGCCTTCTCTTAAAATTATGTTAGATTTACTCAGTTGAAATATATCAGTGAGAATAAGCTGGTATTTGAAGATACCTTCATCCAAAAGTGAGAAAATTTGAAAATTTAGGAACTGAGAAATCACCTACTTCTCTCCACTCCGTTTTGTAGTCATGCTCTGATAGCTAGGTGTAGCCTTCATGCAGATATCACCTACCACTTTACACTGATGACTGTACTTTAAAAAGGCTGTTAAATGAGGAATCAGGTTCAAAGGATTTCCATGGGATTTTTCTCTCCATTTGAAGGTTAACATAATGATTACTAACTGTATTTCTATGATGCCTATGGTCATCTCAAGACAGAAGGTATAGCTCCTACCTGTGACCAAAAACAGAGCAGTATCGAACATATTTACTAAGAAACACAGCAGTGGATCTGTAAGTGCAGTAGAAATACCTGGATACTTCACCAGGGCATGGCAAGGTGAAGCTGGAAATTTCCTAGAGTGTATGAGAAAGATCAGTTTCTATACAGCTCCTTTTTACATATCCTAAAGCCAGGAAAAGTCCTGAAACCTGAATACCTATGGCTCTTCTTTCACCCTGAAATTCATCTTCAATCCTAGCAGAGCTGAACAGACATATTATCTGTTTGGGAAAACTAAGAATATGTCGCAAGAAGCCGTAAGTTTTGGTCAAGGAATACAGGACAAACTTCTGTCTGTCCACACTCATCAGGGAAGATCTACTGTTTTTGAATACAGGAGTACCTTAGCACTCTAATTCCACCACAGAAACTGTGCTGAGGAGAAAACATGAAGGGAAACATCAGAACAAAGTTTTGAAGGTTAACAATATGGGCTTGACTACACATGGAGTTATTCACTGACAGCTGTTTCTGTACAGCAGCACAGACAGGCATGTCCTGCAAAAAGAAAGTGGAAGTTCTCCCCTTGTCTCCTTTTCTTCCCTAGCCACTAGCAAGAGTTTTAAAGCAGTGGTACTTCAGCCTTTATGTCCTGCATGGCACTGCAAGATCATCTCATTAAGACCACCTCAACTTCTGAAGCCTCATATTTCCACATGTCACTTGGCAAAATCCTGCAGATCATCAGAAAGAGCTCAAGGTTAAAAGCTCTGTATTAGAGGATTTTTTAAGGATATCCTCTTTAATATATTTTTTTATATTTTTAAGATATCCTTTTTAAGGATACTTTTAGTATGAGGAAGTGCCCTGTCAGACAAGCAGGAGAGAAAATAGCAGGGCAACCATTGTACCACTCATCCCAGAGAGGCTCATTATAAATTTTCTTTTCCTATTATAAATTGACATTTCACAGAATCACAGAATCATGGAATATTCTGAGCTCAAAATGACCCACAGGGATCATCAAGTCCAGCTCCTGACCCAGCACTATCCCCAGGATAGCACTATGCCCATGTGCCTGACAGCATTGCCCAAATGCCACAAAGCCCCAGTGTCAGGCTTGGTGCTGTGACCACTTCCCTGGGGAACATGTTCAATGCCCAACAAGCCTCTGGGTGAAGAACCTTTTAACAAGCACTCAAACTCTAAGCTGACACAGCTTCATGCTGTTTCTGTGCCATAATACTTTATTTTTTATTTCTTTTTAAAATTAAAACTTAATTAGGCAAGCTAACAGAACTAACAGCAATTATTTAACAATTACTAAGGTTAGTATTGCAGAGAAAACTGTTAATATTACTTAAAAAAAAAACAGTTCTGACACACCCCTCACCCTCGTTCCCCCCCCCCCCCCCCCAAAAAACAATGTAAGCTACTTCTGAAAATACCTTACCAAGCTTCCTAAAACTTTGATTTTTTGTCTCAGGGCATCACCAATCTGTCTCACTATTTCTCCTCGTTTAGGTGCAGGGATCTAGTCAAAACAAAACAGAAGAATCTATGTGAGAATGAAAATCTGTAACTCCTGCTGTATATACACTGCTAGTTTTCTGTTCTTGTGTAAGGAATCACTGATTGCTGTGCGTTTTTATCTTCCCAACACACTATTACTTGTTCATTTTTATCTCGTGCACTGCTTTACAAGAAACTGTTTCCTGCCTCAGAGACTGATAATACTGCAAACATTTTGTCTGTTCAAAACTTCATTTCCACTGAATATTGCCAAAAGCACTCAGATTGTTATTCTGTTACCTCTGTTCAACTACATCACCCACAATGCAACCAATCAGCTGCACCTCAAGAAACATTTTTCACAGAAGTGCACTTACTGGTTTCTGAGCCTTGAAGAGTAATTAATACCACATTTTCTTAGCAGAAATTAAGACACATAGGAACCTCACTAATGAAAATGTTAAGCTCATAAACCTACTCTTTATATACTTTTTTAATCTGGCAAATAAATAAGGTAAATAATAATCCATAGCCAAAATCAATTCACAAAAAAAAAATCAGTATGCAACAGGATTTACACATTTAAAACAGCAGTTTTCTGTAAAAACAAGAAAGAGGAGATATGCAAAAACCATGCAAGCATATCTCTTTACAGGCAATATCTTTCAAGTAAGCTCATTACAAACAACAACATCCACACATTAATAACAAATAGCTTTGAGAAAAAATCTTCAAGAAACATTTGATGTGCTGATTCTTTATCTGTTAGATTGCTTCCAGATTATTTCCAAACGTGTTATGAGTCACCAACATTATACTCACAAATGGTAGCAAAAGAACACATACTAATATACCCTGAGGAAGCCGTTTTGTTCACCCTAAACTTTGTTGTCTTCAGACAAGGTAAACTACTTTGCTGGCTAAAACACAGAGTGCACATCACCTTTTGAAAACCAGGTTTCAGGTTCTACCACAGAAACAACAGGTAGCTGTAAGAACCAAGCCTGGCACAGCCATCAACAGAATGGGTGTTGGCTGGACACAGCCGGTACAGGGAACTACAATTCGCTAAGGAAAAATAGCTTAGCTATTATAAACAACGTATCACTAATGCTTTTAAACAACACAGTTTTCTGTGAAACACCAAGCCAGTGGGTGAACAAAAAAATCCACATGTTTATAGCCAGCAGTGTTCCTCACACCATGAGAACAGGATGATCAGCAAGTTATACGTCCAAATACTCCACAGAGTTCTCCCAAAAGAAAGCAGGGGGCGACAGGAAGTGAAAGATACACAGGGATTACTTGCTACAAGGTTTCTTGAACTCCACCTGAACTACTGGCAACAGCTCACAGGCACAAGCCTTGGTAAATCTGCCAGATTTCAAAACAAACATATCCCACAAATCAATGTCCTCATCTTTGTACCCCAATGGTATCACACACAAACTATCTGGGTTTGTTTCTTGAGGTTTCCACTGGAGATTTTTGTTTTAATGCACCACACACAGTATGAACACATTTTTACACATCCACCTTATGGGGCAATTTAATAGCCAGTCTCTGCCAGAGATCTGTAATAAAACATTAACTTACATCAGCCCAGACCTTCCATGCCTCTTTAGCCTTCTTTACTGTTTCTTCATAATCCTCCAAATTACCCTACATGAAGAAGAATATCAAAGTGAGAAAAATCAAATCCCCAAAAGAAATGCCACAAAAAAACCTTCTGCATCTAACTCAAGACATTTTTATACAGAGTACTTGCACTACAGGATGCCACTTTTACAGGATGTTTGTATCCTGACACAATTTGTTCAGAATATGACAAGTTGTCTGAAGCCACTGTCAATGAAAAGTACATGTGCTGCCTAAACTACAAAACCAAAAGAAAAAAAAAACAAAAATCCCCCCAAAAAACTTAAAAAACCCAAATCACACACACACACACACACACACAAAAAAAAAAAAAAAACCCTCCCCCCCCCAAAAAAAAAAAAAAAAAAAACAAAAACAAAAACATGAGCAGAAATTTTCATTGGGGTGTTAGAGGAAGCTCCATATAGAAAAAGTCTAATATATGTTTGTATATATACACACACACATATACATTAATATGCCCTACTCCATCAGCCTCTCTGGGCATCAAAGGCTAGTAGAGCACACAAAAAGAGTAGGTTAGTACAATAGTGCTACTCTTACAGTAAAATCTTTCACAAATTTACTACTTGAATGACACGTTGCTCTCCTTCCTACTTCCTCCCAGGCCACTCATCCCTACTAAACAGGCACAATCTGCACCTATTCTGCAACTCCCCTAAAAACAAACGAAAAGGGAATGCAGGGGCGCTTGCTCTTCCCAACAATGCTTGCATGAGTGCGGGGCGGAGGGCTGGAGAGACAAGAAATGGAAAAAAAAAAAAAAAAAAAGGAAAAAAAGAAAAAAATGAAAGAAGGCAAACAGAATGTTTTTCTTCCCAGGAAAGCCGCAGGCATATTGCCAGCGGTAGGCCCTGGCTGCGACGAGCTCCAGCGGCTGCCCTGCACTCAACATCCCTGGCCCGCGGAGCGGTGATCGGCGTTTCGTGCCCTCGGCCATCCGCGCCGCGGCAGGGCAGCGCACAAACCCACGCCTCGCTCCGCAGACAGGGCCCGCCGAGCTCCTGCCGCCCCGGCCCCGCCGCTGCTGACCCCGGCCGCGCTCACCTGCCGAACGCTGGCGATGGGCTCGTTGTTGGCGGGGCAGTACGTGGTCACCACCTAGAGCAGGACGGCAGCGGTGAGCGGCAGGGCCCCTTCACCCGGCGGAGGGGGCGCGACCCCCGAGGCCCCGCCGCCCCCCGGCCCCGCGCCCCCCGCACCTGCCCGCGGCCGCCCCAGCGCCCGTTGTATACGCCCGGGTTCTCCTCCTGCAGCCCCAGCTCCCGCAGCCATGCGTAGCGCTCCTGGCTGATCAGCAGCGTGGACATGGTGGCGGACGGCGGCGACCCTGCCCTCGGCAGCGGCAGCAGCGCAGCGAAGGCGCGACGGAGCCCCAGCATGGCCGGCGGCCGCCAGCGCGGGGGGACGGGGCAATGGCGGCCGCGCCCCGCCCGCCCGCGGCCATTGGCGGCGCCGCGCCCTCGCCCCCCGTCCCGCCCCGCCGGGCCGAGGCCCCGCTGGCTGGCCTGGACTGCCCGGGCCCTGCTGGCCGGGCCCCCTTGAGCGGGCCCCCTGACCCCGTTTGACCGAGCCGCCCTGACACCGCCTAACCGGGGACTCTGACCGAGCCCCCCTGACCGAGCCCCCCTGACCCCGTTTACCGAGCCCCCCTGACACCGCCAAACCGGGGATTCTTTGACCGAGCC
>CM031878.1:67638105-67775910 GCA_018697195.1 Certhia americana
TGACACCGCCAAACCGGGGATTCTTTGACCGAGCCCCCCTGACACCGTCTAACCGGGGATTCTTTGACCGAGCCCCCCTGACACCGTCTAACCGGAGATTCTTTGACCGAGCCCCCCTGACCGAGCCCCCCTGACCGAGCCCCCCTGACCGAGCCCCCCTGATGGCACGGCCTGACCCTGCCTGACCGGGGCCCCCTGACCGGGCCTCCCCTGCACCGCCCTGGCAGGGCAGCCCGGCCCTTTCCGAAATCTACCTAAACCCTGCTTCTTTTCGAGAAGGGATGACTGAGATGGGACCTCATCAATGTCTATGAGTATCTGAAGAGCGGCAAGAGGACAGAGCCAAGCTCTGGTCGGTGGTGCTGAGCAACAGGACAAGAGGCAACAGGCAGAAACTGGTGAACGAGAAGTTCCACTTGAACATGAGAAAGAATTTTCTGTGCAGGTGACTAAACACTGGAACAGATTGCCCAGAGAGAGTGTGGAGTTACTCTCACTGGAGATACTCAACAACCATCTGGACACAAATCTGTGCCACATGCCCTGGGATGACCCCTCTTAAACAGTCAGGTTGGACCAGACGACCCACTGTGCTCCCTTCCAATGTGTTCCATTCTGTGATCCTGGGTGATTCCATATGCCCTTCAAGAGCTGCAGAGGCAGAGGAGTCCCCAAGTCAGGTGTTTCTATTCCTGCAGAAAATAAGAGCAGGAGGCACCAAAACAAGGAAAAAAAGCTCTAGCTATCTTTATGCAACAAATACACAGGAGTATGCACAATTCTTTCCATTCTCCAATACCATGCTTGAATCTCAGTTAAAAATCTCAGTGCCTTTGGCTTCCAAGACAGCCACTTAATCTTCATGCTTGTGCTTGTGAAGTTACAGCGTTTTTCTTTCCCACATGCAGGACTAATGCACTTACTTGATATGCATTCACTTTTGCAAAACTGGAAGTAATTTCTATCCCATATTTTTACTGTAATTACACTTCAGTGGCTTTGGAAATTCAGGTGACTCATGAAATATTATTTGTTTTCAGGAATGCAAGATTTTCTGAATGACCAAACCGATGATGAATAAACCCTGACACTAAGATCTAAACATCTCAGCACACACTTATAAGGTAGGAATGCCACTGCTTTGGCATGCCAATAATGGCTCAAGGATGCCATTATATATATTTTTGGTTTTCCACAGTTACACACTTTTCCTTAATGTGAATTGCATTAACTACAAATTATAATTTGGTCTTTAAGAAATGGTTGTTCAAGTGATTTTGTCAAACAAAAAATATTTTTGGATGATGTAAACAGATTAGCAGTAAAAAATAGTTTTGGCAAGATTTAAGAGCTGGCTTTGCCTTAGTCTTTGCCATATCCAAGATCAAATTGTCTCTTAGAAAATTTATTTGGATACTATAAAACTTGTATCAAAAAGGTAACAATGTTTTCTTTCTGCAGACCTTCACTTTTGGCCTTATATATCTTTACATGATCAAACAGGCATTTCACAACCTGCAACCCATGCCTTTTGTTCTAGCAAAAAAGTGGGACTCTGAAATGTTCAGGGCAGTAGCTGAGGCATGGGAACTGAGTTTCAATTCCACAGTCTTTTCTCATCACCGTAAGCAGGCAATTCCTCTAGCAACAACTGCACACAGCTATTGGTACAGTAGCTACTGGTTGAGCTGCAGAGAAAACCTGAAACCCTGGCACTATGCCTCACTTGGCTCTGTTCATATTTTTTGCTCTAGAATGTCCAAGCAGATGAAAATATCACTGTTGTAGGTGGTGCCAAAGTCCTTTCCAGAGGGACCAGGGGCCAGCTTGTCTGCAACTAGACAGTGATTATGATGCAGGGTTAACCGTGCCAGTCACGTTGTTATTTACCATCCACTGCAGTGAAGATGTGCTGAGATCTACGCTCAACCTTAGCGTGGGGCCCAAGCTTTTTTACTCCCTGCTGTGTCCAGTCCAAGTCCACATCTACATCTAGGTATGTCTTCAGAAGTTGCAAGCACAACAGGAGCATGAATTCAGGCTAGTGTCTGAAATAAAGAGCAGACACAATCTGTGCTCTGTCCCACAATTGCAAAGCAAGGCTAACCACAGGGGAGTTTGCAGGATAGAAAAACATTGTGCAACAGCCAGATACATGGAGGTGGGAGTGGGAGGAGAAGCCCTGTGTCACACTACAGTATGTAGTTTTTTTCTATTTGTTCTATGTGGGCATCCTGAGCTTGATATTTTTAATCTTTATTAGTCAGAGTTTTAGAGAGAAGTTATCTGTCTGTGATAAACTTGCTTTGCTTTGTGATCATGCTAACTTGACAATTTGCTTTCTCCTTGACTTAGATGTGTTGTATCCACCACTGAGAGCACATCTTGAAATTTGTGATATTTAAAACTGGTCATGAAACATTCTTCTGCCATAAGGTTATAATTAAGGTTGCTAAAATTTTCACTTCAAACACAGCTTTCAAACGGATATGAAAAGATTAATTTCAGTGATGCTTGTGAAAGTTGGCAAAAATATGTCCTCGTTTTGTCCATCAGTCTTTCCTTCCTCCAGATCTGATCAGCTGAGCATTGTCACAGGAGGTCTTGGCTCCAGTTTAGGGAAAGAAATGTTGTAGTCAACGGGGCTTGGAAAGGGCAGCAGTTCAACAATATCCCAGCCATGAGACAGGCTTTGAATCCTATGAAATTGTGCTCTTGGCTTCTGGATTCTCTTCAGGGCTCTTTAGATGTAGTTCTTTCTTGCTCTGTGCTTCATTTTCTCATCTGTAGGAAAAGGTACAAGTTCCTCGCATCTTTAAAGCAAGGAACATTACCTGGACACAATGAGGGTGGAGGCCAAATGTCCCTGTTCAGGAAATCCCAGTACACAGTACAAGCAATTCAAACAAGGGGAGTGGGGAGGAAAAGGAGGAAAGCTTCCAAAAACATGCTTAAA
Organism: Certhia americana; assembly: GCA_018697195.1. Lineage (NCBI taxonomy): Eukaryota > Metazoa > Chordata > Aves > Passeriformes > Certhiidae > Certhia > Certhia americana. Next base: position 67,641,062 of record CM031878.1, read on the forward strand.
ATTTTGCTTGCTTTCACATATTTTTGCAGTGTGACAGAGCCTTTCCTCAGAGCAGCAGGCTCCTCTGTCCTGTTCACATGACTGTTATTTCAGTTAATTTTCAGAAGGAACTGTGTATTTTTCTCAGTGGCAGTCCGTAAGGAATTCAAAGAACTATAGTGATTCAGGCTCTCAAAACAGTCAAATCTGCAGGGGGGAAAGCAGACAACAAAATGTCTCTCTTGAACTGAGGTTTTTCAAATCAGTGCTTTTTATTTCTGTAGTTTGTCAGTTACTCCTATTTTAAAGTTTCCTATTTACACTGCACTGAAAGTGATAACTGCCAGGAATTGCTTGTATATAGCCCATAAAGATAGAAGGTTTGAGGTATTACAAAACAACAGCAACAAACCCAACAAGGTACTTTGTCATATACACAATGCAACAAGGAATTTAGCATGCTCAAAAACAGACTTTGCATATTTAGCTCCAAGTGACAGTAAAACGGGCGACATTATACTGTCTGGCAGCAATCATCAATGACTTAGTACAAGAAGTGATAAGAAGATCACTTCACTGGGACCTGAGGCTGAAAAGGCTGCTAGTTCAGCAAACCTCTGCACTCTGGCTTGTTCCCTTTTCATGTTGTCCATGCGCTGGTAACTAGAGAATTGCAATTTTTCCACATAAAATGAAAGCATCCTTAGGTGCAGCTTGATTACCCATACCATAACAAATTCCTCTACCTTTTATATAGCCTTTTCCACCTGCAGAAAGCAGTTTAGGAAGTAAGTGACCATCATTAGAACCATTTCATCACTAAGAAGCTGGAAATACAGAGAAGTTGCTTCACACACTAGTGAGAGAAATCCCTTTAGACTTAAGTTTCAGTCTGGTATTTCGCCCTCAGGCCTTGCTACTGTATCATCTGTGTCTCATTGTGTTACAGCTCTGGAATTTTCACATAGACTGCAACTGCACTAAAAGCATCTTCTTCTTTGCTAATAACTGGTTTTTAGTAATATAAAAATAACCATCTAGCAAACCCACCTTGCACACACTTGGCTTGTCATGGAGTTGTGTATATCTTTACACTGATGGGTAGAATAAATGGTGATCAATTATGTATTTTACTCAGGCAGTCCCCAGATGGGCTCTGGCAGGGGTCGATACTGGGCTCCACACTGTTCAATATCTTCATAAACTATTTGGATGATGGGATTGAAAACATCTGCTCTAACTTCATTGCTGATGCCAAATTGGGTGATGAGGTGAATCCATCAGAAGGGAGAGCCGTGAGAGAAACCCTGACAGGCTGAAGGAGTGGGCAGGAAAAAACAGAGTGAAGAGAAGTGTAAAGTCCTGCACCTGGGACATAACCAAAGAACCCAGGATAGACTAGGATCTGTGTGGTGGGGGAGCAGCCTTGCTGAAAGGGACCAGAGGGTCCTGATGGACAACAAGCCAGATGTGATTCAACACTGCAGTGCAGCAGCAGCAATGGCAAAAGGCTAGAGAACCTGCCCCATGAAGAAAGACTGAAGGAGTTAGGTCTCTTCTCCAGGAAGGAGGCCCAGAAGGAACCTAATCACATTATTTGAGTACTTCTGGGGCATCTACAAAGGTGATGGAGGCTCTCTTCACAAAGAGCTACATATACAAGAGGAAGGGCAGTGATGCAAGTTGCACAGGATGAGGTTTCATCTTGATGTAGGAGAGACACTTCTTACTAGAACGATCACTGGAACAACTTGCCTAGGGACTTGTTAGTGTTCCCATTGCTGTAGTTTTCACCGTACAATCAGATGCGGTGCTAAATATTTTCTTGTAGGTTCCCTGTCCTACAAAAGGACTTGATTTTCAAAGGTCCCTTCCATTATTCTCTGGCATCTGTGGAGAGTGTGTTGTTCTGGAGTCCAATATACAAACAATAGAGAGAAGGACCAGGAGACGTGCAAAAAAATTTAGGTACATTTTGAATTAGGTACATTTTGAATGATGCTGAGAACAAGACCACATGGGAGGGGGAAATAAAGGGCAGTGTTTTATATATATACATGTGGATCTTTGTAGAACTTTGCTATCAGCACAGGGCAAGACTGTCCATATTAAGAAGGCATCCCAGGAAGAGTTTACTTGCCAATTTTCATGTTACCAGACAAAAAACCCCAAACCAAACCAAACCAAACCAATCCAAACCAAACCAAACTAAACAACAACAACAACAACAACAACAAAAACAACAAGAAAAAAAAAAAAAGCCCCCAGAACTCCTAAAAAAGCAAAACTAATAAACCCCCAACAACCAAACCCAAAAAAGCAAAAAACAAACAAACAAGCCAAAAAACCCAACACAAAAAGACCTCAGAACCAAACTAAACATCAACACCATAAATTACTTGGAAATGTAGGACTTAAAAAATAACAGAAAAAAACCCCCTGTATGCTTAAAGGGGCTTACCTGGAAGTTTAAACAGACAGAGAGAATCCAGCTTTTATGCTTCTGATAGTGCTGAGACCGTGAGGTATGTATTATACCTACCTGTTGCTTAGCAGCTGAGGAGGATAGGAAGCAACAGGCCAACCACATTCAACATTTTTCCCATGGTGATGACTTGTGTCTCTTCTCCTATAGTGCTTATGATAGAACCCTGACTATGAAGGAAGTTAAAGTTACCAGCATTTAAAGAAGTGAGTGTTTGTGTAGCCATCATAACAATTTTTGCAAAGGTTTCTCTCAAGTGTAACAGCAGCTAAATGTCTATGTGGGTGGTAAAGTTGCTGTGAAAATAGTCTCCCCACTGAGAATGTAATTATTCATCTTTGCAGGTTTTCATTTCTTGGCCTTTCAGTAGCATTGCTTGATGGGAAAGGTTGGTTGTGCAGCTGATACAAGCATTAGGCAGAGTTCTCTGTGGTGCATGTAGAAAATGGCTACAAGGACATTAAAAAATGCAAAACATAAAAAAGGGCCATCCAAATGTTAGCTAACATGAATCTGGATTTCATTATGCCAACTTTCATATAAGAATAACAGAGGCGACAGAGTTAAAATTAAATTAGCAGATATTTGACAATACCTGTCTGTTATAGAGGGATCATATCTTTGAGATACATATTTAACTTCAAGCCTAGGAAAATGTCTAGATAGCAAAACAAACAAATAAACAAAATAAAAACCATACAAAAAACCCCCAACCAAACAAAAAGAGCATTTATTTATGCTTCGGTATCTGGTTTAATCAAAGTATATAACCTCTGGAGACTTGGCAAAAGATCAAAAGAGAAAGGAATTCAAGAGCTCAAATTCCATGTGAAGCTCCACAGGTTTTGAAGGGCAAAGATCACCTTCCTAGGAAACATGGCTCAGCAGCTATCAACACTGCCTTGTTCTGGATAACATCCCCATGAATATTACAGATTTGGGGCAGAATGGGGCATGTCTGGAAGGGCTTTAGTCTTGTTGGTATGGAATAGTTCAGTCTTAATTCTTAATTCCAACCTAGGAACAAACCCTGCCTGTCTTGTTAGAGAGGGGAGGGGTTGTATTTGATCCAATCAGCATCCTTAGACCAAATGAACCTGGAAAGCCTAGTCCCATGTATAAGTACAGTGGTTACTGATCTTTATAGGCTTAGAAAAGTCTTGCCAGGACAAAACTCTTCTTCCAAAAATTGAGGAAAATTATTTAACCCTCGTTTTTGAAGCTGTTCAGTTGTGCAGTATTTTCTTTGTCTAATATACTCTCGAAAATATCCACTTCTGTACAGTTATATCAGTCAAAGTTATTTTTCATTCTGATGAAAAGCTCAGCAAGACATCCAGGATTAACTAACACTTCATGGCAACTCTGAAATCCCTTAGGATTGCTGCCAGCACAGAACTGAAAATACCCAGGAACCACTCAAACACATTGTAAATAACATTACCATGATCAATGTATCCCACATTATTGGTTACTGTACAACAAAGTTGACTTAATTGTCTGCAACTCAGTTTTATACCCAGCATCAGTTTGTTCAATTCCAACTACTACAGCTGTAACACACCTCCCATTTGGAATTCTAAGGAAGTCGGAGGAAGTCTTAATCGACCAGTGCTTGAATCATATGAGAGTTGAGAAACCTGAACTTCCTAAGGAGACCTGTGAAGCAGACTGCCAAAATCAATCAGATCTGTGAGAAATCAGGCTTGAAGGCGAGGTCCAGTGAGTGACAGGGACATTTTGGAGTGTTTCATACCTGATGGGAGCAGTTGTATGTTCTGTCTTGAACGGCTACTTTCTCCTTTTGATGCCTGTATAACCTAGGTCAAAGTTACAAGGTTCTTATACAGCTTGATTTATAAGATATCAATATAACCTGCTTTATCCATTTAACCTGATATCAATATAACCTATATCATAGCCTTTTATACATATAATACCTGAATAATAACTTTTTATACCTATATAACTTGATATAAATAACTTTCTATGTATGCAATGTAATGGCTAGTTAATATGGTTAACTAGTTGCTTAATGCTGAGTAGACAAAAAAAAAAGAAGAAACCTCACCAGGTGGATAGCTTCAGAGATAGATAAGTATAGTACTAATGAGAAATTGACAAATATAAAGCCAATTAGACACAAAATAAAGAATTTAGGCCAGTTAGGACTAGGCAGACCAAGGAACACCCTAACTGCACATGTTTTGAAGACAAAGTTGGAAAGTTTAGATGTGAAGAAGACCTTGGAATCCTTCAACACAGACCCCCAACGACCCCCAAATTGGGGCGGCACAAGTGCAGTGCAAAAGAACTATCTTGTAACCATGAGAGCATACAATGTAAATTAATTCTGGCATGTGTATGGTGATGTTATAGTGCCACAGCAACACCAAGCAATACTTACTGTGCAAATATACCACAGCACTTGACAAAGGTGGGTGAGTTAGGTGGAGACATCCCCCTCACCACCAGCACTGCAATAAACAAATACTTGCTCTATAGACACCAGTCTACGAGGATTTTTTTCCCAGCCTTTTTCGGGCATCACTCTGCTGCAGCCTCATCTTCAGCCTGTGGTGCTGGTGAGCAGGCTTGGGAGTGCGGCTGATGGGTATTTTGCCATCTAGTGGCAGTTCACAGGGGAAAGATCTCTGTCAGCAACACTCGCTGTCCCGGAAGATCACAACCAGAACAGATGAGTGTGGTTGTAGCAACTGGAAAATGGTTTTCAGAAGGTTCACGGCAGCATAGAACCACCCAACCCCTGCAGAGACCATTTTCTGCTCACCTGCATCTCTTGCATATTTTCTGCATGCCCGTGGCGATACGTGAAATGAAAACAGAGAAACTCACCAGATGTATTTCTTGAATGCTGCAGTGTGGGATATGAGGAAAAAAAAAAACAACAACCCCCCCAAAAAAACTTTAAAAAAGAAGGAAGAGGAAGGAAGAAGGAAGAAGGAGAGAGGGAAATGGAAAGGGAAAGGGAAAGGGAAAGGGAAAGGGAAAGGGAAAGGGAAAGAAGGCACCCCCCCAGGCCCCAAATTGAAATGCATGACTCTTCTGCTGCCTTCCTTCCTCAAAAGTGCTGTCACTGCCATGCCTGAGAGGCCCCCCTCCCCCATCCATGGCCTCCTGCTCCCATCATATCCCCGGGTTCCCCTCTCCAAGGCACTCCATGGTGCTGCTGCTGGCCTTGTCATGGGGAGGGATGGGGTAAGACTCAGCACTCACATCTCCACAGGGATCTGAGATTTGCTGTGGTGGGATGTCCCTCTCAGAGAAGGGACATCAGGTACGAGGTCTCACTGGCAATGGCCCTGGTGTCTCCCTACCATGTAATATATGTTTGTGTGGTGGAGCAGCCGGGAGAAGTGATGTCACATTTAGTGCCAGAGGGAGGGAGTTGGGGTGGCTTCTCCCTAAGAACTGCAAGTCCCAGTGCTGGTCAGCTTGGTCCCAGCTTGGACAGTGCCGGTGCTGTGGCTGCTGCTCAGCAGGGTACAGAACACTGCCATTGGGCAAAAATGCTTTGTAGTGAGAAATTTCAAAGGACATGATGACTCAGGGGGAGCAGGTAAAAGCTTCCAAAGTGGAAGGCTCTTTCCCAGGTCAAGGAATTTTTTGGGTGGGATGAGGTGGAACTGGTCCGTGTGGATTGTTGGAGAGGAATCCTAGGGCTTCTTCCTTTACCAGTTCTGCGGAGAAACACTTCCCAGAAAGATCTCTTTAGCTTCCAGACTTGCTTCTTTTCAACTCAGAAGTGAAAATCCTCATGTGTAGGAGCTTTGTGGCCTGCTTTTTGATGGCCCAGATTACTTTTGATGAGCATTGGTAAGCATACACTTGCCAGCCCTAGCACAGATTCAGTTGGTTTGTTGCAATACCTCTCAGGTGATATCAGCAAAATGATTTCACATATCCAAGACTGTACTGTCAGGAGCCTTTGAAAACTCCAGGCTCCCTTTTGTCAACCCTTTGGCCCGGCTCCCACCTCCAGGTCTACTTGTGTGCCTAGTAAATGTCTGCAATAAACCAAAGACTTCCTTTCAGCAGTGATTCCTACTTGTGAGAGCACATGCACCAATGAGTAACTGGAGGAAAAGAGCTCTTTGCACAGTGGGGCCACCCCTGGGACCCAACCAAGGATTCTGTGGAGGTCTGGCCCATGGAGTCCTCATGAAGAACTGGCCAATTTGCTCTTCCCTCTTCTGGAGGCACTGGTTGTACATGAGCTTCCTCCTGGATCATGCTCAAGTGTCCGTGCTCTCAACGGAAACCACAAAAACATGAACATGGTGTGAGACCCAAATCATGAAAGCTCTAGTGAGTGAAAACCAACAGCAGATTAACATGAAAACACATCCCTAAGTAAACCAGAGGGAACTGGGGCCAGGGGCCACACAAATGCAGCTGAAAGCCCGTGCAAGGAGAGGCAGGGCTACACCCTCCTATGTATCTCACAAAATCACAGAATGGGTCAGGTTGGAAAACAGCACAGTGAGTCACCAGCTCCAACCTCCCTGCTCAATCAGGGTAATCCTCAAGCATACTGTAAAGGATTAGATCCAGATGTATCTTGTTTCTGTCTTGGGGGAAGAGTCAGTTTTGGGTTCCTGAGCACTATTATCCCAGCTACAAGCTGAAAATAGAAGGAATATGTCCTTCACATACAGAAAATTAGGCATTTTGTTGGGGTTTATTCTTATTTTTATCTTAAACACAGCTTTGAAATATTTTATGGATATATTTCTCATATTATGAGACTACTGGATGGCTTTCATAATCGGAATTATAAACATCCTTCTGAGAAACCTTAAAAGTTGTGTACCAGTAATTCTCCATCTTCTTCATTTTTCAGAAATGTTCAGTGTAAAATATGATACATATTCTTGTCCTGGGGAATCAAACCAACAAGACCTGTTGGCAAGCCTCTTGGGCAGCGTTATTTCAAATGGTGGTCTCCCTGGATGCTCAAAGAAGGATAACCTGGAGGAAGGCAGCTGACTGGAGGATATTGTTTGAGTTCCTTGGACAAGGATTTGTGTCAGCATGATCTTGTTAGCAGAAGGATGTTCTTAAGGTTGAAACCGTTACTATACAGAAAGAATATGAAGAATGTTTCCTCCACGGGAAAACCTTAATTATCTGAAAAGGTAATATGTCTTTTCTTGTGTATAGGTCAGATATTGAACATGACAGACACAGAAGATTTGCATGTAGAAAATTATTCCTCACTGGGTAGTCGGAAAGCTGCTTGTTTACAGCCTTCCTACAGGTATGAATGACCTGCATGAATGGTCTGTGAACACATCAGGTCATAGCAAGAAGTGAGCATACAGGAATTTGATAATCAACTGTTAAATGGCTTGCATTTCTTTATCTGCAAAGAGGGTCATGAATGATATGGATTCCTCCTCTTGAAACTAGAGTTGGAAGAAGACTTGTCATGAAAAGCAGATTTCATATTTTTTGCTATTTGCTATTAAGGATTACTGCTATTCACAGGATCCAGTTTCTTTCAGCCTTGTTGACACTGATAACAAAAGATACATACATGTGTACTGCAGATGGAAATCTATATAGAAGCAATTGAAGTCTTGAAAATCTGCTGAAATTTTGTGTAAGGATTGAAAAGGAAAAATGATTCTTTTTTACAAACTTGCTTTTGTGGAGAAAGAAGGGAAACGTAAGTGGCAGATGCTTACAATGATGTATAGGAGAGGATGATGTTTCTTGGTAACAGGCTTATCACCCACATCAGTTCTCCTTCTCTCCCCATTGAGTTGATGAACCATACAGAAGGGTGGAAATCCGATTTCTTAGATGCAATTAATTCTTAATCCAATGTGTAAAAAGATGCAAATGGTTGGGGGGGTTGGCACAAGATTCTTTAATTTCTCCGGATGAGTTTGCTTTGATACTTTGCTCTTCTTGACAGAAGCTTCAGTTTTCTCTCCTGGAGGCTGGTTATGTTGCCAAGAGAGGGCAGCAAACAAGCACAGAAACTGTATGCCTGGCCCTATATTAGGTCACATGGGAATATAAGGAATCATTAGTACAGGAGATCTGTAACTTGCTATAATTTCTGCCCACCCCATTTAACCTGTTGTTAGTTTCTTCTTATTGCAAAAGCAAACCTCTGGATTGCACATTTTTCTTTCTGTTTCCTTTCAAATAAAATAAATAAGTCCAAACTTTCATGAAACATTTGAAAATAAATCCTGTGCCGTGGAGAGCATGGCTGGAGAAACAGCGCACACTGCCCTGGAGATGCTGTGTAGGAGGCATGAATCCCACACCTGACTTTTAATGGGTTTGAGGAGGACTAAGTGTAGGTAACAAAGTGTACAGCTACACTATATCTTTATTTCCGTGTGTAATAAGTATCATTGTTCATGATGTCAGCTTCCTACTGCAGACCTCATTACACATAACACAGGTTCTGATCTCCAAAAGGAGCAGCGCTTCCTTTCAAATCCATCATTCTTTTAATATTCAGAGTTAATTCCTTCAAGGGTACTGCTACACAATGAGACCACCACATAGCCTTAAAGACATGCTTATTACAGTATTTATTGAATTGATCTGGGCTGAACCTGATTTATTAAAAAACAAAGTAACCTGATTAGTTTTGAAACATATACAGTACAGGTAATTAATTTTACCCCAAAAGGGCCTGCAGTGTTTTGACCCCTGTCTCTGGAGGTCATTAGTTCTACTGCCCATATTTTTGAGATTACATTAAAACACAACATTTAGAGCTGATTTTCACTTAATGAGAAAAATGTCATGGCCTGACACGTAAAGCTGAGGTAGAAAGGGGAGGTCCATGTGGGCTTTGTGTTGCTGCACAACCAGCTGCTCTTGCTCTATGAGGTTCTGCTCTTCTAAGGTCAAACATCCTTGCTGGCTCTTTACCCATTAATTGGAAAACACTCAAAGCTCTACTGATAAAATGAAACTAATGTTTAAGGACTGGAGCACACTGTTCTAGCACAAGGCTGGAATTGTTGGAAAACACAAAGCGGTGGATGAATCCTGTCACCTGTTCTATACTTAGATTTGAACACATTAATGCCAGCTTAACCTTGTGTACAAAAAAAGAAAAGCCTTGGGTCAGACCAAGACCTAGTTGTGGAAGACCTTGGCAGGTTTCTCAGAGCAGGAGGTGCTGAGAGAGCCTCAAGCCCACAGGGGTTCAGACAATTCCAGACACAGAAGGCCTCCTGTCAGAAACTTCTCTGGCTGGTGTAGGGGAAAAACAGTGATCCCACCAGTGACCCTGCTGATTTCTCCTCAGCCAAGATATTTTGCACAACCCTGCATTTTAAGGGGAAAGAGAGTGAAAGAGTGGCGGGGAAGGACAGGCAACAGAAGTGGTGGTGTTATGGCAGGCAAACACTCTTTCCTTTGTAGGTACCACCACTCATATATACAAGACCTGGTTATGCCTTGCTTGTTCTCTGTAACCTGTGCAAGAGCACTGGAATCCAGATTAATTTAAAGGCCAATTCAGTTGTACTAATTCTCTGGAGGGTGTGAGCCTTGGCTGCACTTTCATGCTACAGCTAAATTGGTTTGGCAGCTGCTGAAAGTGGCAGGACCCCTTCTGCTCCACTCTCCCCTGTGGGGTTTGCTCTGGTCTGTGAGCAGCCTTAGCAGAATTAAAAACCCCAGCCCCTCCAATGTCTTTGCAGAAAGGGAGGAGACTCCTGTAAACTCAGTTTGAGATGTGCAAACCATGATTAAAGAAATAAACAGGAATGAGATAGTGAAAGGCTGACCATTGGTTTCTGCAGATGGACACCTTGTATCAACCCGCTCTGAGCTGAGCATTCGCTTTATAGGGCTGTCAGCAGTTGAAATGACCCTCTGTCTGAGTGTCACTGATTTCACTTGAGAGAGAGTGCAGATCACACAGGGAATGAACAAGCTTACAACCTGCCAGCTCTATGCCAACATCTTCAGCACAATACTTCCCTTTGTATCACACGAACTGCAAGATCTCTGCTCCCCTGGATGGACTTTCTTACTGGCAGTGGCTGATGGGACTTTGTGCTAAGTGCTTGTCCCTGTTGCAGGCCAGAGAGTGCTTAGCATTGAGTTTATCAGTGAAATAGACTGGGAAATATGAATATCAGTTTTTCTTTCAGCATTTCTGCTTTCTTTCATTAGCATTTTGGCTTTTTTTCATTTCTGCATTTCTTTCATCCAGTCAAACAAGGTGATTGTTTAAAAAAAAGCAAAGAATTCCTGTCTTGTACCAGTAGCAGTTCTTCTGGTTTGTTCTTTCTCTGACTTCTGTTTTTAGTTTGTTTACTTGTTCTTCTTTTTCCTTTCCCACTCCTCCTTTTTTTTTAATGGAGAAAGCAGATTAGTCACCTTGAAAACACTTTTATCACAGAATTACCTGACTTGGAAGGGACCCACAGGAATCATCAAATCCAACTCCTGGCCCTGCACAGCACTATCCCCAAGAATTATACCATGTGCCTGAGAGTATTGTCCAACCCCTCTTGAGCTCTCTTAGGTTGGTGCTGTGACCACTTCCCTGGAGAGCCTGTTCCACTTCCCAGCCACCTTCTGGGTTAAGAATGTTTTTTCTAATATGCAATCTAAACCTCCCCAGACACAGCTTCAGGCCATTCCCTCGGGTCCTGTCTCTGCCAGCACAGAGAAGAGATCAGTGCCTGTCCCTGCTCTTCCCCTCATGAGGAAGGTGTAACTGCAGTGAGCTCTCCCCTCAGTCTCCTCTTCTCCAGGCTGCACAGACCAAGTGACCTCAGCCACTCCTCACATGGCTTCCCCTCAAGGCCCTTCACCATCCTGGTGCCCTCCTTTGGACACTCTCTGACAGCTCAATGACTTTTTTGTGCTGTGTCACCCAGACCTGTCCCCAGCACTGGAGCTGAGGCTGCCCCAGTGCAGAGCAGAGAGGGATTATGTGTGTGTTCTTTTTGCAGTGGGCAGTAGTAACTCCAGATATATCACTCTCAGCAGAGAGCAGCAGAAGGCTAATGACTTGAGTACAGGTCTGGGAAACTCCAAGCCAATTAACAAACTATGGGGCTTCTCTGCTGAAATTACAGAGCCTATAAACAGCATTTCAGAAGTTTGCAGCAGTAATGAGACTGTGGCTGTTTGCTCCAAGTTTGTGATTTTTCATTCTGACAATGATGCAGATGGAACCATCAACATTCAGAATCTGATACAGAACAATCTTTGTGCTAAATCTGGAATAATCTTTGCAGTACCACTTTGTAATTAACCTGTCTTGGAAAATCTAAGTAATATTGTGAATGGCTCAGCATGGACTATTATGCTATCGACAAAATTTTCTGAATTAATCCTGTTATGTGTTTCAGACCTTCACCTCCCTTGTCAATGCTTTTAACTGTATAAATTACAATTCTTCCGAGGCCATTAAGCAGCCTGCTTACCCAGAAACATTTTTGTTTTGCAGGCTGTTAATGCAATGTAAGAAGATAGCCGTGACCTTGAAAAACAAGGGGAGAAAATTTTCCATGACTCTACATACAGGCAACAGTGAGAGATACAGAGGGAGGAAAGGATGAAACAGAAACTATAGCGCTTGTCATGGTGGAAAATGGTTAAAGCAGACCATGTTTAGAATAAAGTAGAAATGATATTCATTGCTACTCTTTTATGAAGGAAGGGAAACACTTCACTTGACAAAACTAATGGTAAAGTTCTCTGTTAAGGCAGGTTAATTAAGTAGTCCTGAATGCTTGCCATATACGAAGGCATGCCTGTCGTTGTGTCTGCTTAGAGACACAAGTTGCTGCCAAACTGAAACCTTAGCTATGTTTGGCTTTATCATGTGAACTCTGGCAGACATGTATTGTTTTCCATTTACAGTGTACATCTCTTCACATCTAGTAGCTGATAATGAAAAATATTTATAGAAGAGGAACTCATCATCAAAATTAAATCAATGCATTATAAAAGGCATTCTATGAAATACCTTCTGCTTTGAGAAACAGGCCGCTCAAGGCTATTTCAGTTTTGTTACATTTGAAGGTTTTCTATTAAAAAAAATGCTGTTTTGTTATAACAAGAAACATTTTCCAAGATCATTCTGACTAAACTTTGTTCAGCTCATTCTTGACAGGAAAATACTAGGCAACAATTATGTTGTAGCGAATAGTGAGAGAGGCTGTGTTTTTCTGCAATGCAAGTGTTTCTGTCTGAGGTTGGAAAAGGAGAACAACAGAAACAACACCAGTTTGAAATACTTCTTTATTTTTTTGCTTTTGCATTTCTTGTAAGCTGGTTCTCAAGCATATTTGAACAGATTTTAGACAGTTCTTCAGTGTTCTTTTATTCTCCTGATAGGACTGCTAGCAGTGAGTCAGTAAGCCAGCTTGCATTGGTGATATCAAATGTAATTACTAAAATAGCACTGGAAACCTTTGCTTTTTCTGGTAGCAATTAAATTAAACATGATTATTTATTATTTTCTGAATACTGAAAACTGGCTGTTCTAAATTCAAGGACAGTTAGCTCTGAGCAACAATTAGTTCCTTGCTGAAAAGGCAGTAAAAAGGGGCTTCAGTGTCTGGAACATCATCTATTATGTTGCTGATGTTGCATGTACCATGTTTGTAGGAGGTAGCTGGTGTGCTGGCTGTGACAGTGCTTGCATATGGTGGCATTTTTGATACAATGCTTTGTGCTCTGGATGTTCCTTTTTTTGCAAATGAGAAGAAAAACAACTGTGTATCTCTGTCTCAAAAACTTTGGCCAAGGATCATTTATGGACGCATCATGTGCTTCAGCCACATGCAAACTGTGCCCTTGTGCTGCAGGAAAGCAAAACACCCTCAGTGGAGCCAGTCTTGGTGCCTGGGATGGCAGAAATGAGCAGAATAAGAGGGTTTCTCAATTAATCACCCCAGTCCCCAGGGCTGTGAGTGGTATCTATAAACAACAGGCAGCTGCCTGCAGCAGTGCGGGGTCACTGTAAACAGGGTGGGACTGGGCCTCCTCTGCTCTGCTCTGCTCTGTTCCCCTCTCCTCCCTTTGTCACAGTGGGGTGGCTGGAGCCACCCAAGCTCCTTAAGGAGAGCCAGAAACATTGTGAGCAAGGGTGGAGAGTTCCAGCTCTGGGAGGCTTTTGAGTTCCTCTGCCAGTGCTGGTCCATTGAAGTGTTGTCTACAGCATTTATAACTTTTTTATTTTTTCCACACAGTGTAAACTTCTGCAAATTTCTGTGATATTTAAAACGGTAGATGTAAGCAACATGTCTATAGCATAAAGTCTATAAATAACCAATAGATGGATTATGCGAAGAAAACAGAAGGAAAAAAAAAAGGAATATGTCTAAGAGAGATAGGCGTAGTTTTGGGCTGTCCTGAAACCTTAAGCAAACAAATGTTTCCAAAAGAAAAAATAGGCTTGGACCAAACCCTAGCAGCCCAGAAACTCCTAATCTTGGGCTCCTGAGCTGTTGCATTGTTGTTGCTAATTATTTCTTCCTCCTCCATAAAATCATTCCTTCTGAGTGATCTCAGAAGGTACTAGTTGCTTTGCTGGTGAGAAGCCCATATTTGCAGGTAGTATTCTATTGTGTCAGCCAATGTTTGGCAGTTAAAGTCCTCAGGTCACTTACCCTTCAATGTTATTCTCTTTCAATGGCTAGTACAGGAAAAATATTCCTACAAGTGTTACTGTCTGCTCATATTGCTGCATAGTGCCTTCATGAACCACATAGACAGCTTTTTTGAACACTAAGAGCTTGCAAATAAAAATTACCAACTCATTTCAATGCTGAGATGTGTTCCTTGTCACTTGTTACCACTGCCCACCTTCCTTACCAGGACACTTAGTGTGCTGACCTGATGACAGATTACTGCTGCAACTCCAGCCAAATGAAGCTCCTGTTACTTGTCTGAGGCTGTACTCACTGCTGACTGCAGCTCTGCCGTACCTCTCCCAGGCAGCTGCCTTCATGCTACGTGCAGAGTTTCCTGAGCACTGCAGCAGAATGCAGCACGCAAAAGGATATGCAGGGATACACCGGCAAAGGGTGGAAATTTGTATCCTTCTATGAGAACAGGCTAGGAAATTAGCATTTTGTCCAGCTGTGACCTGATCCTGCTCTTGCAGTTATTGATGCTAATGCTGGAAAAGCAAGCTGAGCAACTCCCTGGGTTTGGAATGGTAAAAGATTTTTCTATAAAAAAAAGAGTTCCAAAGTTTTGACTACAAATCAAATATATGGAATTACACCTAAAGCTGAATTATTGCTCTGCAGGAAAAGCTGAAGAAAACCGTTGCCATGACTATTGCATTTGCAAAGGAGACTCTTTTCTGCATCTCAGAATACTCTGCAATTGGCAGCCTCCACATTGTCTCCCCTCTCTGGAGGTTCCAAATGTTACCTTGATAATACCTGTCCCCTTTCTATCCTGGTGGGAGTGAAAAAAGGGACAGAGATGGGGAGAGAACCTTGGTGGTGCTGAGCATCATGTTGACTGGAGTGAAAATGTCTGGGTGGCACGGGCAAGGCATGGTGGTCACCTGGTTCAACTTCAGTTCTTGCAGCAGGTGCTTTATTAATGGTTGGAAATCCAAAGTGCCCAAACAGATGAAGAAAGGTAGTGGTCAGGCCAAAAGGGCTGGGCCAGCAAGACACCACACTGGAAGACTGCTCTCTGGCATCCGTCTCAGCCTCCTCTCCTCAAAGCAGGTTAGGCATTCAGAGATGTCCCCATGCTTTGCTATGCTCAGCTTTTAAATGAAGACAATGATCGTTATGTCACAGAAGGTTACATGTATTATATTTAAAAGTCTTGTAGGCAATGTACAATGGAAAGCAGAGCTAACACGCTCCATATGCGAAATGGTTTATTTGGCTTTCTCTGCAGCTGAATATTTGAGATTTTAAATTTTTATTTGTTCTGCCTGAAGGTCTGGTAAGGATTTCTGCAGAAGTGCCAGGACATATTAACTGGAATAAGCCATTTTCTGGGACTTATTTTCTCTTAAAAGTGCAATCCTATTGCAAAATTTCTGGCATTCATTTTACATGTTTCTCTATCAACTTTTGCAGCTCCCACCTTGCCTCGCACTGTATTTATCCCTCAGAGAAAGGGCAAAGTAAAAGCAGAAGCTCTTCCATCTCAGAAAATCACTGATCTCATATGGTGTAACTGCTAAACGGGAGGAAAAAGAGCAAAGCTCAAAGCAGAGATAAGGCAGCTTCTCTTCAGATTTCACTGCTGAGGCTATCTGCCTGCACTCCCTGGCTGATAGCCAGAGTTCAGGGTTACTCAACATACCAAGGACAGTACATGGGTATCCAAGGTACTAGTGGCATATATCCCAGAGATTTATTATTCTCAAACAAGCTAAGCAATCTGTGGAGAACGGCTTTAATAAGGTCAGCACAGTTAGCATTAAAAACTAAGCAAACATCTCCACTCTGCTCTAAACGAACCTTCTGAGATTGCAAGAAGCCCCAGTAAAATGCATCCAACTTGCAGAAGAAAATGGAGCAGATGCTTATACCCTGCAGCAGTGAAATTGGCAGCCTAGATAAGGAAGGAATTGGTTACATGAGTGTCTCTTGTAGACTAATGCAGAAATATGAAACCCATTGTCAGAGGCAAGTGCTAAGAGCTTGTGGACTTTCCTCAAGCAGGCTGGTTGTCTGGACAGGAGGATGTGGGACAATGCCAAGGGGATGGCTGGGACCAACAGCAGCTCCACAAAGGGAAGAACTATGAAATGAGATCAGTCTTATCAGAAAATCACCAGACAGGCAGAGACCTCTGCACAAGGGAATGGAGAAACTCAGTAGCTGAACCCTATGTCATTTTTAAAAACCCACCTCTTCTTCTCTGCCTCCTAACATAGACTTAAGCCGGGTTTGGAAATAGTTTTCCTGTTAGTCCATGCCCTGTCTTTCTTCAGGGTCAAGCTAGAGTCAGCAATCAGAGACAGACTAATAAAAAAGTCCCTAGCCATGATTTAGTAGGAAGCTGCCTCCAGAAACAGAACTCTTCACTAAAAGGCCTGACCAGCTACTTATGGAAATGGTTAGAAGGCAGAAAATGAGAGCAGAACTTTCCAAAGCATGTAAGCATGTGACAGTTTGTATGCATACTCACAAACACACCCACGTGGCCATAAACCACCGGGAACTGGGATTCTTTCTGACAGACAGAATGGTTTCAGGATTATATATGGTAGTAAAAAAGGTCATGGCTAGTCTGAACAGCTTGATGCCTCTGCAAACTTCCAGTGACAGTTACAGCTGCAGATGACGAAAATGTAGGGATGCTTACAGCACTTGCATCTGAAGCCAAGGACTGAAATACTACCCGCCTGCTCCCAGCCACTCAGCAGCTTCTGTGAGAGCTGCAGCGCGTGGCGTGCCGCAATCCAGACCGTTGCCTAGCATTCATACTCTGTTTTGTTTGCTCTCTCTGATTGTGCTGGCTGGGGCTTAGGATAAATGGATGTTCATCCAATTACCCCTGGGCACCCCTTTCTACTGCCATCTATTTGAGGAAAAGTAGCTTTACTGCATGGATGTTTGCTTCCAACTTTTTTGAACTCCCTGGAGCCTTTAGAATGTTCTGTTAACCCAGAGTGTTTGCTAGCTGATCAGCTCCGTAGTTTTTCTCTGCAATGAATTAATGGAGAGGTGTGTGCAAATCTCTGAGAGTTAAGTATGCATATTCCCAAGTATCATGATTAGCCTAGTAGGTTTCATTGTAGGTGAAATATCTGTTCTATACTTGGAAAGCAGAGGATGTAATGTATTTTTTATTCCACCCACTGAAGAAATCTTGTGAATTCAATAGCTAAAATTCTGTTTATCAACACTGTTGGGCTCATCTTTTCCTTGGCCAGGTAGCTAAGAAAGAAAAATAACAGGGGAATAATTTGTGTAGTTTCAAAAAAGGGCAGCAATGACACTGTGAGCAGTCTGTTCTGGAAGTTTCACATCTATAATATATCAGAATGGGTACAGACTGAGGGACACCAGAGCCTTCTGGTGTCAGAAGGGCATACCCTGAAGTTTAACAGAACATATGTATTAGTCCAACCAGTCAACTAAACAACTTTTGTAACAAAATCACAGTACATTCCCAACCTGTCTCTGGTAGAAGATCATACCATGGCAGAGCACTGTTCAATCCCAGCATGACTAGCAAAATGAACACACCTGGCTTTACCTAATAAAGGCACAATTAAAGTACCATGAGCTAAGCCAGCTAATTTGTAAAGCTGAGCTGTTTTTTTGCAATTATTTTTGTTTCTAAATCTATCTTAGACAATTGTTGGTTTTAAACAGCTGTGCTGGTGAATCTGAGACTATCTCATATTTTACAAATGTTGCTTTGGTAGTGAAATTTACTCTGGTAGTTGATTTTGCAACATTTAAATCCTACCCTGTAAATTTACAAATCTTACTGCTCAAGATCTGCCATGGAGCCTAGGGAAATTTCCACCAGAATGTCATACTGAAGAGGCAATGTATGGTCATGCACTGGCTAGCAGGAATGTGTCAGGGTATATGAATTCAGATGTGCATGTCTTCTATTATGCATGATAGGGACTGCCAGGAAAGGGAGAAAATTTTGTCTTCTGGGAGAGAAATTCAGTTTTCACAAGCTTGGCAAGTACTGTCTTAAAAGCTAGGTGCACCACTGCCACTGATTTTAAAGATATAAATGTTGAACATCTGAAAATTG
The DNA here is from genome assembly GCA_018697195.1 of Certhia americana. NCBI lineage: Eukaryota > Metazoa > Chordata > Aves > Passeriformes > Certhiidae > Certhia > Certhia americana. Next base: position 67,659,261 of record CM031878.1, read on the forward strand.
CAATCTCAATGTACTTTCAAACTCTTAAAATAACACGAGCAATTGGAAATGAAAGGAAATTTTGCAGCTTGCACATCAAACACCAAAATAATGTGGAAAGCTGTAGGTTAATTAGAATGTATAAAACCTCTGAATTCCTTTAAAACTGCCTTATTTATACCTGTTAGAAATCCTTGCATCATGTGGAATAATATCTGTGTCCTGTAGCATATTTCCATTAATAAACTACTGTGTGTATTTGAGGGAAGTTAATCTATAAATTATTTCTATTATATGAAAATATATACATACAGGCATACAGCTATACAAATAATTTAATAGCTATAAAATTGGTATTATTTGTAAAACCTTTTACATATTGTAAACAAACTTAGATATCTTCTTATTTCCCTTTTTCCATAGTACAGAAAAAATCAGAGAGCCAAATACTGTTATGGATAGTTGGGACAAACCCCTGACTCCTTTGGAAACAAAATGTCATCCTTACACCCCAGGGTGGATAGGCAGAGATGTGTATTTGCTGATATGAAAAGAGGCACCTCCCAAGACCAGACTTCTCTGTCTCAGCCTGTGTCCACAGGTAGAATGCAGTTTCTGCTGTCAGCTGTGAGTTAAACACCAAGGGACAAGGAAAGCTCACAGCTTGCAGGGGTTCAGCAAACATGCCAAAACTTTTCAGATTCTGCCAAATCACATCTCCAGCCATCTCATAATATCTCACAATTTTTAACACCAATCTGCACAAGTCTGTTTGCTTCTATAATAGCTACCAGTTCAACTCCCAGAATTTTATTGTCAGGATGATGGAAAGAAGAGTCTCCAGTTAAAGGAAGAAACTTTTTTATCTGGCTTGTCCAGAGTGCACTTCCATCTGAAGGGCTGGGTTCTTAGACCAGAAGTTGAACATCTAGATCACTGATGTCACCTAATGTGAGCCAACACATTTGAGCAGACTAAGCCTATATGTGCAACTCCCTCATGCACACAATCTCCCCAACCTGAGGGTGTGTCTAAGGCACAGGTGCTTGCTGTCCTCAGGGAGAGAGGAGTATTTTGTGATGCAACACACACAGACATTGCTCAAGCTCAGGCAAGGTGAGAAAGTTCCTTGAGCCCTCATCCTGGCCTTGGCCCAGGTGAGCAGGTTGTCATCCTTAGCCAGCCAATGCACGAGTCCCCCCGCTGGGTCTCAGCCCGTGGCAAAAGGCATTTCCAGCACATTTCTTTGTTTTGCCCTCACAAAGCACTTCTGCTTTATATGAAAATACATAAATATTCATGGTTAAGAGCAAGTTTCAGTGATTGCATGGGGCATCAGTGGTGGTATCTGTGAAACCACTGAGGCTATCAGAGGTGTGGGCAAGTACTGGCAATCAGGAGGGAGCTTTACTGGACTAAATTTGGTAGCAGTTGACAGGAGTTTGCCATCCCTCCCTTGTTGCCCAGTAGTCAGGGTATCTCAGGGAAAACCTAGGATTCATATGCTTGAACAGGTGTTTCAATTTATTGAATAATTTAGCCATAACTCACATGTAGGCAGCTGCACAAATGCTTTATGCATCTGTCTGCTCAGCTTTCCATTTGCTCTAGCTCCTCTTCTTGGAAGCCTGCTTGGTGCAATATTCCCTGTTGCCTTTCTGACATGACTCTCAGACAGATCTGTGTAGGTAACTGGGTGCCAGTTTAGGGAAGATACAGACTGTAGACGTAACACAGAGCAGCTGAAGTGCTTGTCCACCTTGCAAAATGTAACACAAATTTTTCTGAGTTAGCTTGGGGCCTGACAGAATCATAGTCATGCTGGGGACACCAAATGTTGCATGAACAAAAGTGGGAAAAAGAATTTGAAAAAGTCACTGTATTAATACATATATATGCCTTCTAGTGCCAAAGCTACCAACCGAAATGTGAATTAGATTAGATTTCTCTTTGCTGTATTGCTGAGCATAGTCTGCCTTGAGGATGAAGAAACCTCTGTACCTTGTGTCATACAGATAAGGAAGTAAAGGGTTGGAACTGAATACAGCACTTTGCAACCACAGCTCTTGCTGAAGTCAGAATCTGACTTCCAAAATATTATCAATGGCAATCTTGAAAACCCTTCAGCTGGTTCAGATCAAGCACCTTCAAGAACTGTCTAGTGACGTGTGACATTTTCCATATGTTATTACACTTGCACACAAAATCAGTATCAATTCTTCAACCCTTAATGAGGGATGTGACTGCAACAGTAAAGCACTGGTGTATGAGACACAGTGCTACAGAGCTTTGACCCAGACTCTGCGGGGACAACTGCTCCACAGGAAACCAGCCTGAAAGGTGGGTACCACGTTGGTCTCCTGTGTATGTGACAAATCCCTTCTGCTGTCTACTGTCAACAGCTGTGAAGACAAGAATACCCTGAGGTGAGAACTAAGTAATTGCAACACTATTATTTCACTTAACACCATTCTCCATTCACAGCTTTCAAAACCAGAGTGTTTTGAGAAGGAAAACTGCAAAACCAAACAAGCATCAACATTGAGTTGTTCTTTTCAATGGCATGCATGGTGTTTGTGGCCCCACCAAAGACCCCAGCCTGACAACAACACCCCTCTTCCCCATGGGCATGGGGCCATTTTTCCTACATCTGGCATAGGGCCAAAGAGAGGGGGAGGTAAGACAAATGAAATTGTCACTGGCACTGTGTGCCCATGACAGATTGACCAGCTATGAATGATTGAAGTTGAATCCTTAAAGCATGGATTGATAGCTCCAATTTTTCATGATGCTTCTGGTACACTGGGTAAAAAATATATGCTTTTTAGCTCTAGGAAATTAGGTTTATTCTGGGAGCCAGGCAATAACTGCAGTAAGGAAGTGCAGGCTGAGGCCATGCTGGCTCTCAGTGCCCCCAGAGCCAGGTACTGCCAAGCAAGTGCTTCCTCCACAAGGCAGTATGAAAGTGTGAAACTCACAGAACAGCTGTCAGGAAGCAGCCATATTTTCAGACTTCCTTAAGTCCACTTACGTCATGAGAACGGCCTTCTTAAAATATAAATAAGACTAAATTATTCTTGAAGATGAATATATAATGAGATATGAAAGAGAAAAATGGCAGCAGGGCACTTAGAGAAGTATAACTTCTCGGATTTAGATAAATCTATTTTTTTTTTCTGTTTTCTCTTTTTCTGTGCCGGACAACTGTTTATCTTCTTCCAAGAATGTAAATAGTTTTGTTTTCACCAGCCAGCCAGAGATCTTGAAGGAAAGGCGAGCATGAGGCTTTTCTCTTCATAATTTATTTTTTCTTATCATTTCAAATACCAAAGCTAACTACAAAATGTAGAAATGCCCAACTACTCACTACGAAATACTAAAAGCCTAATGTTCCCAATGCTAAATATCTAAATGCTCAATGTTCCCACCCTCAGGGTGGTGTGGATATTTATACTACATTCTACGTAATCAGTATTTATAATTTTACTCCAATAACTATTATCTATGTTAGGTTAGATTCTATTCTAAGCCAACTATAATGTGCCACCTCACTGCAGAACATGGAGGCAAGGAAGAAGAAGGAAGAAACCCAAAAGCCATGGGCTTCCTCCATCTTGTCATCACCTGCTTACCATCCTAAAAACCCCATCTATCTCAAATTCTCACCCCATGATAAAACTACGCACTATTCTACTATTTAATACACACTCTTGAAAACCCTGCTTCATTTCAGAGCTTAAAAGCCCTTTTTCCATGAACAAAGGCTAAAAACACTCCGTCAGAGATTCTAAAATCTCTCAAACATGCAAAGAGATATTCGTCAAATTTCCAGACTCTGACATAACTCCTGTGAAATTTTGTTTGATAATTAATTTCTTTGCTTAATTCACAGATGACTACACCTAGATAGATTTTGGAAATATCAAGGCAGATTTATTATTTGCCACAGAAGTAAGTTATATTAATATAAAGAAGAAGCCCAGTGGTCTGACAGGCAGTGTCTAAATTCCCCATCAGTGTGCCTTGTGGTTACATGCAAGGGTTTATCTTCTGCCATGGTCCAGGCATTATATCTCTGCAGAAGCCATTCCTGTTCTCCTCTGGCCAACACTTGACCAATATTCCTTCCCTGGACCTGTCCCAGGACATCAGCCTAATTTAGAGCTGGGAGGGGGTGAGGACAGGCTGTGTTTGACACCCACAGACGTGTCACTGCACCCACTGCCCTGCAGTTTGCAAGCCCATTGGTGCTGACTGCACTGCTTGCTGCCTGCCCTGAAAATCCCAGTAACTGAAGGGGGAAGACCAGGCAGGTTATCATCTCCATGTTCCCTACAGCACAAACTGTTCCCTGTAGTACCTTATTTACACGTGCTATGATTTACACAGCCCACCATGACTATCAATTAGCTCCCACAACTTTAAAATTATTTTTCTGGCTTGGCAGAGCCTCCCTACCAGCACATTATTTTTGATGCTAAATATGTCCTTTCATCTGTTCATTTTGTTTCCAATTACTGTTGACTACACCTAACAAATCTCTTCAAATAAATCCTCCATTCCACTGACATTTATTGAAAATGTTCTCTTTTTTCCCCCAGTTCCTTTTAATTTAGTGTTTTCACACAGGTCTTCTTATGCCTCTCCATAAATTAATACCACCATTTCCTTAAAAATTTTAATGGATTTTCTCTGAATTCCCATCAGTTTCTTATGATCTTTCTTCTTTGGAGTCTTGCAGACACAACAACCATCAGCCTGTGCACTGACTTGCCAGCACCCAGTACAAAGGGACAAAGCTTTTGTCCATAAAATTACAAATTGAAATGTTTTATCTCTCTCCCCCTTCTTTTTTTTTCTTTTTTTTTTTTCCCTTTTTTTTTTTTTTTTTGAGTGGGCAGGCTACTAGATTGCATTTCAAATTTATGTCCAAATTACTGTTCAATTCATGTCCAAATGTCCAATTTATGTCAAATTTATGTCCCATTAATGCTTATGAGCCTTCTCTGAGTTTGTTTCTGCATGTGGCTCCTTTCTGAGGCTTCCAGATAACATACTTGGTTGTGACAGAATTTACATTTCCTTGCTCAGATGCAGCTCTTTTAGGATTTTTCTCCCTTTCTATTATCATAAGAACACAATAAATGCCACATCCTAAGCCTTTAGCAAGCCATGTGCAATCTCAGTTGCGAAAAGCAGATTTTGCACCAAAGACCAACATTGTCCAGAGCATTCTCTGTGCTGCAAAAATTGGACTTTTAATCCAGAATTATTTAATTCATGAAGCATATATGTACAGAATCACAGAATCATAAAATAGTTAGGCATGAAAGTGATCTCGGGAGAACATCCAGTCCAACCCCCCTGCCAAAGCAGGGCTGTCTCAGCAGGTGACACAGGAATGCATCCAGGTGTGTTTTGAATGTCTCCAGAGTGGGACACTCCACAGCCTCCCCACGCAGCGTGTCCAGGTGCTCTGCCACCCTCGGGTAAAGCTCTTTCCCAGACTGAGGTGGAATTTGTTGAGTTGTCGTTTATGGCCATTGCTCCTCATACTACTGCTGGATAGAGTCCGGCACCACCCTCTTGGCACTCGCCTTTGAGATGTTTGTATGTATTGTTGAGACCCTCTCAGGCTTCTCCAGACAAAACAAGCCCAGCTCCTGCGGTCTCCCCTAGTACGGGAGATGCTCCTGTCAGGAAAATTAATCCACGGGCACCAGAGGCTTGCGTCCAAAAAGCAAAGAGAGGAGTCCTTTTACTTTATTCGAATAAACGGAGAGGCCATGGAGCATCCCTTTGGCATCTCTGAAATTTTTGCAGGACGCAGCCTCCTTTTTATCCTAATTTCCCAGCCACATTTCCCTCTCTCTTTCCCCATTGGCTGAGGCACTTAAGAGGTAAAGACTTCCCAGGACGCCCGATACCTAAGATTCCCTCTAATATATAAACCCCCCCCCCCTTTTAATTTTTAATTCTTTGATCCCAAATAATGGTTGTGGTCTCCGCCGAACCTCTCCCGCAGCTCCTCGTCTGCCTTGCGCGGCAGTGCCGGTGTACAACACACAGTGTCCGTACAGAGGCCTGCCGTGTCCATGGAGCGGCATTCCCGAAGGATCGATCCCTGCCGTGTCCGTGGAGCGGCATTCCCGAAGGATCGATCCCTGCCGTGTCCGTGGAGCGGCATTCCCGAAGGATCGATCCCTGCCGTGTCCGTGGAGCGGCATTCCCGAAGGATCGATCCCTGCCGTGTCCGTGCAGCGGCATTCCCGAAGGATCGATCCCTGCCGTGTCCATGGAGCGGCATTCCCGAAGGATCGACCCCTGCCGTGTCCGTGGAGCGGCATTCCCGAAGGATCGATCCCTGCCGTGTCCGTGGAGCGGCATTCCCGAAGGATCGATCCCTCCCGGCCATTCCGAGGGACCTTTGTGCCCGCCGGGCCGCCGCGCTGCTGCTCCCTGCCGCCCCCTACCGGCCAACCCTCACCGCGCCCTCCAGCGGCGGCGTAGTCCCGCCCCCCGGGCGCGGGGCGTGGCTCCGATTGGCCGCGGCGGGGCGGCCCCGCCCCCCGGGCGCGGGGCGTGGCTCCGATTGGCCGCGGCGGGGCGGTCCCGCCCCCTGCGCAGGGCCGGCCCTGGCGGCGGGGCCGTGCTGTCATGGCTGCGCCGGACGGACGGCGGGCAGCGGGCGCCTTCCTCTGAGGGCGGCGGCGCTGGCGGGAGACAGTGCGAAGCGCCCCGGGAAGGTAATGCGCAGCCTGGCGGGTCTTTTCGGCCGTCTCCGAGCACGGCGGCCGCGGGGGTTGGTTGCCGTGAGGGAAGGAGGGCGGGGGATGGGGCCGCCGGGTTCTGAGCGCAGCCGGTCCGGTTGCGAGGCGAGCGCAGCGCTCGGGCTCTCCAGGCAGCCGCGGCTTGGCCGGAGTGCGGCCGCCGCTTTCCCCGCTGGAGGTGCGGGTCTTCTGCCGGGAGCCGGGGGCTCCGTGCTTGGGATACGGCCCGAACGGAGTCGGGAGTGCAGCTCACGGAGGAGTTAGGGAGAAGAGGATCGTGCCGTGTCTGGGATGGATAAGGCGCTGGTAGGATCAGTCCCCGCCTCTCCGTAGCTTTCCTCAGGGGCCACCCCGTGGCACGGGAGAGTCCCAAGGAATGCGGCTGGACACCGGCGCGCCACAACAGCGACTTGTTTGGGTGTAGCTGTGGGAAAATACAATGCGGTTGTTTGCGAAGTAGGAGGTGAAAACATGGAGAATTCTCATTTTGCAGATTTGTGATAAGCATAGCCTGCGCTTCAACAGGAGCCTGTTCGGAGTCTCCATGTTGTCCTATCTGGATGAAACTGATCTGAGAAGAAGCTGTGGACATTCTGTTTGGGCTAAGCACTTCCAATAAACTCTCGGTTGAAAAAATCAGGCGTGTATCCATCAGAAAGCAGAGAGGTACAGACTAAATGGATCTAAAGACGGCAGTCTTCAACGCAGCTCGTGATGGCAAGCTGCGGCTGCTGTCCAAGCTACTGGCCAGCAAAACAAGGGAAGAGGTGGCCCAGCTGATGTCAGAAAAGACCAATGGTGCCACACCACTCCTGATGGCAGCCCGTTATGGTCACCTGGACATGGTGGAATACTTGTTGGACCATTGCTCTGCCTCGATAGAGGTTGGTGGTTCGGTGAATTTCGATGGGGAGACCATCGAGGGGGCTCCGCCGTTGTGGGCAGCGTCAGCCGCCGGCCACCTGAAGGTTGTTCAGTGCCTGTTGGATCATGGTGCGTCTGTCAACAACACAACGCTGACAAACTCAACGCCGCTCAGAGCCGCCTGTTTTGATGGTCACCTGGAAATAGTCAAGTACCTCGTGGAGCACAAAGCAGACCTGGAAGTGTCAAACCGTCACGGGCATACGTGCTTGATGATCTCATGTTACAAAGGCCACAAAGAAATTGCTCAGTATTTACTTGAAAAAGGAGCTGATGTGAACAGAAAAAGTGTTAAAGGTAAGTTAGTTTTTTTCATTTTCATTGTGGTAAATAGAGGTAGAGTTACTCACTTACTTCTTTAGGAGTCTGACACAAAAAAAAATATTCTTCTGTTCTCATGAAGTGTAAGTTATAGAGTGTTTATAGCTATGTTTATACTTCTTTATAATTTACCCTTTTTTAACGTGGATTATAATTTTTTAAATAGATATATTTTAATCTTAAATCCCTAATTCTTAAAAGACTTAGTCATATGAAATGTTCACGCATGTGTTAAAAGCTAATAAACTTGCTGAGAAACACTCTGTGTAGTAGGTTGGTCTGGCAACATACTCAAACACATGAACATGTATTCTTGGTTTTCTTACTATTTCTTAACAAATCAAGTATGCTGTACATAAAACTGGTCTGTGCCAGTAAGGCTGCTCTAAGGAAATACAAAAAAAGGAGAAAAAATTACTTTCTGCATTGGAAAATGAATAATCACTTTGTTCTTCACCCACTCCCTCCAAATTCCTGAGTAATTTTGTACCTTTTTTAGAGTTAGTAAACAAAAATATATATTAGGATTAAAGAAATGAAGATGCAGGTGACTGTGATCTCAACAGAAGGACTTCCAGTGGCTCACAGGTCTCAAACCCATTTGCCCCTGTTTACAATTGCTCTGGTGTTGCCACACAAACTGAAGATTTCTGGCTTTTTTTCCTGTGATCATAATTAGTTGGACATCTGAATTTTTTATTACATATCAGACTTTTATTTACTTTTGATATTAGCCTGAAAAGCACACCAGTTACTGCAATTTACAGTTAATTTTTTATCTCACTGAGCTGGGATTAAGTTTTATATATCAATATATATATAAAAAATAATCTGCTAATAGTTCTTTTTTGTAGCATAATACTTCTACTACCTTCTTCAGGCAAATTACATTTGTAACTATGTACTGTACCTACCAGTTATTTGTGTTGAAATATCCTTTGTGTCTAGATTATTGTATGATACTGGTAAATACCAAACGTGAGAGTAATCTTTAGAAAAGCTGCTTGGTTAAATGTGCCTTTTTTCAGTAAATCATGCAAATATGTGGGTTTAGCGTAAAGAAAGCTAAACTACAGATTTGTCATGGAGGTGGGCAGAGCAAAATAAATCTTCCTTTGTAAGGGTTTGAGGTTGCTTATGAATCATCATGGACTTGTGGTAGGATAAAAATGTCATTTTTCTAAATAATGTTCTGGGAATAGCAAGCTAAATATAAAGTGTGTAAGCAGCTGAAAACTTGGGGTTTAGTTTTAAATCTGTGCCTTTATATGATAGGTGTGAACCAAGCAATGCTGTTAAATATTTGATTTAATAGGGGAAAAGATGTAATTCTGCAGCTCTTTTTCTCCCTCATTTTGTGTTGGTGGAGTAGGCTTTACCTTACTCATCGTTTTAATTCACTTTATTAGTGAATTAGCATTATTTGTCTTTGTTTAAATGACTGAGGATTTTCACACTGCTGTCAATTATTATCTTAATTCCTTTCTCCTTCCCTTACTTTCTGTGTGACTTGCATCTAGGCACACGAGCAAAGGCTCTTAAGGCAGATAAATGACCCTTAATTAAAGACGTTGGAGTGGATATGGTTCGGCTCATTAAAACTCATTTTATATTTCAAACTGTCATGTGTACAACTGGAGGTGTGTACATAGTACCTATCTGTTGGTAATGTGTGGAAATCCCCTCTGTTAGGACAGGAGCTTTTTGGTATCTAAAGTCTTATCCCTGAAGTTACTGAATGAGCAGTGGTGAGGTTAAAGCGAGCAAGAAAATACTATAAACCCTGAAAGTCATCTCTGGAAAGGCAGAAGAACTGAGGAAAATTGTTAGCTGTAAGTATTGTAACAGCGGCTGAGGCTCAGCAGGTAAACTCCTGGGTTTTGTTTTGCAAAAATGTGATTGATTTTAAATTAATCCAACAGGATTCATTCTACGTTGTCACCATCCCTCTTAAAGAGTCTTGTGTATTACTTTCAGTTTTTACTCCTCCCTGCTGTGTACTAAATAGCAGACAGGTGCTTGTGACAGGAAGATAACAGAGCACCTGCGTGTTCTGCTACTGAATAGTGAAAGTTGTTGCTGCCCTTGTATGTGAGTTCTTTTTAGACAGATCCCTTCCTAGGACATGTATAGAGAAGCCTATTGTTCCATGAAAGATGTAAAAAAATTGTTGCATTTAAAACTGCACTGCTCCTTGTAAAAGCCGAACTATGTAATTTCAGTGGAGTTGCTGTTGTGGGAGATTTCTCTTGATCCTTTTTCAGAATTTATTCTTACAGCTTGTGTGAGGGTGTGGGGCAGAATTACTTGAACTATGTCTTGTGGTTTGCCACTGGATTTTCATATTGCAAAGTGGAACTTAATAAACATTTTAAACCTCATGAACATATGTATATGAAAACGTTTCAAAGTGTTGACAGTTCCAGGGAAAAATGTGAGTAGTTTGATAGGAAAAAATAGGTACATTCACATGCATCTAAATGTACGAAAGAGTAGGTGAAAACATGTGGTGAAATCCTGCTTTTAAAATGCAGAATCCCACAGCTGTGTTTTGGGCTATGGAAATTCAGAATTCAGAGGTTCTTGAACAAGTTACAGAAGTACAGCCAAGAAATTAAAGTGTTCATGAAGATTTCAGTAGGTGTCGGGTAAGATGCTGTGCTGAGGCGAAGTGTAGGTCTGGCAGTGTAGCATGGTAGATGAAGAATGACGTTTGGGTAGATGAGTCCTCAGCTGTGAAAGATGGCCAATGGTTTTGAATTTAAAGTATGAGCCTTTGGTGGTATTTGTTTCTACTGTTTTGCAGATCTGAACTTTCTCACAGTTTCCCTGAACTTCTGTGTAGGATATAGGCTGCAGAACTGTAAGCAAAGGATTTTTAAAAAGTTTACATGAACGATGTAAGTGATCAGAAAAAACTAATAGGTAGGGTAAGAAGGGTGGATGGGTTTTATTATCTTGTAATTGAGGGAAACAGCAAAGATAGCTGCAGATAGGAAGCAGTCTAAGCAATAGTTCACAAAGTGAATTAATTTACCACTTTCTCTGATTCATGGCTTTCTCCAGTGTACTACTGTCATAGTTTTACTGCAGCCAGCCAGCAGCCAAGCCCCAGGCAGCTGCTTGCTCACTTCTCGACCAGGGAGGGATACTTGTGGGTTGAGATACAGACAGTTTAATAGGGGAAACAAAAGCAGTGCACACAAGCAAAGCAAACATTAATTCACCACTTCTCATGGGCAGCAGGGATGTGTCCAGCCATCTCCAGGAGAGCAGGGCCCCATCGTGTGTAGCACTTACTCGGATAGACAGATGCCATCACTCCAAACATTCCCCCCTTTTCTCCTTCTTCCCCCAGCTTTATGCACTGAGCAGGATGTCACATGGTCTGGAATATCCCTTTGGTCAGTTGGAGTCACCTGTCCCAGCTGTGTCTCCTCACAACCTCCCATGCACCCCCAACTCCCTCACCAGCATGGAAGTACAAACAGCAGCAAAGGCCTTGGCTCTGTGTAAGCCCAGCTCAGAAACAACAAACACAACTCTGTATTATCCACCTGTGTTCAGCACAAATCCAAAACACAACCCCATACCAGCCACTGTGAAGAAAATGAACTCTACCCCAGCCAAAAACAGCAGAACAACTCCTCATTTAAGAAGCTGCAAATTAAAAATAAAGTTTAATGAGTTGTGCTTGTAGTTAATGATCTCTCAGATGGCAAGTTTTTATGCCGTTCCTAAACGTAGGAAGAGTGTGGATAACGTTAGAGTATCATAAACATAATGTTTTTTAGAAGGTGGAATCCTAGAATGAAAGCCTCAAATGAAGCACAGTTTTGTCTCTGCGCCAGATGAGGAGCATGTTCTGTGTCAGCTGCATGCTGTTTTCTGTTCTGCTACATTATGAAGCCTGCTAGTGATTTGTTGTTAGAGTGGTGCTACCTTACCATTACCTTCAGAACAGACCATTGCGTTCTCAAATACAGTGTTTCATTGTTTGTTTCTGTGTACAGTCTTCATTTGGTGATGTGTAGGCAGGGAAATTCTTACTCTCTTAATACAAGTATCAGTCGTTTTAGGGATTCCAGATTACAGAATTTGGGCTCTTTGGGGCTGTCTTTGTTTGATTTTTCATTTAAGGTACAATATTTTAGGTAAGTTCCCCAATAGAACTATTTTTCATTCAGACTGATTGTAAAGAAATCTTATACTTCTGCTTCAATTCCAGGCAGGGCAATTAAGATCTTGCATCTTGAAAATTTGCAGTGCACATTTTAAGTGTTGCTGTGATACTTTACTCTGCTCTGCCAGATTTGCAGAAAGGAAGGAAAAAAATCCCATTATTGCAATGATTAGTGAGTTAGATTACAGATAAAGTATGCATGTGCTGATAGCCAGGATAGGCCAAATGCAAGGGTATTGTAACCTTTTTTCAAAATAAGTGCTTGAAAGGCAGGTATTTTACCTGAACATAGCTGGTAGTTTCCATTGCTCAGTGGCTTGGTATGTAGTCTCTCTCTTCAAAGTGTTTTCTGTGGTTTTGTTAGTGGTTTTCACCAACTCTGCCTGCCTTCTGTAGTTAACAAACTCATCAGCTAGCCTGAAGACTGGTCTTTCTCCTCCAGAGTACTAGAAAATCAAAATTTCTTTCTAAGAAATGCTGGACTAGGCATTCTCTTAGTTGTCTCTTTTTAGATATGCACAGGATTGCATTAAAAAAAATACAGTCATTCTTAAATTGCAGTGGCACAGTATTTGATAGTTTTGTAAAAATACGGTAAACAAGATTTGTTTACTTTGTTTCCTCATTTTGGGAAGTATAGAAGCATGCAAACCTCTGTCTCTATGGATACTGTATCAAGGGCTAGTGCTATTTCAGTATCGTTGTTGGTAAGGGGTACTAGAAGGTATAACACAAACCTGCTGGTAAGGGAAAAATCTTTTACAGACATGGCAGACACAGAACTAGGGGGATTATAATCATGCTCTTTCCCTTATGACAGATGTGGTCTAGTATGTGTTAAACATGATTGATTTTCTTGTGCAGTAAACATTAAGGAGTCTTGACAGGTTTGTTTTCTTCTGAGGGTGTTTATCTTCTCTGGTTGCCAAGGTTCGTAGAATCATTGAGGGGGCAGGGATGGGGTAAAAACCCCACAAAACAAAGGTCCTTGGGTTTTATTTCTGCTTGTTTGTTTTGCTTGCTGTTGTTGCTTTTTTTGTTTTTTGGGTTTTTTTAACTCTCCCTGTGAATTAAACACTTGCTCTAAAAATGTGCTGTGTCTTTTTTTTCTTTTTTTTTTTTGTGGTGGTGGGGTTTGCTTTTTTTTCATTTTTTTGGTAGGTATTGCATGGTACAGGGCACTGAATCACTGAAACTTGTAGATATTTTGTACATGACTACGTGTGGAAACTGAACTTCAGAAGGAATGTTTGTAAGTTAACTAAGGAAGATAAAGGTACAGTTTAGATTTAATTCTAACTAAAAAGTTTTTGTTGAAATTAAATGATGAGCAGCATGCTGTTATTCATTTAATAATTGGTAATCTTGGTCATACAAGTTCTCATGAAGTACTTCAATGAGCAAGACAGCAATTATTCCCTTACAGCATATGGAAATTAGATTAAAATAAATTGTTGATATTAGCAGTTCTTTGCATTTTTAGTTAGTTTCTTGAGGGAAGGATATTTAGTTTTTATTCGCTAGGCATTAGGATGTGTAACAGGGTTTTTTTTGCACTGTCCACGTTTATGTCTATCTGGCAGTTCTTTTAAATCAGTAAAGACTCCTGGAAGACTGAATTACTTCAAGTGCTGTGATAGAAAAAGAAATGAATGTTACATGAAAAATTTCACTTTATAAAACTGAGCAATTCATTTGTAAGGCTGCAAAAATATATACAGATGGCTAATTTTACACACTGGTCAGTCACTTAAGTACTTTTACCTTTTGTTTTTAATGATCTTGGATGCAGAATCAGATTGGTGTGAAGTTTTAATATAAGTCTTACAATGTGGGTATTTGATAAAGCATTTTGGAAGTATTAGGAAGTGGATGCACTTAATTGCTTGCAAATCAAGTCAAATCAGTTTCTGTGTCATGGCTTCATTTTCTTTCATTCCTGTGTCACAAGCTATCAGTCTGTTTTGGGAGTTACTTGCTTCTGACATAAAAAGGCCTGTCCTCCTTATGAATTTGAATACCCACCCCCACTCCAGTAAGCTTTTGGAAACACTGGGTAGTTAGTTCTGTGACACATGAAGTGTTTCTGAAATGTTCATAACTACTTTAAAGGAGTCCTGTTATCAAAAGAGTAAAATGTGAAGATACAATGCCAACTAGCCATACCTTTTTCCGTTTGTATCTGCAAGATTTGGAAGGACTGGAGTTGGAGTTATTCTTTTTCTTTTTGCTGTTTTTAATAAGAGGAAGTTATTAGATAATGTGAATAGTAAAGTTTTATACAGATAGAAACAGTTTGTAAGCAGTATTAGCAATACAGTATAGTGACACTCAATATTTAGCAGAGAAGTATCATGACTACCAGAACCATCTGCAGTCCAATTTTTTGTCTGTGCAAGAAGGAGCTTTTCATGTTATGGTAGCACTAGCTGTCTTTGATATGTGATTAAATTCCTGAGGGTCATTTTACAGCTAAAAATTGATTAAAAAAATTAAAGGAAACCTATTTTGAAATAACAATTCCCACCTTTAAAAAAATACTTCAGTTTGACCAACACCGTCATATGGGTCTCTTGGAAAATTGCTTATCAAAGAGAATGACTTTCAAATTACTTTTGCTTTTTTTTTTTTTTGTCTTTTTCCTTCTTAATACAGCAGTCGATATAACATTGTTTTTTAGTTTGTTACTGAATAGATAATGTTACAAAAATTGAATTAACTGCTGAATTGTGTTCAGCCACTATTTATCACTGTAGACAATATAGTCACTATAATGGAACTATGGACAATGTAATGTTTTGAAATGGATGAGTTAATTCACAGAATAATGGTCAATTTGCTGTATTTATTTGAACTGTTCAATTCCTGGTCAGTTTGTGGCCAATGTGTAGGCTTTGATTTGCACATTAAGGTCACTCCTGAAATGTTTTCTTTTAAATTCTTCCTCTAATTTAACAGTTAATACTTGTTAGGTGTAGATGGCTGGGAGTGTTATTTCTTAAGGTTGGTGTTTATGTTTGGTTTTGTGGTTTTTTGGGGTTTTTTTAAGTTGGCAAGTCTCAACTATCTGTCTACTCCCAGGCACTTTTCTAAAGAAACCTATGCTTCTTAGGAAGTACTCTTCCCACTGCTGTATCTGTAGATCCAATCAAATTTCAGTGAAGTGCAGCCACTGTGATGATGGACTTCCATTATTAGTTTATACATGGCATAATTTATGCCGTGGTTATTTTAATTCTATGGGCTACTGCAATATAAATAACTGGAAAATTACAGTATTTCTGATAGGCTGTTTAAACTGAAATCAGTAATTGTAATATTGATTAGAAAAAAGAAGTAGTTTTAAATTTAGAGCATCCAGAAGAAAGCGCAGTGCAATTCCTTAGAGTCTTAAGCATATTTCCACATGTTCTATATAGCTGCAGTGTAAATTGATGGCACACAGACTGCTGGATTGAGTTTACCTGGACAATGGCCAAGCTTATTTTGTGTGGAATTTTTCCACACAGGCATAGTGTGTATGCCTGGCAATTGATAAAAGAGTGTCAAAAGCAGCATTACGTGGTGATGGATCTGCAGTATGTAATATGCATAGCTGGCACTGTTCTGGTCATCAAAGCTAGCAAAATATATATTAATAGTAGAGAAACAATAGTAAGAACTTTGATATTACTGTTACCTTTTTGCTTATTTGCCCTTAATATGCTTTTATGTTGCTATTTTTAAAATATATTAAAAATATTTGCTTGAAGGTCAAAACAGCTGCCAGTTGCAGAGCTCACCTGTGAATGATAGTGTGTGGATTTGAGTACAACTGAAACAGCTGTGTCAAGTGCTGGTTCAGCCAATACCCATGTGCATCTGGGTTTGCCTTTACCAATAAACACAGAACTGAAGATGGTCTGAGGGAACAGCTGTTCTTTAGCTCTGGATTGACTGCAGTAGTTTCATTTTTATCTAGACTTTCAGCAGCATAGCAAGAAGAATGAAGTGTGTATGTATTGGTGAATTTTTGTATAGGTCTGTATTTGACATCTTCCTCTCTTAGGAATGTCAAGGTCTTATACTTCCTCAGTTGTCATATTGACAGTTTTCTAGTCTGTGATGTCAGAGACAGAGAGAATTACAGTTGATAAGCTGAGTATACCAAATTCACCAACTTGCAATCCACCTAAATTTGCTTAAATCAGTGCTTCTGCAATTGAAAATTTTCTTAGTCAAAGCAGAGGTTATAGTATGGCCAGGCCTGTTTGACTGACTGACTTAGTGCTATTAATATTAAAAACTACCTCAGATACTAGAAAGGAGGAAAATCACCTCCCTTTATATGAACTAGATTTAACCTTATGAATCTTGATCTAACAGGTAGTTTCATGTGATACTTTGTGTTGGGATGTCTTCCTCAGTTCACTTGTTAGTTTATGATTGTAAAATCACTGGCCACTATTCAGAAATGTTTCAGGAAAAGAATATTTGGAAAGTTAAGTTCACTGTCAATAAATGAAGCAATCAATTATTTTTTATGATTTTTTTCAAAAATGTTTGAATTTTGCCTTTAGAATATGATTCAGGGGGCAAAGTATGTTCATAACTCTGGTATAATTGCAAAAACCTGAGTTATAAGCTTTAGAAAATAACTTTTTACTGATCTTCTATATGAATTTGATTAGTGTGTCTGCTAAAATTGATAGCCCCATTCACTGCAGTCCTTTGAGCTCTGTTCTTCAAACAGAAGAAGAAACACTTGGATAACTTGTTCAGAAGGATGTTGTGAGGGACAATATAAACGACAAAAAAGGCAAAACTCACTTTTTTGTGAAGAAATCCTTGATCTTTTGAGAAAAGTCAAGAATCCTACATCCACAGTCTTCCCTTCATCTACTGTATAGGTGACCTTATTCTAGAAGGATATCAAAACTAGTGAAAACAGGACTTTTTCCCTTGTCAACCCAAGTTGATGGTACCTTATGATTGTATTGTCCTTCAAACGCCTTGCAGTAGCATTCAGTATAATCTTCTCCATTATTCTTCTAAGTGTTGAGGTGAGACTAACAAGTCTGTAAGTTCCTGAGTAATCCCTCTTTCCCTTCTTATAAAACAAAGTAACACTGGTTAGCTTCATTCAGTGGGGAGCTCCCAAGACTGATGGAGAGGGGTACTGCCATAACAAACATGAGCTTCTTCAGTACTTGGGTAAATCCCATCAGGTCCTGTGGACTTGGGAAATGCTACAGCTAGTCCCTGAGACGTGTCTAAACAAATGTGAAGCTACTATTTCTGAAGTCATCCTCAGTATCCAGGGATTGGGCAGATGATAGTTTATCTGTATTATTAAATACTGAGGCAAAGGAAAGCATTGAATATATCTACACTTCTTTGCCCTTAACAGTTAGATGACCATCTTCAATAAGTATCAATCTGGTATTTTCTTTAGACCTCCTCTGCTTTAAAAACCCATCTTGTTATCTGACACAATACGAGTCAGTTTCAGCTCTAATTGAATTTTTGCCTTTCGCATCTTGTCCCCTGCATATATGATCCACAGCTCTGTCAAATTCCTGCAAAACCTGACCTTATTTCCAGACAGCATACAATTTTTTTTCCTCCTGAGCTCCAAGAGGAGTTCTCAATCAAGCTCAATCAAACTGGTCTCCTTTCCTGTTTGCTTGACTTGTGATACAGTGGAATTGCCAATTCCTGTGTTTTTATGTCGTTAAGAATTCCATTTTAGTTCTGGTTTGGTGGGTTTTCTTAAACCTGTTTAATTTTTTCAGAAAATAATATCAGACATGTTGATTTTTATAGCTACCTGGCAGCCTTGCTTCCATACCAGTGCTGTTTGTGTATTGTCACTACCAGACTTGCTGTTTTGAAGTGATTTTCACTGGTTTGTCCCTTGCCGTGTCTATGTTATACTATTACGAGAATCATAGAATCATTTAGGTTGGAAAAAATCCCTTAAGATCATTGAGTCCAGCCCTTAACCCAGCACTGCCAAATGGGGAAACAAAAGCTGTTTTAAACCCAGTAATATTTGGTTGTTTTTAACTTTTTTTAAACTATTAGTATGGTGAGATTTGGGCTGTAATTTGATATGATTTGTGTAATTGTGTTTGTTGTCTTGCAGGAAATACAGCACTGCATGACTGTGCAGAATCTGGAAGTCTAGAGATCATGAAGATGCTTCTCAAGTATTGTGCTAAAATGGAGAAGGACGGTTATGGAATGACTCCCCTTCTGTCAGCCAGTGTGACAGGCCACACCAATATAGTGGACTTTCTGACCCAGCATGTACAGACTAGTAAGGCTGAACGCATAAATGCCCTGGAACTTCTAGGAGCAACATTTGTGGACAAAAAGAGAGATCTGCTTGGTGCTTTGAAATACTGGAAAAGAGCTATGGAAATGAGATACAGTGATAGGACTAATATCCTCAGCAAACCTGTGCCACAAACACTAATTATGGCTTATGATTACGCTAAAGAGGTAAACAGCTCAGAAGAGCTAGAAAATCTTATTGCAGATCCAGATGAAATGAGAATGCAAGCATTATTAATTAGAGAACGTATTCTTGGCCCTTCTCACCCAGACACATCCTACTATATTAGATACAGAGGTGCTGTATATGCAGACTCTGGAAACTTCAAGCGTTGCATCAATTTATGGAAGTATGCTTTGGACATGCAGCAGAGCAATCTTGATCCGCTGAGCCCTATGACAGCCAGCAGTTTGCTGTCATTTGCTGAACTTTTCTCCTTCATGCTTCAGGATAGGGCAAAAGGCCTGCTAGGCACTACTGTCACTTTTGATGATCTAATGGGTATACTGTGCAAAAGCGTTCTTGAAATAGAACGGGCCATGAAACAAACCCAGTGTCTTCCTGATCCAGTGCAACTGAACAAAGCTCTTTCCATAATTTTGCATTTAATTTGCTTGTTGGAGAAAGTACCTTGCAGCTCAGAACAGGAACATTTTAAGAAACAAACTATTTACAAGTTTCTGAAGCTTCAGCCTAGAGGAAAGAATAACTTCAGTCCACTTCACCTTGCTGTTGACAATAATACTACATGTGTTGGTCGTTACCCAGTTTGTAAATTTCCCTCTTTACAAGTTACTGCTATCCTGGTGGAATGTGGTGCTGATGTAAATGTCAGAGACTCCGATAACAACAGTCCCTTACACATTGCTGCACTGAACAACCATCCAGACATCATGAATCTTCTTATCAAGTCAGGTTCACATTTTGATGCCACAAACTCATGTAAACAAACAGCTTGTGATTTGCTGGATGAGAAGGAAATAGCAAAGAATTTAATCCAGCCCATAAATCATACTACTTTGCAGTGTCTTGCTGCTCGTGTAATAGTGAATCATAACATATCCTATGCAGGGCATATCCCTGAAAAACTAGAGAACTTCGTTTTGCTCCATAGATGATAGTGTGGCGTTCCAGAGTACTGTTTTTGAAGCACGACATGGTGATATTTTCCTTGAGCACTGTTGTGATACACCAGCGTTCCCTTAGCTTGCTCCATTTTGCTCTCATTGGCTAGTGTTGTTAGCATCAGATCTGCAGAGTTGGTTACCCAGTATTTAATATGAATATAATATATTTTGTGGATTATTTAGAAATGTTATGCCATATTTAGACTTTTTAAATTGTCTGCCAAAGGCTTGTCTTTTCTGGTCTTATTTGCCTGTTGGGTGTTTGGGACTGAGTTGAGTATTTTCCACTGATGTCTTTTTACTATAACTGTTATGTGGATTTTATACCATTGGAAGGTCATCTTTTTTTGGTTTTGCTTGAGCATTTCTACTCTTACTCTCTTCTTTTTCTATGGACTCATTGCTAAACTGTGCAAGTTGTATGGACTTGTTAACATTTGCAACTACCATAAGTGCTTTTATCTTCTCTATGCACTGGCTTAAACATGACTGTTGTGTGTGAGCATATTTCTATGCAGCACTTGGCCAATTTCAACTTAAATGCCAATATTGTTTTGCAGTTTGTTTAGAGCTTTCTTGAGAATGCTGTCTTCATAGCATGATGAATTCTGGAGTTATTTATCAGCTCTCCAAACTTGGGTTTCACTTTTTTGACTGCTGTAACTGAGGTTGCTTTTAGTTTGATCCTCCGGAAATTTTTCCTAAACTGGGGAGAAGAAAATCTTGCTTTTTCTGATTGTAGTCCAGTTGAACTTTAAATCTGAAAATTGTTTTGTTGCATCGTGCAGCTGGGGGAAGAGTCTTCATTATGTGCAACTGACATGATCCCCTCTGCACAAACGTCTTGCTTGTGCCGGTTATGTGACTAGATGTGAAGTTTGCTCAAAGCTGAACCTCAAACGTTGATGATACACTTCTGTGATAAATAGATGAAATATATGCTCTGCTTTAAAGTCTGCAAATCAGCTTTAGCTACAAAAGAAAACTAAAGCATGTTGATGGCATGATGTTTATCAGTCCCGATCTAGACATCATATAGTATAGTAAGTGGCTGTCTGCCAGGGTATTGAAAGCTGTATAGCAGTGTCCTTTTTTCTTCATTTTAAGTATCTTTATAAGTATTTGCATGGATTTTCCACCTCTATTATATCAGTTGTACTTAACAAAAGCAGAAGTTCTGTTGTGTATATAGCTCCTATTAAAGTACCTATTTTTTATAATATTTGCACAACAGCTTAGCTTTTGCAACAGAAAGGGCTCTTTTGACTTGATAAGAAGTCTATAAATGAAGATCATAAATGTGAGTGCGATTCAGGTAATTAATATAATTCAGCACTTTACTGTTGATTAATAGTAGGATTTATTATGGCACATTAGCCCTATTAATGTCTTAAAGTGAAATTAATTTCTGTTGGATAGGATACAGTTTACTTGCAGATTTAGTCGTCTAGCATATTGGGTATTTTTGACTTAATGTTTCATCTCAGTCATGGGCAGTAAGTGTACCTATGGCAGCGTTCTTGCTTCGGAAATCCAACGACTTGTTTTATGCCTTTGTCAGAGATAAGAGATACTTAGAATCCAAATTGATTGGGTTAGGAGGTTCTTTTTAATACTTTAATTTTTAAGTTGATGTTAGAACATTTTTGTCATGCGTGATTGAACCTGAGGAAGAACATGTCTTGGGAGCACATAAGAATAGCCCTTCCTTGTTTTTGTTGTTTTGGCATTCCTGCCAGTGTATGGCAGTGTACAGGTGCCTACTAGCTTAGCCATTTTTGCAAAAATTATGGGGATGTTTTTATGCAAAGATGTGTTAAAAGTAGTGCTGTTTGTGTATTGTCATTACCAGACTTGCTGTTTTGAAGCAATTTTCACTGGTTTGTCCCTTGCCATGTCTATGTTGTATACTCTTATGAGAATCATAGAATCATTTAGGTTGGAAAAGATCCTTAAGGTCATTGAGTCCAACCCTTAACCCAGCACTGCCAAGTCCAGCACTAAAATAAGTCCTTAAGTGCCACATCTACATGTCTTTCAAATACCTCCAGCCATGGTGACTCAACTGCTTCCTTTGGGCAGGCTGATACATTGGTTAACCACTCTTTCCATGAAGAAGTTTTTCCTAATATCCCATCTGTGTCTCCCCTAATTCAACTTGAGGCCATTTCTTCTTTTTGTGTCACTTGTTACTCAGGAGAAGAGGCCAACCCCCACCTTGTCAAAACCTCCTTTCAAGTAATTGTAGAGTCTTCAGTTCTCCATTGAATCTCCTCTTCTCCAGGCTGAACAATCCCTCAACTGTTCCTTGCCAGACCTGTGCTCCAAACCCTTCCCCAGCTCCACTGCCCTTCCTGAACATGCTCCAGCACCTCAATATCTTTCATGCAGTGAGGGACCCAGAACTGAGCACAGCACTCAAGGCATGCCTTCACTGGTGCCCAGTACATGGAGACAATCACTGCCCTGATCCTGCTGGCCACATTATTGCTGATGCAGGCCAGGATGCAGGTTTCTCTTGCATCACACAAGACTACACTCTAGTAAGTTGACTGAATTGCTGTGATTTGTAGTGTGTAGGACACATGCCACTTGGCTTTTCATGTTTGTGAGGACATGTAGTTGGGTTTTTGAATTTTAACGTTTTAATGCTTTTCTGCTGCTCTGTAAGTGGGGATAATCAGCAAATCGTACCATGCTAGAAATACATTATACATCAAGTCATAAAAATAATTCTTTTTGTATAGGTCACAGAGAAAAGGATTTTTTGCTTTGGAATTTGTTCTGCTCTTTGGTGGTTTTAGTTTAAAATTTCTGTCTTTATAACTGAAAATTGCCTTGTTTAAAATTCGTTGGACATTATTAGTTGGTTGTTCAGCCTGAGGAAGAGAAGGCTGCAGGGAGACCTTTTAGGACCTTCATGGGGCTACAAAAGAGCTGGAGAGGGACATTTTACAAAGTCACGGGGTGAAAGGGCAAGGGGGAATGGCTTTAAACTGAAAAGGGTGAGATTTAAAAAACCCTGAAAAGGGTGGTCTGGTGGGAGGTGTCTCTGCACATGACAGAGAGGTTGGAACTAGGTGATCTTTAAGGTCCTTTCCAACCCAAATCATTCTATGATTTATGATCGTTAGTCCAGAAATATGTAAAAATTGTTAATTGTTAGCAATTTTTTAAATGGAAAGCATTCCCAGAAGTGAAAGCATATCACTGTTAGTTCTAAGTAAATCTAGTGAATATTCTACAAGAAAGGCTTACTGTGTTAGCTGCTCTTTAGAAAAATACAGTCTATTAGTACATGCTGATGTATTGCACGAATTTCTGTCTAAATATCTACTGATGTGCATCAATCCAAAGGATTTATCACCTCCATGCTGAATTTAATTTTTCTTGGTGATGAAGCTCTCTGCTGAAAAGAGTACTTGTCTTGCCAGATAACTTGGACTTGGGTGTCCTGACAGATGAGTTCATGCATTTATGGTCGCTTTGCATTTAGACATGTGTGTTTACACTACACTGTTTTATTTATCTTAATTATTTTTAACTAAATATTTTAGCATTTCTCTCTTTTATTCCTATTTGGCCTTTTTTTCTGATAAAATATACTGCTTCTGAGCTACTGACACAGAAAAATACTGAGAACACTGCAGAAATAATTATATGCCCTGCAGGGATAAAACAGATTTTAAATTGATTCAACAGCTCCCCTAGAGACAAAGGAACTGATACCTTTGTTGAGACCTCTAAGTTACAGTTTTTGGGATAAATGCGTAAAGCAGCTTTCTTCTAATAGTTGTGGGTTTCAGCTGAAGTACGTCAACAAGGAAGGTGAAAACTATTCTCATTAAAAAAATTAAAATTATATTCCTATTTTTGTATCACTTAGGCTGGTAACAAAATTCTGGTTGTCTGCCATGTTCTGTTTGTTAAGTGCAGTGTAAAGTCACTGTCTGAAATGCAAGGCAACATTGTGGTTAGTTTTCCATATATACTTCACAACACTCCCTGGATAGGAAGTAATCTCCTGTATTTCCTAAGTCCACAAAGAGCTGTCTTTTAACAACTGTTTTGCAACTGGTTAAAATTAACCTCTTTCTATTTTTACAAACACTATTTTAAGGAAAGTAATGCAGTGCTATAGCTAAATCCTTAAAGGACAATTTGTAGTTAGATAAAACCCTTTTGAGGAAAAGTGTGCCTCTCCTCACTTTTGTATCAGCTGCAAGGTGACAGTGGCAAGACATGGCTGCTCTCGAAATAGCTCCCTCGTGCTTTGAAATATGGAGTGGAAGGACTGTTATACTCTAAACTGTTGAGAAGCATGAAAAAGTAGACTAAACACTAATTTTACCTTCTGTGACTACAGTGATGGCAACTGGTATTTAACACTCCAAAGTAATTTTGATAATTTTGATGAGAGACATACTAGACTGCTCATATTTCTTGGCTTTGAGTGTAAAAGTAACTGTTGAGCCCTCAGTGAGGGCAGAGCAAAAAGCTGGCTTTGGTTTGGTTTTAAATAATGTTCTATTTGTGTTCCATTCTATTGCAAAGACTTCCTATTTCCGTGTATGGAAATATTGCAGTTTCCTTTAATGTGAAGTAAATTAGCTTTAACAGTAATGTAAAAAAGGAATAAGAATCATATTTCTCTGCTCCTACTCTCTTTAGGCTCCAAATACAGCTTACATTAAAAATATGTTTTGGACAAGACCTGTGCGAGTGTACGTATCTGTTTTCTCTAGGGTATTGCAGTATTGGTTGGTAAACTATTTTTCCTGTTGCGTAGCTAAATGTGAATTCTGCAGCTTCAACCTTCCTGTCATTAAGAGTTGCACCTTAAGCAAAAGGTCATGTTTCATGCTCTTTCTTTCTGTGAAACTTCGGTCTGGCAAAGCCTTTGAATTTTGGTGATGGGTATAGTAAAGAAAAGGGTTGAACTGGATGATACAGGGCAAGTTATTTTCCCTCTTTCTAGAAAAAGCAGTTAGTCATACTGTTAACTAGGGGAAAACAGTGCTTTCAGTTTGTAATCTAAAAGTAGATAGCAATGCCTTGTAAGAAGTAAGCAGCAGACAGTTCTCAAGAAGGCTGGGAGAATTAATTTTCTTCTTCAAGCTTTTGAAGGATATTCCATATTGCATGAACAATTTGAAAAATAGAGGAATAGAACATTTCAAGGGTGAGAGAAGCAAAAGATCCTTATCAATGGCAGGTAGAGAACTGAAGACTTTGATGAGCATTACCATTGTAATTTCAAAATACCTTTGTAGTTAGGCACAGTAGTCACAATCCTATCTTATAAGGAAGTGTACATTTCAAAGAGCTGGGACTTTAGATTAGGCCTAATCAATAGCAATAGGATCAAAAAAGATGAGGTTCTGGATGAGGAAAACTGCTCCAGAACTTTCCAGTAGGATAATTGTCACACAAATGGCTTTAGAGCATTGAACGTAGATTCTCCTAAACAGGAAAGGGAAAAACTGGAAAGGATCATTTGCGTCATTATTCATCCTTCTGCTGTTGCAGATGAAAAAAGATGTCTTCTAAGCTGTGTAACCATCCAAAAATGCTTCTTGGCAGTAGCGAGTGCTGGCTGGTGCTTGAAGACCAAGACTCATCACATGAAGTACTGCAGGATTAGGGCAAAAGAGACCAAGTGTGAGGCGTGTTGTTCTGGCAAAGGCAATACTTTTGTTTGTTTTGCACAGAGGGCCACTGCCATCCACAGTGAACAGCAGAAGGCCCTTCTTCCCCACTCCAAAGTCTTACCTTGCAGTTGATCTCCAGCATTCAGAAAAGTTGAGAAGAGTCTATGCTCAGAAGTTATGGACAACAGTGTAGAGTTATGCACTCAGGGGAAAAAAGAATTGCTTTCTGATTCATGTAAATGTCTGTCAGAAGCCAGTGAGTGTGGGGCAATTTAAATTAGGAAAATGGCAACCACATCTCCCATCAGATCATAAGACATGATCATGAGACATGATATGGGATCCTCTCTGAAGGAAAAAAAAGTGCTCAAAGGGTTGCTTCTTATGTCCTAAGATTTATAAAGTCATAAGTTCCTTACCAAAAATTCTCCTTAGAAGGTTGTTTGGAATTCCCATCTATCAGTAAGTAGAAATATAATTCCCACTGGAAACATATGTTTTCCTAGCTTTGTGTGTGTAATCTCATAGTTTCAGCACTTGTTGGTCCTTCAGAGAAAGTTATCTGCTCAGCCTTCATGTGTTTGGGCTAAATCAACCAACCAGAAGAACTTACAAACTGTAAGAATAAGCAAAAACCAGAATAATCTAGAGTCAAGTAAGCTGACAGAATGGTTCGGTTTTCCCTTTTCCCCTGTCTTGTATGCTACCATAAAACCCCCCAGGATCCACTGGTTCACTAAACACTTTGCTGCTGAACCTGCAATTTAAATTGCCTATTCATTCCTTTTTACAATGGGAGGGATTTTTTTACAGTAAACAGTTGATTGTTTTCAGATTCTGTGGCTTGCATTGTGCTCTTTTAATATTTTAGGTCGCTTTGTTCCATTCACACACAGCATTATCCTAACTGGAATGTAAGGCAAAATGTTCAGTGAATGAGCCAGACTTGGATTATTTTTTCTTTCCATCACGTAGTTTCAAAATAGTGAACATGCCTTTTTCTCCTTTCTTTTTGCATGTGAGGCTACCAGGCATGTTACTGTCTAGCCTGTACTTACTGGCTAACCAGTAAGATGGGGTCCACTAAAAATGAATGTGCTCTTTCTGGTTCTCTGGCTAAGGCAAGCACATCTCATGTTTTACCATGCTTTGTTTTCCAGTAATGCATAAATTAGAAACTTCAGGGAGTTAAAAGCCAAAAGAAACAAGCAAAAAATCTCAAAAAGAAAACCCAGCAAAAACCCAACCAAAAAAAAAAAAAGTTTGAACAACTAAAAAACAATAAACAAAAAATTGCCAACAAGACCCTCAAAACCAAACTAGAAAACAGGACCTGCTATAAAATAACAAAATATGCTGTTGATGCAGATGCCCTGTGAGATGCTACAAGGAGTGTGGATGGCTTACTTCCAGTCCCACCTTGTGGTAACCTTAGGGCCAGATGGCAGATAGTTATGTGAGAAGGCTGGTCCCTGCAGGCTGCACCCACCCCAGCACTGCTGTTCAGATTAGGGATGTGCTTTTTAAGTGAGTCTCCCCATTGTCCATCCTTTGCTTGTTTGGGTTTGTGTCACTTAATTGTCTTAATTCACAACCTATGTTACTTTTGAGTGCACCTGAGCTTAAAGAAATGTTCCAAAACCTCACCTAACAGGCTTTGACCACTAATGGCTGTTCAGTTCATGAGAGCAGACTATAAGTAGTTCTGAAAGAACTCCTTTGTCTTCTACCATTCCTCCTCTACTCCCACGGAGTGTCACAGACTTTTGGTCCTTGGCATCAGCTCCTCCATTCTGCTGATCTCCTTTCTATTACAATTGTAACCGTGATTTTCAGTTTCACTTCTGATGTTAAACATAAGCTGACACATACACTGGCTTGTTTTCCTTTTGCTTGTAGGTGGTTACTGCCTATCGTGCATAACATCCCATAACCCATGTTCTGCTTTGAGCTGGGTCATGAAAATGAGGTAATGTAGTTGATTGCTAAAGGTGGGTCTACCACATCATTAACTGTTGGAAAATGAGTCAGCTGTGCCACATGCAGCACTGATACTTCCTCCTGACAGGGTAACTGACCTTAGTACAAAATGGTGTTATGTATTGGAAAGAAACACTTGCTCCATTATATGAAGGCAGAAACCTAAGGCACAGACTCAACGACCTCTTAAAATGACCACAGGAAGTATGAGCTGTAGCAAGAAATAAGGTTCAGATCATCTGGCTCCAGGGACTTCAGTTTTGAGACTCTGCTCCAGGTAGGTTTGACATCGGTAATTTCCTAAGTGAAGACTGCTATAAAACAGAACAAAACCACCAAGAATTTCTTAGAGAAATCAGGCTAATGTTATTGCACAATTTTAATGTATGGGTCTATCCTTCCTCTCCCTAATTTTTGAACATGTTAGGCCAGTTTAATAAACTCGAGAGAAATAGAGCAGTCTGTGTGTGTCTGTAATTTTGAGAACACCAGAGCGAGCAGATGGCAGAGTCTGTACTAACAGTTCCCACTGAAGAAGAGAATTTGGCAGGAGCTTGACTCTTATTAGACGTGAGAGAATCCACACAGGAATTGAAATACTTAGGACCATGAAAAAGTCTTTGATCTCAGTCCAGGCTTTACTAGAGAGCAACAGATCTGGTCACTGATGAGGATGTACCATACCTGCATTACATCATAGGCAGTCAGTGTACCTGTTCATCAAGGTAGTGGCATCTGAACATCAGATCATCCTGCTTTGTATGGTCTAATCTCCCTCAGCAAGCACTCAATGTCTGTAATGGCACAGAATGTTAATGAAAATTGGTCATAATGCACAAAAATGAGAAACTCCAAGACCTTTTATGGCTGTATACTGACTATGTTACTATACCTGCCAAAATGGTCTGAAATTATTTCTCTTGAGTAGTTATTATTGTCTGCTAAGCAGGCTGGGGGAAACCATGGCTCCCAGTTCATCTGTTAGGGTTCTGACCTTGTTTGCATCATGATTTCTTTTGATCTTTGTACAAGTAGTGAGCAAGATCAGACGCTGTGATCACCCTTTTCCAAAATCCTTCATTTCAGTTTTCAAGTCTGGAAACCGTTGTATTAAAAAGCTCAAAGTGACATGAAATCTGTAAGAGAAAACTCATATCTGGTGAAGAACTGTTCTATGGAAAAATGGGAAGAACTGTTCTATGGAAAAATGGATTTGGCACTTCTGCCCATTGGTGTCCATTCTCTGCTGAGTTTCCACTTCCAGTGGAAATTTTTCTGAGATCCCTGAGTCTGTCCATGCCTTGGCTTAATTTTCCAGCTCTCATGAATTCTTTGCACAGCAGTGTTTTTCCAGCTGTGATGCCTTGCCCTCAAGTCCCTATGAAAATTGCAGTGGATGGTGACTGCCTTTGCCCTGCACTGCCACTGAAAGCCAGCTGCTGAACTAGTCAGCCTTTCTCTGACAGTGGTGCCTAGGAAAGTTCAGTGCAGGTGATATGCAATGGCAGCTATTTAAAAATAAAAAGTAAAACTAAATGCTCAGATTTCCCTCCATCCTTTGTGATCCTTTCTAAATGTGCCGTCATTGAATTTCATCATCATCATGTTCTCTGCTGCCTGTCTTTATTGTTCCCACTTACTCTGCTGAGCTTCTTACCTCCTGCTGTTCCCCTGCTGCCATTGTAGCTGAGTCAAGCCTGCATTGAAATGGGAAATGCTTGGGGAGATTTGGTTCTTGCTATTCCTTAGGCAGCTTGTGCTGTTTCTAAGCTGTGTCAGTTGGGAAACAGAAAGGCTGGAAGAAATGCTGGATTCAGGTTGCTTGTCCTTTCATCATCTGGCTGGTGAAGGTGTTTAGCATCTTGTCATGGTTCCATCCCAGCCAGCAGCCAAACCCCAGGCAGCTGCTCACTCACTCCCCCACCAGTGGGATCAGGGACAGAATTGAAGGGTAAAAGCCAGAAAACACATGGGCTGAAATAAAGACAGGTTAATAGGGAAAGCAAAGGCCACACATGCAAGCAAAAGAAAACAAGGAATTAATTCACTGCTTCCCATGGGCAGGCAGGTGTTAGGCCATCTCCAGGAGAGCAAGTCTCCATCACTTGCAGTGGTGACTTGGGAGGACAAACACCATTACTCCAGAGGTCCAGTCTCTTCCTCCTTCTGCCCAGCTTTGTGTACTGGTCACATAGTCTGGAATATCCCTTTGGTCAGTTGGAGTCACCTGTCCTGGCTGTGTCACTTCCCAGCCTCTCACACACTCCCAACTCCCTCACCAGAGTGGCAGTACAAAAAGCAGCAAAGGCCTTGGTTCTGTGTAAGCCCAGCTCAGCAATAGCAAACACAAGTCTATATTATCAACCCTGTGTTCAGCACAAATCCAAAACACAGTCCCGTACTAGTCACTGAAGAAAACTTTACCCCAGCTGAAACCAGCCCTCCTTATTAATGTGAAATGTGGGTTCTGTTAATCACACCGCACAGTAGGTTTTCTTTCACACAATGTTGCAGCTGTACTCTGCAGGTATTGCTGGTGTAAGCTGTTAAAGATTCTATAAGCAGATCTCATCCTGGAATCAGTAATAACTGGATTTTGTCATATGCAGAAGGTACTTGAAAAGCTTTGCACATATTTAAACACCTGTTCTATTTCCTAACTTGCTGATTTTTGCTCCTGAAAATCTGCCTTAAAAAAGCGTCATTCTCTCAGTGTCTTTCCAGATCCCACTACTTTTTCCACCAGGTTCCTATGTTATGACTCTTTTGCCCTTCTCTGCCATAGAAATATGTGGTAGTATTAGGAATGTGATATTTCATGTGTTCCTTCTGAAGATGTTTATTAACTCTGCAAAAGTGGAAAGTGCTTTAAAATTGCCTCTTACAGGGTGTTCTGTCTGGTTCTGTATTGGCATTAGCAAGGCAAGGGTAATTTACCTCAGAGGGTAAATTCTAGTAGATTAAAAAGAAAATTTTCAATTGGTAATAATGAAATTTTGTAAATTCCTACTGTTTTAGCATGTTTTTTCATGTTTTTGAATTGAATATGGAACTGTTTTCTTAAATCCAAAAAGGAGAAAATAAAATGACGCTGGACCTACATCTAGTAAATGAAAAACCAGGCATGTTATGCTGCTGGTGGAACTAGATGGTATCACAGAGGGATGTCTGTCAAGTCCTGCATTTACCAGCTCCTCATAGCACTCTTTGCTCTCCAACTTGCATGACGGGCAAAGGTTTGAGTTCATTCATGTTGCGCCAAGTGTGAGTGATGAGGCTGAAGAATGCACATTCTGCTCTTCTCTGGCAGCCAGCAGTGGTGCAACAGGGATAGCAATGGCTGCTGCTGCAAGTCCCTTTCACTGACAAGTTCACTAAACACAGCAGTTGTCCTTCTGTTCTCCAGAAAAGGAGAAGTGAAGGAGTTGATCTGGGCAGCCCCCTTCTTTGAATTGCAGTGTGATCTGCAGCTGGATAACATTGCCAGTCAAGGCATCAGAAGGTACTGCTCTAAAAGCACTATGAAGAAAAGGGGGCAGTACCACTCTTTTCTAATAAATCCTCACACCCTGCTTCAGTGTTTGGCTGTGTGACACTGGCAGAAAACAGCCAAGGAGAAAAATGAAAGAAGGACATGCAGCTACTGCAAAGCCTGTCTGATTTAGCAGGCAACAGGACTGCTAAATACAACAACAAATTTTATTTGGGGGGTGAGAAGTTACTGGAACACTCAGTGAGAAATGAAGTACTGCTACTGTACTGATAGTGTAAGGCACTAGACACAGAACACTACAGAGAGAACAGGGACTGTGCTCACATATTTTGAACTGTCAGTCTCGGAATCTGAAATATCACCTCAGTAATTTTTAGTAAGGTTTGATCCCAGAAAAAGAAACATAAGTAGAAATGTAGTTTTATGTCTTTTCTAAGCAGTTCAGATTTTGTGCGTAGTCACAGAACCGTTCTCTGACATGATGCTAAAAATTCCTTAAATTTCCACTGTGATTGATGCAAAGTGACTGCAGCATCTTCTGTAAAGGATTTCTCAGCAATGAGCACTTTACCTTCTAGGCAAAGTTGTCTACATAGTCAACTGTTCAGCAATCTGCTCAGCTGAAAAAATGCTTTTGAAATGAGGAAGTACTCCTTGAGATACAGACACAGAAATGTTCTAAGCATTGTGTAAAAGCGTTCAAAACCTAAAATGCTCCTCAGTCTTGAATAAGTTCTTGTTCAAAAGAGAAATTTCAGAAGGTGGGTAGAAATTTACGAATTTTCTTTAATGCTGGAAATCTATCTTTTCACAGCTAAAACAACATTTGTTTTATCTGTATTAGTTGGATAAAGACCTCTTAAAAAAAGATTAAGTAGATCTTAATTTGATGTTTTATTTTATGATCTCTGGAAGATGGCTGATTATGTTTCTTCCAAGAAGTTAATTTTATTCAAATCAGTGAAATCATTTGCTTTCATACAGAAGTGGAATTTTTAATCAAGGGTATCAGAAGGACTTACAAATCAATCTCACAGAATTTTTAGTCTGTTTCCACAGAGTTTTTTAGCTACATACACTGTTTAAAGTTGTCTTGGAACTCCCAGACTTAGCACCTGGGGCTGAGCACCTGTGTGATGAACAGCAGTGTAAGGGAGGGTCAGACATTCCATCCTTGTTAACCAGGCAAGGCCCAGCAAGCACGCCTGCTTTGTGTCAACAAGTGTATGTATAGTACATGGCATAAATATGCACGTGCATGTGTAGCAAAACACTGAGTTCATAGTGTTCATAGAGTAGGCATGCACCTACTCACAGACAGGGACCTGTGAACCTTCTTTAGTCAGTAATCATGCTTTTAACACTGCCTTCATTTGACTGAAGCAGTAGAGACAAAGCAGAGTGACTTGGTCTTGAGGCCAGTGCAGAGGTATTGGGTAGCAAAACTGAGGCATTAGGAAAACCAGAGGTTTATGGATTGTGTGGCTTGATATAATACTAGCCTTGGAAAAAAACATGCACCTGGAGAAAGTACTAAGCAGAACACTAATTTTTATGGATATTACCATATTTTGTGTACTTAATGGCATATGATGCAGCTGCATACCTGGATAAAGAGACACTAGTTTTTCTTGTTTGGCACAGTTAGAAAAATAAGTGACAACTGAGGGTAGAAGAGAAAAGAAATCCAAAACTCTCTTGATTTCCTTTTGTGCTGTGAGCATTTTGCAATCAATTGCAAACCTCCACATACACTTTTGCCCTGATGCCCGAGCAGGTGTGTCTTGGATTAAATCTGGCAGGCACAGAACATCTCCATTGAGGCAGCTTATTGAATGTAAGAAGGAAGAACGCTGTTTTCCCTAAGCTGTTTTTAAGAGGAACGCCTACAGACTCAAGTTCTGTAGGATTCTTTTTCTTACAATTTTGTCAGTTGTTGTTTTCCTTTCTCCAAATGGAGTTATTGCATGTAGAAGAGAGCTGCAATAAAACAACTGTGTTTTACCTCAAAATGGTCATACTATCTGCAAAGTAGAAATGCTGTTTAAGTATCTCAGTTGTGAAACTACTCATCTAGGAACTTATCTGGTTCTACAGAGAAATGAAGATTAAAAGTATCTTTGTCTTGCCTGCAGTGTCTGAGAGAGGTCAAAGTACAGAAATTCTTCATCATGCCAGTGAGATGTTGCAATAGAGAGGGCATCATTCAGTTGGCATTTATTTCAGTATGTAATTGCTATTGCTAAAATATGTCCCTAGCTGTTTGGTGCTGCAGAACATGTACTGGGAAAAGGCACCTCTGAAACAGTGTAAATTGCAGGTGTGAATTATCAACAGCAGGAAAGAACAGAGGCAGCAGTTTGCAGAAGTAACAACTTTCCCTTTTGCTCCCTCCCTAACTCCTGACCTGTATGTTTTAAAATCCAATGAAGAACATTATTGTTTGTGGCTGTGATGCTAGCATTACAGAGTGAACCAGTGGTAGACTTACGTTTGCAGACAGCCTGAAGCTTTGGCATTTGGAAGCCTGTTGTTTTGCAGCCTTCTCTCCAGGATGACAATAGTGAAAACTCACAATGATGCACAGCATTATTAGCTATGCAAATATCAGCTAAAACTCCTAGGAAGGACAAAGAAAATGTCACGATTATTAATAGTGTTGCACTGACTCCCAAGACTTAATGAAGCTTAGGAGGTTGCCATCATATTCCTAGTTTTTCCTGACTCCTGCTGCCTCTGTCCTGGTGCTGTGTTCATGCCCAATTCAGTTGCCCAGCAATCTGCACTTGACTCACATGCAATCCACCTACACTATTTCTTCAGACTTCCTTCAGCTTGCACCATATAAGATGAGATGTGAGGGCAACATCTCACTTGGAAGGGTAACACTATCCTGTGGAAGGATACCTGGGCTGCTTTCTTCTTCCCTTTTGGTACAGAAGTCACTGGTTTGCTGGTGTATGTGTTTGTCCAGCTAAAATAGCCATTTTTCTGCCCTTTGAGGCTGAGAGACTTCTCTGTGAGGAAGTCTAAGTTGTGTTAAGGGCTTGCCAATACAGGAAGTTTGTGCTGTCAAAAGACTCATGCAAACAAAGTACTATGATGGGAAGCTGCTGGGACTCTCCCTGTCCTTCAGGAATTCGAGGTATTTCTTAATTTCTCAATGCACTCCAGAATCCAATTCAATAGGTTTTACCAAGGCATTCAAAACTATAATGATGTAGCCTAACTGCTGAAGGGCAGAGGAGGAAAGATGCAGTGCCTTAGCAGAAGGGAATCTTTCTGTCTTCCATTGGTGGGATTTAGACTTCATAAATCAGGGAGGGATCTTTGAAGCAGCTGTTTGGCACAGGTCCCCTGTAAAGTTCAGAATTTCCTGGGTCAAAATAGGTGGAAAGCAGCTGAATTGGCTTTTTTTTTTTCTGACTATATTGCACCTTGTTTATGAGGTGTATAATGGATACAGTAATAGCATCACCATGAACATGGGAAATGGGGGAAGTGTTTCTACAGGAGTCTTCCTCTTCTTAGTCCCAAAGGGTGTTGTTCTTGTAAAGTGCTCAGGTGTGAGGCCACGTGATTACTTTACTCCTTTCTTGTTCCTGGAAAGATTTTAAATCTAGGTTCTGAATTATTTGTGTTCTCACATCTTATCAAGCTACAATATGTTGAAATAGAATTAAACTGTTCATACAGAGATAAGACTTCACTATGTACACAGCTGTGCAAAGTGAAATTTTGCCAGGCATATTATGCCATTTAATATTACAAAAAACTTTCAAGAGGTGCAGGGGACTTCTGATTAAGCTAACAGTAATTGTGTTTTCAAACACTTATTTTATGTTTTAAAACCTTTCAAAAATATATTTGCAATGTGCTTTGGCAAATACCTGGGTCTGATGGTTTCATGCTTTTCAGCCAACTTTCGTTCTTGTTAATCTGTTGGAAGCTCACAAATCAAGTGGTTTTGGAATAGTATTTTAGAGTATCAAGCAGCCCATTAAACTGGACAGATATCTAAGCAGTAGTTCCTGCTTAACTCCTTCCTGTGAGCAGCTTCACTGCTGTGAAGGAGACTGGAGATGTACTTCATCTGTGACTGTCAGCAAATGCTAAGCATGCATAAGGCACTTCATTTTTTCTAGTTGTTAGTGCCATTAGTTAGTCTTTCACAGGACTAGTCTCATCCAGGTTGGATGTGAGCTCAGGATGTCTCTTATCCAGTCTCCATCTGAAAACATAGCCAGTTATGAATGCAAGACAAGTTGCCTCAGTACTTTATCCAGTGTGGTCTTGAAAATCTTGATGGTGTTTCTCATAGAATCATCTCGCTTCTCTGCTGCTTCTTTGGAGGAAAAAAAATATGCTTACAAGTCTGACCAGTGTATGGGATATTTCTGCTTTTTGTCTTGGTTGGCCGAAAGCACCAGCCTTTGGAAAGTAAGCTGAACATATCATGTGTAAAAGTATGAATTATTTGAGAGAATAGAATCATAGAATAGAATGGGTTGGGCTGGCAGGGACTTAGAGATCATGGGCAGGGATGCCTCCTCCCCAGCCCCACCCCCCCAGTATCATGTTTTCAGGCCATGTCATCTATTTGGATTTGTGCCTTTCTTCTCCTAATAGACCAGCAAACTGCAGGTTTCCTTTCTCTGCATTTTCCAGTTGTCCAGAGTGGTCTCATTTCTCTTTTGTACTTCCCTGTTGCTGACTATTCTTCAGTTACCAGCTGTATTCCAGGTACCCTTGTCCTCACCTCTCC
Source organism: Certhia americana (assembly GCA_018697195.1). Lineage (NCBI taxonomy): Eukaryota > Metazoa > Chordata > Aves > Passeriformes > Certhiidae > Certhia > Certhia americana. Next base: position 67,694,773 of record CM031878.1, read on the forward strand.
TATGCTACACTTCTCCCAGCATCTTCTAGTCCCTGTTTCTAAACTTTGATGTAATTTTGCTGTGTAATTTTTCCATGTGGATACACAAGAGTGTATATAATTATGCAGAAGAGCAAAGTAAACAGAAAAATACAATGACAAAGTCAAACAATTAAAAATTCAGTAAGGACTGGCAGCAGTCTCATTCTCTATTCCCACATGCACATGGCAGATCAAGCTGCTGGTAATTATATGATCAAGTTATTTTATTCTCAAAACCCTTCCTTGTTCCTTGGACAGGATGTAATTCTGTGTGTGAGTCAGGGCTGCGTGTTGAAGGAAGATGTTTGCTGCTGCAGGAGCTGAGACATTTGTAGCAAATGGGCCCAACAAGTGCAGGAAAAGCAAATGGTTAGCTTTGTATTGAAGGGCACTGACCCTGCCCTGGCTATTTGGATGATTCTGGTCCAGGATTTTGGTGATGCTAAGCAAGTGACTTCCACCGAAATTCTCAAAGGCAGTTACAGCAGGCATTTCACAATTTCTAGGTGCTTACCTGCTTGATACCTGGTGTTGGAATCTCTCTCATCACAGATATAATTGAAGTAAATAGGAAAGATTTGCTTTAAATGTATAAATAATTATGTTTTCTGTTAACTTTTTTCTGTATTCTTAAAAAATTGTCTCTCACACATTTCAAATATGAAATCAAAAGCTTACAAGAAAATGTAGCACAGCTAATTTAAGGCAGCATTGGGACTGTTTCTCAAACTCTAAATTAAAAGAAGGCCACAATCAGAAATGATAAGTGTGCTAATGCAAATGATAGCTTCTCTATTAATTTTCATTTTATTAGGCTTGGGACTTTTTATGTTTTGTGGGTGACAAGCTGAGGTGCGAACAAGATGTGAGCATGGATATCAATGACTCTTAACTTCCCATCTTTTTGGTGTCATCTACTCTGTTTTTACAGATATTTGAAGCCTTATTACATAAATCTGTTACTCATTTAGTATTTACTAACCCTTGAGCTAACTTTGGAGTTGAGTGTGAGGAGAAATAAGCCAATATACTTGGACCCTTCATCTACCCCGGAGCTTGCACTGTTCTGCCACAGACTTCCAGCCTCCACTCACAATCCTTGAGAGCACTGTGTAACCTCCAGCCTCAGAATATGAAGCACCTTTTCAGGACAGAGCCCTTCCACCACATAAGCAGGACTCCAGTCCTCAGGCTCTCTTATGGGTGTGTGGGGTGATCTGACAATGCAGGGCAGCTTGCTGGTGAGACACACTCTCCCTCAGATACTGCCCCATGTCCTTGTTCATGTGCAACTGTGTATTTTGATAGGAAGTGTGCAATATACCTTCAGCTTTCACCAGAAATTAATGAATGAATAAGAAACAAATGTATCAGCTGTAGGTGTCTGGGACAGGCAGAGCTTTATTGACCCTTGCTGCTGCAGTCGGTCTGTACATTGTCGATTGTACATTGAAGTGTGATTTAACCAGCGCTGGTGTGAGATGAGTCAGAGGATTACACATATGTTGCACAACTTCCTTATAAAAAAGTGCTAACCAGCTGGAGTACAACATCAAGCCTGTCATTTCAGGACAGAAATTTCAAGCATGCAAGAAACAGGTGTCCCCACAAAATGCTCGACCCTTCAGGAAAGGCTGCTCTTTAAATATACAAGTGAGTGCATTTGTTTTGGTGGCAGGTCACTAAGCAACTGCAATGCAGCAAGAAAATACAATCTCAGCAGTGCTGCTCAGTACAGTCGGCATCTATGTTGTTAAATTGCCATATCATGAATTAGCACTTGCAGTAGCAGCAGAGCCTTGTCCACAACAAAATACTGGGGCAGTTACCCAGCTACACCAGTGATTTCAAGTACAAATTAAAAAGCAGGTATTTAGAGTAAAGTACCAGTAGAGTAGAGTAAAGGTGTTTAAATGTTGTGTGGAAGTGGGTTAATGGTTACAAAAGTCCATAATCAAATGTGATGGTTTGAGCATAAAGATTACTCTCATCTGAACACTGTCAAAGAAAAAGTTTTTGTTACAAAAATTGGGGGTAACTAAATAGTGTGAAAGAGTGTTGGAGAGGAAAAAAGGGACAAAATCTTTTAGAGTTTGGGTGTATGTGACATACAGTAGTGCATTCCTCTGTGACTGAAACCCAAACAAACTAGATGGCCTCACCCAGTTGTTCCTCAGTAAACTCATCATCCGCACCTGTCATACCTAACCACGGCAGTCACATGAAATTGAGTTTAGCGAAGCAAACAAGTGGGTTCTTTGTCATTGAGAGTAAACATCTTTTTTCAACTTCTTATTTGGCTTCATGTGGCATGTCCCCTAAAATAAAGATTTCCATAGCCTCTGTCCCAGACATTAGAGAGGTCTGTCTGTAGATGGGGACAGGATGAGGAAGATGTAGTTACAGCTTGCCTTTATCTTAAAAAGACCTTTATGATCAGTGAAACTTGTAGCTAGCCAATCTATAGGACAGCTTAGTGCCAGACCACAGGAGGAGACACAGGAACCCTTTGCTGTCCATAGTGGAGCCACCTTCTTGGGAAACCAGTGGCTATGGGGTGCTCCGGTATGCTGTAATGCAGACTGGTGCATGCCCTTATTTCTGTTGATACAAAACCTGTCAATGCTTCTAGAAAGCAAAGTAATGAGAAGTGTGAGGTCTGCAAAATACAAATTTCTAGCTCTCCTTTGCTGATGCGAGTGAGCTACCTCAGGGTTTGATCTAGTTCAAGACTGTATGAGAAGTGGAGGGAGGGAGTAAACTATAACACTGAAAATTATCCTAAGAAACCAGGTGACAAAGCATTACTCAGCCACTTAATAGCACTTACACAGTAAAATGAACTGGCATGAGTGGGAAATCTGTGTGTTGGGACTGATGGTATGCCCAGTCATGGCCTCATGGTTTTCTTTTGTAACAGGAGGAGTGGCCTGTATGTAATCATTCATGCTGAATTTACTATTTCACTTCCTCTAAGTCACCACCTCAGTGTTGCCATAGCATTTTAACATGTCTGCATATACAAAAATGTAATTTTCTTGGAGAAATTTAAATGAGGAAGATTTACTTGATACTTTGTGCTCCCTATGGACAATGGCAGGACACAAGACCCCCATGAGGTGTGTAACTGATGTGAAACAAGTGTGATGCTAATCCTGTCCAAAGGATTGTGAGGAAGCAATGCCAGTTTCATTCCCAAAGAAATGTTTCATTTTAAAAGGAGGTTAAAATCGGATATTACCTGGTATAGGCACTGCAGTTTTTAAAGAAGATTCCAGAAGGATGAATTTGTTAGACAGCCATTTATCTTGCATTCGCTGCATTTCAATATTGTTTTAAGACCAGTTCCTAAAATGTATTTCTTACTGCTCACCTTGTCTTCTAGCATCACAGTCACAACATGATGAGAAGGACTAACATTTTTAGGCTGATACAAGTGATCAAAGATTATTATAAACTTCTTCTGACAGTGCAGCTGCTTGATTATGTCACCTGCCTCTCCCTCCTACTATGATTATATTTATATGAGCTCTCTGTTTTATGGCTCTATACATGTGTTAATACCAAATATCTTAATGTTGCAAACAGTCTACTTGACTCTAATGGTAATGGGTTGTGCTGAGATCATTTGTCTTGTCATGAGTGAATTGATACCCATCCTCAGGAAAAGAGAAGAAATGCAGCTAATTGCAACAAATACTGAACACGGAGAGGTTTTTTCTTTGTACCCTTCTCTTTTCCGTCTCTGTCCCCTTTTTAAATTTCCTTTAAAGGATTTTGGGAACAAGGACTCAGCATGGATAGGGAAGAGCAGACCCCCATTTTGCTCTGGGACAGGGACACACTGCTTATAACATGACATGTAAAGGGAACTTTACTTCTACTAGCACTGTAGATGGCTGGCTGAGCAGCAGCAATCACTGAAGTGACTTGATGGAAGATCTGGATGCCTCCTGCCTGCCACATGCTCAGCAGACTGGTCTGATGGACCAGACTGCTCAGCTGGGGCTACTTTGAGAGAGATTGTTTATTTTGGGGAGATGTTGATGAAAGTGTGTGCTTCTCTGGCAACTGACCTGCAGTGGGAGATGTCAAGTACCACCAGGATCACCACATATGAGTCCCTCTAGTGCTGCTGAAATGGCAGGTGAGTTATTAGGCTCCTCCACCACCAGGTAATGAAGAGGATTAAAGAGGGATGCTCCAGCATCCTGCTGGAGCAGCTCCAGCAGCTGCAGCAGCTCACCTGGGAAGATTTGGCTAAGCAATGTATATATGGATACTGGTACCACCTGTGTAATTCACGGTCTCTCACCTCTAGAAGCAAAGGTGGTCCCAGCTGCCCTCCTGGACACTTCTCAGAGGGCTGCAACATGGGAACTACTGATTTATATGACATGCAATGCTGAGGCCATGGGAGAGAACAACCCACCTTCTGAAAATATCATACATGTTTATATTTATCTCTACTGAAATACCTGAGAGGCAAAGTGGCTATCTTGCTAGCACTATGATCCATCAGCTTCTAAGAAATTACTTGGGTCTATTAATTTCAAATGCATCTAGTTAATTTTCATGTCTCAGTTTCTGCATCCGCAGGTTGGAAAAGTGAAGCACTCAGGAGACGAAAGTGGGAATTCAGGTTGTTCAACAGCTGTGGAAGGAGAGCTCAGACACTGCAGGCTGAGCAGAGGCAAAAAAAGAGATCCTTGAAAAGGATAAACTGAGTTGATGCCTTGAAAAAACACAAAGATGTTTGCAGTTAGAAAAATTCTACTGTTCACTTTGCTTGCTCTTGATGCTATTCTTTGATTAATAGTGCTAAGGGTCAATAATTTTTGGTATCATTGTTCATCACAAACAGAAATAAAATAGCTGACTTTTAAAATAAATGTGAGTCAAGGTCCATTTGCTGAAAGAATCAAAATAGTATCTTTTAAATTTGACATGATATTTTCTTCATAGTTCCTTTCAAATCTGTTTTCATTTCTTTAATAGAAATGTTTGTTAGATGGTCTTGCAAGGAACAATGCTGAGAATTAAATGAGAAAACATTTTATTACCTTCAGCATGTACAAGCTTTCCTCTAAAGGAAAATCTCACCATTAAGGCACATTTGATGTTCTGCTAAGTGTAGCAAAGGAGCAAAGATTAGTGACTGAAATATTACAAGGGATTAGGAGCACACCTATAGCTGTGTGGATTTAATAGTTTATGTAGAGGTGCCATTACCCATTTATAGCAGGTGCTGAACTGTGTGGATTGTTACCACCAGGAAATATGCCGCAAAATACTCAACTGCTGCAGATCCCCACTGTTTTCCCTAAGTCTGTTCCTCCTCCTCCTTGTGCGAGGTGGGTGCTGGCATGGGAAGATTGGTGGCATTGCCCCTCACTTCCCCTTGTGCGCTCTGCTCTGCGAGGGGCAGCAGCTGGAGCTCCAATGGCCTGTGGGACATAGAAGGATGTGAGTGAGGCTTGGCAGGACCCAGGATTTAGCTTTGAGGGACCCACCTGCAGCATCTGAGATCCCTGAGAAGGCAGCTCCTGGTTTGTTGGGTCTCAAATCAGCTCTGGAGTCCCAAGTGAAGAAGCATCTGCTGTATGACATGTGTGTGCCAGGGAAGGCAAGGCTTGGGATGGCAGTGCCTGGCATGGCAGAGCAGGAGCAGCTGTGCTCAGCTGTGGGACAGTTAGGATGTGGGAATCCATGACAGCCCCCAGAGCAGGGGCTGAGGTCCCACAGGAAGAAATACTAGTATAATTCTGACTGTTGGGTTCTAGTTGTCTTGAGCATGGTGTCTTGACAGAAAGAAAATCTTGTTACTGCTCTTGCATACTATGTGTTCAAGAGTGTTACAGAAAAATCTTTTTCTGAGATCTTAAAATCTTAACTGAGAAAGTAAACCAGAAAGGAACTAGTGCGTATTTGGGATCAGTCCTGTTTTCCATGTGCAGCTGTTACTTTGCAATGTGGAGGATTTTCCACTTGCAAATTCACTTCTGAGGAGCTCAATTACTTTTCCTAAAGAAGTATACTAGGGAATTACTTAATTTCTTGTTTCAGTGGCTAGAATATTGCATTGTAAAAACCTTTCCTAAGGCACTTCTTGAACTTAAAGCAAGAAAGGATCTTTCAGCAAGGTGTGATCTTACACAAATTAAAGCTTTGGTTTTTCAGGTTGAAATTTTCCACTCTCTTCAAAGGTGGAAACAAGTAGTTTTAACCCAGAGGAAGGTGACTTTGGTAGCAGATTCCTGATTTTAAGGCAGGCACAGAAGCTAACTGAGATATGAAAACAGATGAAATATTGCTAAGACTTGTTACACTTCTATCAAAGAAGCTTCTGAATACTACCACTGAAGTGCGAAATAACAACAGCTCAGCACACAGTACTACCAACAGTAGTACTACTATGGCACCTTTGTCACCTTTTAGAAATTAACTTACATCTTGCTGAAGAGAAAACAAACCAACAATCTAACCACTCTAACGAGAACCCCCCAAAAAACTGTTAGTTGGATTATTCTTTGTTTTACTATTTAACACCAACTGACTGTAACCCAGAAGAATTACCTCAAATAAATTAAGCAATTTATGTGTTTAGGGGCCTTGAAATAAACAAATTAAATTGAGACTGAGGGATGCATTATTGAAAGATGTTTGCTTAAGTACACTGGTTCAGTGTGAAAAAAGTACCCAATTCAGAAGGGCCAAGTGTTGGAAGCTGTTCAGGAAAGCTATGCTTCTGCTGTGTTGAAGAGCAGAATGCACTTGCTGAAAGTCAGATCAAACAACTGGAGCCCCTGCACTGGCTAGAAAACAGGTTGCTAAAGCTGTGGCTGAAGTTGCACCATCACTAGGAAGTGACCAGTAAGGTCCCACTTTAAGCAGTACCAGTAGTGGCTGCTGCCTAGCTGTGCTATTTTTGCCTACAGTTTGCACTTTTTACTGCAACTTTGCCAAAGGACAGAAGATACTAAAAGTACCAGTATGTCTAGAAAGGGATTAGGTTGTTACACTGGCATTTCAAGGAAACACTGCATAGCCTGCATGCACCTGAATCCCTCAGCTAAGAGTGAAATTTGTTGATTTCCAGATTGCATGCTAAGGGAAGGACTGCTTTACATTTGTTCTTTATGCTTCTGCTTTATTATTGCTGGTTGATGTCTGACTGAAATATGGGACCAGACTGATCTTATACTAGTAAGCTGTTCTGTTTTGCTTCATCTCATCTTGTATTGCTAAGTGCATGCTGCCATTCTGCAGCTCTGCCTTTTGCACCCAGGATCCCAAGCCTGCGATCTGTGCGTCCTTCTGCCTGTCAGCGGGGATCTGGCAGGTCTGACCTGTGTCACTCTACATATGGCTTGCTTAAGTGCCTAAGAATGGGCTTTTTCACCCTATGTTCATATTTTGTAAAACCAGGACCAGCAAATCCCTCCCTGGGCTTGCACATTTTCTTCCTGCTGTACCTCTTGGAATGTAGTTTGCAGCTGTCTGGGTTGGCACTGAAAAGTGCCAATAACATCTGCGGATAATGAGCCGGAGAAGAGCAGTTAATGAAGATCTTGTTTCAGAAACTGCTTCTCTCAACCCTAGAATAGCCAGAGACTTGTAGTACATGAGCACGATGTTCATTGCACAGCGCTATTTTTGTCCCTTTCCCATCTAACCACCTTTCAACAGCTTGCTGTCTGGAACCCCCATCTCATCTTGGTCTGGTAGGTTGCAACACTGGTCTCCAAAGTGGAGGGGTATGAACCCTAGGTGGTATGCAAGACAACTCACTAGGATACAGGGAAAAAATATCTTTTGTACCATTAATAAACAAGATAAAATTATAGTTCTAAAACAGTGTTTACTTCATCCTGTTTTAATTTCTGGGGTTTTGTAGGTTTTATAATGTATGCACTATTTAGTTAAAAGATTTTTTTTCACTTAAAGGGTGAGCAACCAACAAAATTTGGAGGCCACTGGCTTTAAAAGACATCTCAGAAAGCTGACATCTACAACTCTTCAGTTCCATGGAAATCTAGTCTGGTTTTCCTCTCCAAATCAGTCGGCCCCACCAGGGCTGTCATTTCCCTGATTGTCATCTACACAGGTATTTCAAGACTTCCTGCCATGTAATTTTCAGTCCCACCTGGAGTCTGTACAAATGGTGGTGTAATCACCAGTTAGGCGGGGATGAATTTGTAGCGTGTCACCACATGGAGCAGGAAGTCAAACCAAAAAATCTGTCAAATTTATAGGGCCTGCAAAAGCCTGGATGGAGAGTTATGTAATAATTCTGCACAGAAAGAGCAACTAAATTTCAAGTACCAATCTGCCAGCTGGCGATTTGCTGGGAAATCAAAATCTTTGTTAGAAAATTATACTGACAGCTAAATGGTATATCAATACAGCGCTAGAGCTGGGGTACTGTCTGTCCTCAGCCACAGGATTGGGAAGGATGCATTCTCTCCTCTTCATTTTGTGATATGGAGATCACCTTTCTTTTATATGCTGTTTGTGGCAGTCTTAAGGCCTTTGTGACAGTGACTGTAGCTTGCTGAGAGGTCAGTGAGATTGGTTTTACCCTCTTTAGGCTGACAGTGATCTTGGGTGGAAGGTTTAAACCCCTACAGCAGTTCTCCCCTGGTGAGTGCAGCTCAGTGTAGCCATAGACACTTAACAAGGTTGGGTTTGTACAGAAGGAGGGCAGTAACTAAATTCAGAATGACCTACTTAAACTATGTGTATTGAGTTAGTAGGTACTGATGAAATTCAGTGTAAGAGCTACCAGGCAGTAAGAAAAGAAAATTATGGTGACCTGTGTAGGGTCACCTTCAGCTGTACTCTTTTGGAGCAAGAAAGCTAATGGGTAAAGGTTTGGAAATTGGTGTATCTGAAACATGTGTGTGAAGTTTTGAATTGATGTATGCAGGGAATATGCTTGCCTTTAAAAATATGATTGTAAAAGTGCAGGACAAAATCATCCTCTACTGGTAACAATGAAAAATTCTCCCCTGCCCCCCATTTCAATGTTCATCTCTGCCAACACATGTACCACTGGGAATTGCAAAGGAGGAATCTGTGAGGAAATAGATGGGGGTTAAGGTGCTCCCCTTAGTAATGTATGTGTGGGTTTTTATGAGTATCATTTGTCATTTGATGCACTTTGACATGATGGCAGTCACACTGGGGCATAAGCACATCTCCTTGGAAGGAAATGTAAAATTTGGGTTTTGTTCTCAGACGTTTCTCCTCTAACCTTTGAGAACACAAACTTAGATGTGGATGTTTAGTGTGAACTGTGTCTAACAAGGGCTGCTATAAAGAGATGAGCTGGGATCCAAGTAATATGCCATGTCCTAAGCCCCTAAGAGGTTTGCAGTTGAAGACCTTGATTGATTTTATGAAGTGGATTAGTAGGTGATAGGAGCCTGCAGACCAGAGGTGATTTAGAGTGATGAGACCATCTCCACGTGAAACCTAAATGATCCAGAGTCCTGGTGCTGCTAGAAGGTTAGTTGCTATAAAAGAGGTGAAAGTATGAAAACTGAAAAATAACAGGATGATGTGTGTGAAAATGGAAAGATTTTATGTAGCAAATAACATTGTGATCAATACATTGACACAGGTTGATTTTTTTCAAGAGAAAAGAAACTCTGTTACTGTCTGGTTTTCTAAGCTTGAAATCGACAGCTTCTGGTATGGGTAGAACCTGATTCTTAGTGAAGGAGGGTCTTGACATTGCACACATCCTTGGACCAGCAGTTATATGCACTTCAGGGTCTGAGGGCTGCTCTAGATACATCCCAAACAAAATCCAAGAGCCTCATCAAAATTTATTAAACTATCATTAATAGGCAGAAAATTATTTGTAATCAAAGATTTGTATGCTCTCTAGTCTATTCCCAGCCTCTTGGCTCTCTTCTATAAAACACCTAAGCTAACTAGAAAAACCTCTTACAGTGAAACATGGTTGTCCTGCACTATTGTGCCTTTGCTACTCTTGAAAAACATTCTTCCCTGAGGAAATAACCAGCCATTCTTTTTATGTAATCCAGCATTTGGATTGGAGCAGGTTGCCCAGAGGTGCTGTAAATGCCCCATTGCTGGACATGCCCAAGGCCAGGTTGGAGGGAGATCTGAGCAACCTGGTTTAGTGGAAGGTTGCCCAAGGCAGGAGGACTGCAACTAGATGATCTTTAAGGTGCCTTCCAACCCAAATCATTCTGTGATTCTACATTTCTCCCTTCTGTCCCTATGATGCACACTCTTCTCCACAACTGGATTACATTTTAAAGGATGTTTAAATGCATCTTTCCATATGCTGAATAACAAGTGAATGGTGATATCTATTCCAAAGTAAACATCAGTAAGTCTGGGGGCTTTTTTGGTTTGTGTTAATATCTTTTTTTATAAATCCATGGGTCTGAAGAAAATAATTCACACAGCTGTTAAGTACAGCTATTATGGATTTCTTTCCAACAGGGGATATAAGAAGAGGCTGAAAGCTGAAAAAAACTTCCCAGGAGCACAAAATCTTGCTAATTTATTGACAGAGAAATTTCAAAAAGACTGCAAAGAACATCTGGCAGTTTCTAGTTTATATTTCTTCTTCTCTAAATATTTCCCTAAATAATTGGAAGACTTTAATTAAATTGCAGTCTTGACTGTGTTTATCAGCAGACTTTTATGGAACCTTTCATTCTAGGGCCTAGAGCAAATGATTTAAGTCACAAAACGCTCCCAAAAGATGCACTTTCATGCTACTACTAGGCAAAGAAACAGAAAAAACCAGAAATGGTCCACGACAAGACAACACAGGATACTTGTAGCAGAGGGAGGAAGGAAGCCTGGGGTGTCTTGGGGTTTCAGACAGTGTGCTGTAAACCAAGCTTGACCAAAACATAATATTTCTGTGTTTTATTACTTCAAAGCCATTTTACAGGAAAAGATTACTTATAATATAGGAACTAATGGCTAAAATATGCAGGTACCTTTCCAAGGGCAAAAATAATTCCCTAACCTTCTGCAAATGTGATGCTTTTGTGAGGCAAGCTCACTGCACAGTTTCTTCTGCTCTGCTTAAAAATATCTCACAGTTATCAAGTAAATACATTGCCAGATCCCAGGATGAGCTTCTTGAGTGCTCTTGACATCACAAATGAAGTTGCCTCTAAATAAATAAACAAGTAAGTAATGTCATGTTGACCCTACTGAATATTAAAAGCTTGTATTTTCTCCATCTCTCTCATTGAAATTACCATAATTTTATTTCAGCAGTTTTCAGAGTTGTGCTCTGTGTAAGACCTACTCTAACAAGGCCTCTAGTGAAGCTACCTCCAAAAGCAACTCTAAAAATCACCCTAGCCTTCTTATGAGCCTCCCACAATGCTGTCTGTGCTACCATTCTCAGCTTCACTGAACTAACTGCTTACCTTTGTGACTAGAATTTTTCTGCCTTAGATTTAGAAAAAACAGCTGCACTTCAAGTGGCATGACTGTACTATTCCTTTGCAAACAGTAAATCTATGTTTAAGTTCAGAGTGAAATGTATTGTTGTAGTGCTTAAAGCAGGCTAGTTCTTACCCGAAGTGAAACTTCCTCGAAGTGGAAGGTCAACAGCTTCATCAGAGCCATCTCCAAAATGCTTTTCTTAATGAAAAGGGAGAAATATGCCCCTTTTCTGCCTAGAAGTCAATTATACTTTGGATGGAAAGAAAAGGAAAAAAGCCATTCCTCACCTGCCTGTCCATGAGATGTTAATAATCCCTGCAGTATGCAAAATACTTCTGAGCACAGAATTGCATCTGTTATTGAGCTTAATGTATCATTTCATAACTGGCATGATTATACTTGCAGGGAGGGGGTCAAGTATAGTTAATACACACACATGCAAGAGCTGTTCCAGCAGGTACTGCTAGGACTTGCTATGTTATGTTTTGATTAACTTAACTCTCCTCTATCCACTGTTCCTCTCTCAGAAAATGCTGAAACTCAAAAGAGTATCTCTTTAAACTAACCAGAGATAAAAATCCAGCTTGAGAATGTCATGCATTTCTCCTTCAAAGTGCCATACTTTTGTATATTTGTTGTGGTGCCATAGGCACTAGCAGGAGTGTTCCTGGGGCCACAACTGGAGCAGTGGTGTGTTGCAGTGATTGTACTGTCACCTTCAGAGCTCTGGTACTGGTGGCAGTGGTTCCCTCCCACAGAGGAGAGTCTGAGCCTGCTGTGAAGATCAAAACTTCCTCCAGCCATGGTCAGTGCTGTTACCATGGCCTCCTATGCCCAAGAAAGCCATTTAAAAGTCCTCTTGTCCCTTTGAAAATTCATCTTCTAAAGTAAGGGATGCAAGCCTAGAATTATCTTGTTTCCTCCTTGCTCTCTCCCTAGGGACTAGTCAGGCAAAAATCTATACCTGTTGTTGCTTTGTATTTGATTTTTCCTCTGGTTTCTCATCACCTGAAGCCAGTTTATATTGTATGTATTTCAGCAGTTTTTGCTGGGAGAGGCATTCATATCCAGGGGACAGATAAATCCATAAGGTGGCTTTGGTCTATGTGCCTTGTGGGATACAGAGTACGGGGTGCATGCAGCCTCTCTTTCCTGATCGTGGTCTGAACCAAGCACTCATCTCAGATTTATGGAATGGGAAATCTGAGCAGTAGTGCATTGAGGGTACATGGGTATGGCACAGAACATGCTTCGACAAACAGATGTGCATGCACAGGTACGTGCAGCACTTCATCTGTGTGGAAGAGAAAAACCTTTGGCATTAGGAAAGCCACTGAATGTGCAAAAGGTGAACTTGCCTTTGTGTGTAACATCAGTTGTGCTAGGAACTGCAGCTCAGAAAGGCTGGCTGAAAGCTGACACAGGGAGTGACTTACCACAAGAAAGAGAGTTTATTTTCTACAAATGGGTTTGTAAGCAAGGAGACTAAAAAAAGTTAAATGATTAGAAAGGAGCATGTTTTACTCTGTCATTTCACATAATAGCAAGGCAAGAGGTTTATTCTGGCAAGCAATGGTAAAGGACTTCAATAAAATAATTCAGGCCTTGATTGAAATGTAACACTTCTGTTCATAAATCAATCCCAAATGACAAAACTATGCATGCATTAGAGAAGAAAAAGAAATAGAGTAATAGGTGGATGGAGGAAAGAGGGTATTGTTAAACTATAACGTCAAACATGTTTTTTTCCTATTCCTTTTAATTGCCCAAGCAGTGTCAAAAACCTAAATAATCAAAATGGAAAAGAATTTCAGCAATAGGGTCCAGAACTGAATAAGTATAACTATCACTGTGACTGTCCCAGGATTATTTAAAACAACTTGATGAACAGATGTTAAGGAGCGTCAGTGAGGACCATGAATGTCAAATGTTCTGTCTCCTGTGCTGGATATGGGGGCAGTGGCGGTGCCAGACTGTAACTTCCACCTCCACACCACTACTTGAGTCCTGCTACAATTAACAACAATCACTGCTTTATCTCTTTCAAAGTATAGCCAGGGACATATGTGAAATCACTCAGTTGCAAATGAGGAATAATTTAATGCCTGGTCAATTTAAGCCCCAGTGGAGCACTTGCATTTCCTGCCACATGCTGTCACCAGTGGCCTCAGCAGAAAGGCTGCTCACTGGGCAGGGGAGAGCTGACTCAGGCTCCGGGCACCTCTCCACCACTCCTGGTCAGCACAGAGCTAAAAGAAACAGAGGTTGCCTCTGCTGTGTTAGTGTTCCTGTCTGCCCTTCCTGTCGCGGAGTAGGAAGGATCTCGCAGTCCCCTCCAGTGATCAGCCGGCGTCACTTCTCCCAGCCACTTGTCACCTCTCCCGCAGTGCCAGGCTGGGCAGCCCAACTCGTCCCGGTATGGATGTGGCAGGGCAGCAGGAGCCAGTCCTGTGCGGCTGGCATCCAGACAGACCCACTGGTGATGGGTGCGGAGACAAAGCTGTCTCTGTTCCGCCCCCCCCCGGGAGCCAGCCGTGCTCTGTGCAGAGCTGTTGCTGACAGCTGGGTGCCAGAGAGTGTCTGTGGCGCTGGGGAGGGGACAATGTGTCCCAGGACAGCATGGAGTGCCAGGCTTGCAGAGCTGCCTTTGAGAAGTATCTCTTCTCTCACACTTCTGGGGTCTAAAATCTCACTGATGCAGAAACAAATGCAGAATCAGCCCTTTGTTCACAGCCAAATTATCAAGAAATTGTTCATCCAGAGGGACCTTAACAGGCTTGAGGAGCAGCCCCCTGTATCAATACAGGCCAGGGGATGAAGGGGTTGAGAGCAGAGAAGGGTTTGGGGATACTGGTGCATAGAGAGCTGGGCATGTATCAGAAATGGGCACTGGCAGACCAAAAGGCCAACAATATCCTGGGCTGCATCAAAAGCATCAAAAGCAATGTGAGCAGCAGGATGAAGGAGGAAATTTTGCACCTGAGACCCGACCTGGAGTGCTGTGTCCAGTCCTGGGGTCCCCAGCACAGAAAGGACATGGTCTTTCTGCAGGGACTTCAGAGGAGGGACACAGAGATGATCTGGGGACTGGAACGCCTCTCCTAAGAAGAAAGGCTGACAGAATTGGGGTTTTTCTGTGTAGAGAAGAGAAGGCTCTGGGGAGACATTACAGCATTTTCCAGTACATAAAGGAGGCCTTTTCTTATGAAAGCTGGAGAGATGTGTTTTACAAGGCTATGCAGTCATAGGACAAGGGGAAATGGCTTTAAACTGAAAGAGGGTAGATTAGATTAGTTATTAGGAAGCAATTCTTCACTCTGAAGGTGGTAAGGCCCTGGAACAGGTTGCCCAAAGAATCTGTGGATGCCCCATCCCTGAAAGTGTCCCAGACCAGGCTGGACAGAACTTGGAGCAGCCTGCTCTAGTGGGAAGGATCCCTGACCACAACAGGTGGGTTGCAACTAAGATTTTTTCCTACCCAAACCATTCTGTTATTCAGGTTGAAGACTGCTTTAAGTGCTAATCCTTTCTTGGTGCTATTCAATTCATGATTTTGAAGTGCATAGATGGACTTGTTTCTCCCATTGGTGCCAATACAGCAGTTTCCTTCTGCTGATGCATGTAGCATCCTGATGTGGACACTACAGCCAGATCACACAAATCACCCCATCAGCTTGCACTGGATTTGTGTCTGGTCAAAGCTTGCCTTTCCATGACTGGCAGTGTCTGTGCTGAACTTATGATCAAACTGACAGACTGGGGATGATTGACCTCACACAGCCTGTGAAAAAGCCCAGGCAGCAGTAGACCTCTCTGCCTGAGATGCTGATAATCCCATTCCTTTATCTCTCCTTAATCAATTTAAAGCATTAGAAACAAATATACAAATTGCAAACAGGCAGTTTCTCTCGAGATACTCAGTTACTATGCTAAAACAACAAGAACGGGCTGTAGTAGTTACTTCAGCAAGCAGTGAAAGCATCAGCGACAGTGGTTTAGCCATTAAGAGCTCAGCTGAATTTCTGGTCAGTGCAGGACAGTGTGTTCTTCTTCCTGGGATACTGGCTGATACTGCAGATGATTCCAGCTTTCCCAAAGTGTTTAAGCTGCCAGTGTAGACCACATGATTTATAGTGCTTCTCACTGCCTGTGATAGCAGAGGTGAAGTTCTGCATGGAAATGCAGCAATGACACAGCAATGACACGGCTGGTGCTTTATGCGGAAACTGAGTGCCTGGGGCTCATGTGGGTGGGTGTCAGGGGCCTGAGATGCCCCTCGTGCTGGCCAGGTAGTAGTGGCATGTGGATGGAGGGCAGCTAATGCTGCACTTGTTTACTGCATGCGTGCTGCTATTTCCAACTCTGTGACTCTGTCCGTGCTCCTCAGGGAGATTAAGGTTGCCCTTATTTCTGCGAATCCTCAGCTGAGATCATCCACAGCTTTAGTATCTGTGCTTTAGTAGGGCCGAATCCTAGCTTGCAAACAGGTTTCTAATCGGTGCTGCCATGATGGTGATGATCTATGGCAAGGGCACCCAAGGATATGCTGAGGACTAGCATTGACAAAACCATGTTTATTCCCTTTCCACAGAAGCATGCACTAGACAGTTGTTTCCTTTCCAGGTAGCCATCAAGTAATTTCCTTTCCATCAAGTCATCAAGATAGGCACCTCTGTCCATCCCAGAGGCCAAATTCCAGGAGGACTCACATGGGTATAATACCCATGCCCTCTGCTAGCAACCTTGTCTTGGTTGGAGCTTCCAGCCAAGGTTCCCCAGTGTGGTAAGATTGATCACACAAGCAAAAGGCTTGGTGGCCTCTTTGGTGATGCTGTCACTGAGGTGATACATGACATGAAAGCAGATGTCACTAATCCAACTGGAAAGTCAAATATAAATAAAAAAAACTTCTAGTTACTTTTGTAAGCAGAGCGGATGGCCTTCAGGAGGTTTCAGCAAATGGAGCTGTGATGCCTGAGATCATGTGTGTTCTGTGTGTAATGGCCATGTCAGCCTGTGGAACCACCTGGTTCTGGCTTTTGGTGCCTCTCGTGGTGCTCAGAGCCTGGAGTGCCAGAGGCCTCTTAGCCAGGCACATGTGGAAAGAGATGCTGTGGAAATTGCTGCAGGTGTTCCTTGGTTAACACTCCTGTGAAGCAAAACAATAAAGGCAGCATGTGTCTCTGCTCTTTTCCACTAGCCTGTAATAGGACATTTTCCTTGCAGTTTCAAAAACATAGAGTGCAATACTCTGAAAGTACTGTCCCCCCTACTTTCAAATAAATGCATTTATAGAATATGAATGGTTATAGTCTATGCATTTTTTCCTCATTGTATTCCACTTTTTTTCTCCCTGTAGAAACCTTTCATTTCAAAACCTGGTATTTAGGTCTACCATTAAGTGTTGACTATTCTAGGGTAAAAGCAGGTACTGTGTCACACACCTTGACCCAGGATGATGACTCTCCTGCTGCTGAGTTGTGCTCTGTGGTGGAAGGACAGGCTGAAACTGAACTAAAACACATCTGTGTTTTCTGGCTTTTCCTTAAGTGAGAGTTTTCATGTCTTCCTAGAACTAAAACTTTAAGACTTTGAATTTTTACTTGAAATGTCATTTTTGGCAAATAGTTTTAGTACTACACTTTGGCAGACCTCCTGTGCCTTTTGCAAAAGAGCAAAACTAGCATAATCCTGTGTGGTTGGAGAAGTACACTTGCTAACCCAGATTGCTTTTGACCTAGATGGCAAGCTACTGCCTGCCTGTCTGGCTTGGTTTCTAACAAGTCAGTTCCCACAGTTTGGGCAGCTGCCTTAACCCCCTTTCTCCATAAAGACATTAGGCACTTAGGTGAAATCTAGGTCAGCCAAACTTGGGGGGGTGGGGGTGGGGGGGTGGAAATCAAAACTCATGTATGAATAAAAATGTAGAAACACTGCATTTGAAAATGAAATTTCTCTGTTTAAAAAGAGAAACTGTCTCTGTTGTGACAATTTTGTTAAAGCAGGACTGGCATTATTTCCCAGATTTTCAAGTTGTTCAAATTTCCTTATTTGTTTGTTGATAATTGACTAAGCAGTTTGCCAAATGTTATGCCATTCAGAGCTGGTAAGCATTGCTTGTGTCTATAAAACTTTATTTTCCCACTTTCAGTGGAACACATTTGGAGATTTCAGAAGAGAAGTTGTTTGTGGAAAGTCACAAAGGAGCTTTCTTTGATGATTTCTGGAGGGTTTTTTAATTTCCCTACACAGACTACACAAAAATAATTCTCCATTATTTTATTTATTTGCCCTAGTATAGAAAAGTAGTACCATCAGATCTTCACATAGGCCATGTTTGCTTTTTCCCTGAGTGTTGTTCTGTAAATAAAAATGCTACTTTTATAAAACCACAGGACAAGTCTTCTGTCCATCTGGTATATTTCAGTGATGCTAAACCAGAAAACAATGAAGATTTCAATGGACTCTCTGTCTCAGCATCTTAACATAATTCAACCAACAGGATATGACAAGAAGATGCAGCTGACTTCTTTCAGTGTGTAACATCTTTAAGCCTGCAGCTGATTTGTGTAAACAGTTGTTTATTCAACCATCTCTTATATGAGGAGACTTCCTGTGAATTGTGTAATTTGAGGCAGAAAAAACACAATGAGCAAAAATATCACTGGGAGAGCCTACAGCATGGAAGAACAATAGGTGCTTTTCACGCCTCTGATCACCAGCACCAACTTGTGTTGAGAATATTCCTTGCATAAGTTTGGTCTCCTAAGGCAATGACTGCAAATTCAGCTGCTTCCCTCCTGCTGCCTTCAAGCTTAGTGTCTCCCCTGACCACTAATTCAGCATGAGGTGTGCACAGAAACTGGGACATGTGATTGGGAAAAGCAGCAGTGCCAAGTGACAGGGATGGAGCAGTTAAATCTGCACATTCCTGAGCAGTGGACAAAGAGCATAAAAGCAAAAGAAGGAGGAAAGGGGGAAGAGGAAACAAGGAAGTACCAGAAAAAGAAAACTGACTCGGGAGTCAACAGCAAAGATTGACAAGATTGGGAGTATGGCACCTCCCATAAGGGGCAAAGTAGATGGTTGTAGGGAAATGAGGTTTGTTGTCTCCATAATCTGAAGGAGACCTTTATTTTTACTTCAAGTGCATACATTCATTTAATATATGTGGATAAAGATATTTCTCTGTCTTATGATGACCTAAATCCTGTATTTTTTGTAGAGGGAATAAATCTGAATGTATGCAATAATAATTGGTAGCATCATCACTATGTTTCCTGCAAATTGAGCTTTAGGTTTCACCGTACCATAATCATGTTCACAAAAATTACCTCGAATCTAGAGTAAAGCTACCAGATGGGAGAAGGTGCACGGGGGGGCTCTCCACCTCTCCACTGGGATGTCCCTAAGAACAGTTGGTACTGGGGCTGGGTCTTCACACCTCCCACCCCACCACAGCCTCATGAACAGGTACATTCCCAAGTGATACAGCAGTGTGACTTGTAGAAAGACAGCACAATAACATGAAAAATATGTTAGTGGAATGGCTGCAGGTTTAACATCGGTCTGTAATTTGGATTTGCCAGCTGGTTCAGGGGATGCTGCCTCCACTCTGAAGCCTTGCAGTACCAAGCAGCATGCTGCACTCTGGTGATGCTCAGCTCAGCTCAGCTCAGGCTATGCTGCAGTCAGTGTAACAGCAGCTGAAGTAGTTTTACAGGTTCCTGACCCTGTCTCACACACAGCTGAGGCAATGATTTTTCTGCAAGAACTTGTATGCTTACTTCCAGTAACTCCTCTCTGCCTGCAGTTCTCTGTCCTATAAGTGTGTGCTCTGCAGAAGGCTGTGGTTTCAGCCCAGATACAAAACATTTGGAGAAGTGACCCAGCTGGATCTGTTTTGACTTATTATTTTTTAGATTTCTACTTCTACCTATATCCTGTGTGCTTGCTCCCAGCTTGCTAAATCTTCATACTGGTTACAAAAAACTTGCTATGCTGAGAGGATCCACTTCTTCACACTCCTACACAGCTGTAAAGATGAACTTTCTATGGGGCATTCCAAATAATAAGAAATCCCCATAATGACAGTATGTGCTGTCTTCTATTTTAGAGTTTGCTATCAAAATCATGTAGCTACGTGTTGTGTATTCTTGGACTCGTAAGTTAAGCTGTGTTTAAGAGGAAGACATGTTGTGGTTTTTGCCAGTAGCATATTCTAGTTTTGGGGGTTTTTTCCCATAACATTTTCTGGTTTTCTCCCAAGGGCCTTTTTCCATATGCTGGCAACTGTTCTCATCAATAAGTCAAGCATTAAGACACAAAAATTTAAGTTTGTATCTGTATCCCACTTCGACTTTTCTTACATGCCCTATGGAAAACCCTTTTGGCATATGGCTGGCAGTGCAGCCCAGCTTATACCAAGTTCTAAAACGATGATACTTAATTGAATAAAAGATGATCTGGTATAGAAATGTGTAGGTAAACAGAAAGAGACACACCATACAGATGTTCATGGAACAACTACTCACATTCTCCACATGTCTTTATGTGAACATCACAGTGACAAAATAAAAAATGTTTCATCATGCTAACACTGCAGCAAGGTGACATGTAGCTCAAACACATCAGGAAAGAATACTAAGAAGATATCAGTGCATTGGTGAGTTTTGAGAACAGCCTTCAGATTTTCTGTTAGTATTAAGGCCCTGGCCATTGAATTTATTTTATAGACCCCAGTTTTAAAATTATGGTCTTCTGATGGGAGGGGTAGATATTCAATTAGCAGATTCTCTGCACAGAACAACCTGCTTGTTCGGCAGAAGTGCTCAGAGGCACAGAGTGTATCACTATTTTTCAGTAGAGTCTCTGTGTTTGATTGATATTCCCTAAAGATGACAGACTCTACTGCTTGCCTTTTCCTTCTTGCTCACCCTTTTATTTCATTCTTTGATTTTTTCACTGTAATCCCCTAGAACTGCTAAAGAGGTGAAAGAATTCTCTGCCCTTAACTTGCCTGTTTCTGCCATAAATCTTTGGGGTTTAACCAAATGTGTGATTGAGGTGTGAAACTGTGATACTCATAAATGAATATTGTCTAATGTCAGAAGTGTCCTCAGTGAAAAAAGACTTTTTTTTGTGGAGACTGTCATCACATTTTATGGTTCTTCAGGAAGAACAGTCTGAGCTCCACCTTTCAAACCCTCTCCATGTCATAGGAGATGCTTGTGCAGTTTGCCCTGATGGTGTGACCCAGTTGTGCAGGGAGTGAAGGCTGATCCAACTGCATCGCAGAAGGTCTGTTATAATCAGATTCTGTTTTACCACACTGTTGGAAACTGTTTTGTTCTGCTCAACATCTTTTTAACTCTGTCTCAGTTGCTGGGGAGGCAAGGACAGTTCCCATGCTGCATCAATGCACAATGCAAGCTCAATTAGGCAACCTGCTTCTAGCTACTGCCTCCAAACTCCTGCTTTGGGGCAAGTTATTTCTGTGCCTGAAAGGGTCAGCTGTGTCATGATGCCCTTGCTCTGCTTCTGACTGGAGCAGCTGGATTGCCAGCCACATTCGGAGACAATAGGACAGGCAGAGTCCTGATTTGGGCTCAGAAATCTCTTTTCTGTGCCATAAGGAGTACAGAGAACTGCCAAGTTCCCTATGAGGGAAAAATTAGTGGATGAGAGGAAAAATAATTTCAAATCACTGTTCTGTCTCCGACATACTCCTCTCTTACAAAATCTGCTTTGATTCACAATACATGCACTGTTTCTTTGTCTCCCAGTTAAAGATTCGGGCAAGACAAAATGACTACTTTCTTTTTTGTGGAAGCTCTTGTGCTATGGCTATGTACTTCATGTCTGTGTCCTAGTTGCCCCAAATCATTCTAGTTTGGGGCTAGGTTGTGTGAGTTGCCTTATGTGCTTTTCAGCAGTTTTGTACAGGGACCTGCATTTTGGTTGAATTGGCCTTGAGAAAAATCCTCACTCTTACAAATATTTTGACCTGCTGCTGGGCTATAGAAATCTATTCTTAGAGCAAATGATGCTATGGCAACTGTCCCTGCAATATGACACAGTACCAAGAATTCTGTCTTCTTTTAATCTGTAGCTCCCAAAATACCTTCTGCACATCCCAAGCCACCTGGCTTTCCCCACCCTCTTCAGAGCCAGGAAAGCAGCTCCTTCCCGATTTATTTTTCTAGTTCAGTCTGAGGCAAAACCATCTTAAGCCAAATTAAGTAGATCCGAAATAACATACTCAGTCCCAGCTGTCATAACCTATATTGCAGGATATTCCCCTTACTTTTCTATGACACTTTCCTTGTTGCTCTTGTGATCTCATTTCCCCTCAGGACTTTCTAAATAGTCCTGTGACATGTCTCTATCATACCCTATATTCCTCTTTGTATATCCCACCAAGGGTGAGTTGTCAACTTGAAAATGTCTGTTTGCACTTTTTATCAATCAATATAACATGCCATTTATTCAGAGCCTAACATTTTTATACACAGTCTTTTCTGACAAGACTTGCCTGTGTTTTATTTATTGATTTTTGTCCATTATAATAGCTATAATTTTTGGAGCCCGTTTATGTCAAGAGCTTGCTTTAGTTGGAATGCCCATCCTAAGAGATGGGCTCTTAAAGAGCTGAAGACTTGGTGTTAGAAATATGCTCAGAGCTAACCATTACAGGTTCAGGACTGTTATCAACAGACCTATAGAAAAACCTGGAATTTTTCACCTCTCCTGATCCATGCTTATTACCTACTAATTTCCTAAGTACACTGTGAGCTTGCACATGGCATCCTGCTAGTAATTGGGAGCTGCAAGTGCTGTTTGCTTAAGTACTGAGCCACCTACAAGTATCACAGCATTTGATGAATAACTGGAGGATTTGTGTGTCCAGAACATCCCATATGCCATGACTGTCTTCACGTGGCAGTACAGTGATAGCAACAATGTGGCTATTGAAAAGTCCTGCAGATAACAGATAAATTTGCCCTGGTGTAACCCCACTGACAAATGACCTGCAGGTGGAAAAGTAGCACACAAGGATGTAAAGGGATGTAAAGGGGTTCTTCCTACTGTACTGCTTCGGCTCTCTTTGTTCTGCTGCTCTGCCAGGATGCCACTTGTGTCTGTATGGCACTGATGTACTGAGGCATGGCTGATAGTAACATTTACAGCTTTTTCAGTGGGGTCCCACGGGCATTAGAAAAGTAAATTGTCATTGCTAAAATGTGGGCATGAACAAAAATACTTGCCCTGATTTCTCTGCCATAATAATCATAATTTCTAGCATAAATTATAATAACCTTCTTCCTCTCATAAGGTGTTTTAACCCTTTATGGAGAAACAGCAGGGCAACAGACTAACTATAATGTATTGTGTTTTAAAATTTATCACTGTGACTTGAATTCCTTCTTATGTTATTTTACTGAAAGCCTTTTAAGGCTACTATCCTTTTACGCAATGCAATGTACTGATACTGTTGTATCAAGTTTTCCTTACTGGAATGTAAATCCTCTGAAATACATGCCGTTCACATTATGCCTAATTTTTCCAGTTTTCCAGTTGTTTTCTTTCACCGCAGGAGGATGGACCACTGAACATTACAGAGGCAAGAGAGGGAAGAGTGAGTAGATGACAGTGGTGAGTGCAGAGTCCCCTGCCCCAGCTGCAGAATGAGGGATCTAGAGCAGTGTGGTTTCACTCTCTGTTGGCACCTGTTAATTGGGGCGCAGCTCTGAACTTGATGCTCGTGCCTCAGGTGAATGCCCGGAGCCATCTGTCTCCCCAGCCTGCCATGCTGCCACACAGCAGGTACTGAATCATCCAGGCAGCAGGGAATGTCTCCAGGAGGAAAGGATGCAATAGCTTAACATATTCACTGCAACAATTTGGACCTTCAGCCCCCAAGGCCAGCAGCCTGTCTGCTAGAGTCTGAGCTAACCTCCTTGCTCCAACAGCTTTGGGGTTAATCAAGCTGTACCTATTTTTTTTTTTTTTCCCGAGGACAAAGCTACATCCCTGGCAAAACCCACCTTATTGCTTTAGCATGGCTTAAGCCCATATTTTACCAGAATCCCCATGGGAAGGCAGAAGCTCCCCTGTATGTGATGTGGCTGTGCCCTGGCAGCTCTGACTCTGACACCAGAGCTCATATAATTGCAAAAATTCTGTTCTGCTGTGCCTGCATAAATAATTCTTTGTTGTGCATGTGTGTTTACATAGTCAGTCTGAGCATTCTGAAGTTTCTAGGGGAGCAGGAGGGGGAAGAAGCATAAGCCCCACTGGGATTAACCCTGTCTGGCTGTGCACAGCTCTGCCTTTGTGTGTGTTTCCAACTCAGTCCTCCCCCCCTCTTCTCACACCCACTGGCAGAAATGAGCCATCCCAGCAGTGCATAATTGTACCAGGTCAATGGCAGGGCAGCAGCTCTCTCCCCTCCCCTGCAGTACTTTTCCCTTCCCTCTCGTGGAGGAGCTGCATGGCTTTGAGGTTGTTTTGGAGGGGGTGCTGCATGCCTACCAGAGGGGCAAGGAACCAGCTGCTTGGGCACTGGGCACTGATGTCCTGCCACATCTGAGCAACCTGCAGCACTTGGGTTTTGGTGAGGAAGGGGAATGCCACAAGGCAGTCTACATCACTGGCTCCCCAGGATTGGATTGAATCAGGTCTTGATGCTTTGAATCATGTCTTTTTGTTGTTACCATATATCATGCATTTAGCATGTGCTTTTAACCAGGTAATTGTTTTAACCTCAGGTGAAGCATGTACTCCAGCACCTGTCATTAGCAGCATGATGTGTTCAGTTTATGCTGTAGATCTTCAAGTGCTATATTTGGATGTTGTTGTCATAAAATACCTCAGGTGCCCTGTGGAGGCCTCAGCCAGCCCTTTGATGGACTCTAGTCATCCTCCTCATTGGCCCATTATATAGCTGTTTACCAGTTGCACTCTCAATCACCTATTATATTAATTGCAGCATTCCAGTAATTAGATTTCCTGTTTTTCAGGCCTATGTGCTGTTATTTCAGCATTCCACCACACACAGGCCTGGAATGAGTGCTGCCAATTTGCATTCATACTAACCAAGTGCAAACAGAGCAAACTTCCTTCACAGCTCTCAGGTGCAAGTCACAGTGCAAGGACACCAGGCACTTTGCAGCAGCTTTACCCTCCCTGCACAGACTCCCCCAGAAGGAAATTTGAAGAGAAAATTTGACCCCGTTGTTCCACTTTAACCTGCAAGAATTGAGATTTCCCATGCCACTAGCAAACTGCATCATGACTACCAGCAGTGGTGGTTTAATGTCTTCTTTAACATTTTGAGCATCTATTTTCTAATCACAATGTTATTCACACAAGATCTCCTGGAAACTTCCTTTTTTTCCCCTTTAATAAATCTCGCCATTCAAAATCAGTTGCTCTGTATGTGATTTGCCATAGAAAATACTTGCAATACTATTTTATTTCTGTAGAAATACATTTATTTCCTATAGAAATAATATGCAGTAAACACATTTTATTCCACTGCATCTGTCTCATTGAAAAGACTGTCTTGGGTTTAGGCATTTTCCTAACTTTTTTCCTAAAAGTGCATGAACTTGTTCAGGTTATGAAAACATTGAAGGATTTGCTTGGCTATTTACTTCCAGACCACACCCCAGTCCCACACTGCCACCCCACCTTCCTCACCCTCTCCATTACAAGGCTTCCTACACCTTCAGTGTTTATGCCAATGAAGTCAGTGGAGGAATCCTTTCTGCCAAATGAAGTCTTACTCATTAAGCAGCAATTTGTTATATTTAGTACAGGCTTCCTCATTAGGCAGACTCTACAATGTATCCAGAAAGTACCTTCGGTTTCTGTGGGAGCTTTTTGTGTGTTGCTTATGAAATTCTACCTGTTGTGCATATTCTCCACCAAGGACTGAGCTGGAGAAGAGATGTTTCAGTGAAGCTTTTGACTCAGCTAGGACTGAAATTATTCCAGCTCTGGCAAATAAATATCAGCGTGGTAAGCAGTCTGGGAAATCCAACACAGCAGACACTAGAAAACACCGAGGAAACTTCAATGGGAGCAGAAGTTAGGGACTACAGGGCACTGACTGGGCACACCAGAAAAGATAGCATGCTGTGGTCTGCAGAGGATTGTGAGAGGAACTGATATGTCCAGAACACTCCACACTTTAGTTCAGCTGGGTCTAATCATCAGACTGTCCAGAAAAGTCCTCTCCCTGGCCTGGTGCGGGCTAGTGTCTCAATGAGACACTGTGTTTTGGTGTAAGAAAGAATGGTAAGGGTCACATGGTGAGAGAGGGCTGGGGTTAGAACTGAGCAACAGTGTGTGAAGGAGAGATGGAAGAGGCTGTGCTTGTACATTGAAGTCATTCCTCATAGGAGATGACAGTTTTATAGTTATTTCACAGTCTTTAGAAATACATGTTTACTCAGTAATAACAAGAGTTAAGAAAACTCCTATTAAAATAGTAGTGCCTATTTTAGTCCTTCTTCTGAGAAAATGAGAGATTGGATGGGTTTTTTAATACATAATTAATACATTAATACATAATTTCCTGTTCTTATCAAATATGCAGCATGTTTCCTACCCCTTATACCTTCTACAGTATCTTTTAGCTCCTTTTAAAGTACTTCTTTTGCTAAGAGCAGAGGGATACATCTGGTAATTGTATCACAGTAACATTCCTCAAAGGCTACCTGAATAGTTCCTTTTTCTTCGTCTCCTCCTCCTCTTCCTCCTCCTCCTTCTCTTCCTCCTACTTTCCCATCTTAAGTGACATCTACTTTAATGCATTGCTGGGTTTGAGGTCCAAGTTCTACTGAGGGCTCAGCTGAGACCTAATGCCACATTTTTCCTCTTCTGAGAAATCGGGAGTGAGAATTTCATGTTTTTCCTCTGTTCCACAGTGGCCAACACTAAATGGAGGGTAGTTGCCAGCCATAAGCTACTCCTTGCCTACAATATGAGTAATTTTTAAGCAGTTTTTTTTTTCCTGGTAAAAAATAATAAATAAGTAATAATAATAAATAATAAATAAAAATAAGTCTTTAATATCAGTAGAAAATATCATGTATTTCCACAACAAGTATTTATCTTTTTCCTGCAGTGCAGCTTGGATCAAATATACTCACACAGTTGAGGAAAGACTCAGTTGGCAGAACAATAGAAAGATCACAGCAGAAAACAGACAAATTTTTATCACAGCTTCCTGGGAACCAGTCACTAAATCCTTTTCTAAAAAAAATAGGGCATATATGTACATCAGCATTGAACTCAGAGGAATTCCTTTTTTTTTTTCAAAAAGGTATTGCTGTATAAAAGACCAAAATAAACATTTTATTAATACATTGCTTTTAATATAACCATTTTACAGCCTAATTGCGTCCCGGAAGCAATTATCTCATGTAATATGTGCTCTGGATGCAATGGAGAAAAAATGTTTCTGTAATTAATGACAACTTAAAAATCTTCTGCATCAAAAGCCCTTTGATGCCAGACTTTCCATGTGGAGCTGTGTCTGTGAGGCTGCTTTGGTTTCCAGGGCTGAACTCCAGGACTGTAGTGGCAGTCCCTTCCTCCACGTCAAGTGCTTTGCAAATCTGAGCAATGCTATATGGTTTTCCACCAGGATCTGAATGCTGGCACAAAGCCTTTGTCCCCAGAAATGCTCTTGACCAGGAAAGCTTTGATTTCAAGCCCCACTCTCACCCTTCCAGGAGAGGAATCATCAAAATTATGTTTTTGTTAACATGATCTTGTTAGCAGATCCTGTCCAACTGAGTTCTAAACCTGCCATATAGTTGCATTTTGTACTTTAATCACCATGTAATCACATTCTTTAGATATTTTTTTCCCCAGGGCAGAGGCCCTGGCTATGCTGTGGTAAAAGGCTGGTGGGTATAAGTTTCTATTCTTTTCTAGACACTCCAATCTGTGTGTGGAGTCTGATTTATGATATACTTAGCTAGCCAAGGTAAAGGGTATTGGTAAATCTAGGTCCTTTATGGCCAGTTTAACCTGGTGTCAAGCATCCCAGCTTCCTTACAAACATTTGTTAAGTGTTAGGACTGCCTCTGCTGTAACTTCACAGAGCTAGCTTAGCATGGCTGGAAAAACACACCCTTTTTGGCTGTCATGGGAACACATCTAGCAAATCACTGAATACTAGAATCACAGAATGGTTTGGGTTGGAAGTGATCTTAATGGTCTTCCAGTTCCAAACTCCAACAGACAGGTTGCTCAAAGCCCCATCCAACCTGGCCTTGAACACTTTCAGGGATGGAGCAACCACAGTTTCTGTGGGCAGCCTGTGCTGTGTCTCACTACTCTCTCATTAAAGAATTTCTTCTTAGCACCCACTTTAAATCTCTCCTCTTTTAGTTTAAAAATGTCACTCCTTGTCCTATCATTACCTGTCCTTACAAAAAGTCTGTCTCACTCTTTTTGTCATAAGTCCCCCTTTAAGTACTGAAATGCCACAAGAAAAACTTAGAATCAATTAAAGTATATATTTTTTTTAAGATTGTGGTTCCACATGTACTGGAAGTGCTCTCTATCCCTACACATCAACTAAGAAACAGTGATTTTTTTTTTTTTCTCTGTGGACCAACAAAAGGCATGATTTTTTTCTAGGTGACATAGATAGGATTGCTAATGTGCTGATCACTGCCAATAGCTCACGAGCTGACACATTTATATATCCTGCTTTGAAAACATCATCCATGTCTACTGTCCAGCGCACATGTCCACCAGAGTTCAAAGCCAGCTGCCTGCCTGAACGTCTTTCAGAACCTCCAGGTAATTCAGGTTGAGGAATTACACCCAGCCAACTTGGCACTTAGTTCACAATTTCTTGTCTGTGTAGAGCATATCCAGTCAGAACATATCTAGAATATTTCTAAATAGGTGTGCTAAATTTGGGGGCTGCACAGAGACTGTGTGTGCCACACACTTTGCAGTTGGACAGCCACATGTACCTGCCACACAGGGGGAGCAGAGAGTCCTCAGCTAATTTTGAGAATTGTTACATAGGCATATAGAAAATTTCTTTTCAGAAAGGATTAAGAACTGATAACTTTTGTGGTATTGTCCTAAAGCTGTTAATTGGGAAGTTATTCTACACAAAACTGAGAATCAAGCCCCTGTCTTTGCAAAAGCACAAGGTTACTCTTCAGGCTATTTTTTGGCAGATCATGTATTGTTAACCAAAGTAGTGGCTGCAAGCACAAGAGAGGACTGCAATGGGCTCTGATGTAGCAAAAGTCCACTAGAAGTGGAAGAAACTGCTTTGATCTATAACACTCCTACAGGAAAGCAGTAAAAGTTGCAAAGCTCTCAGAGCTCCTTACTGAGGCAAGTACTGGGTTGCCATGAATTTAGCAATGATAACATAAAAGCTCAGAAAAATACAGTGTGTTAAAGAAAGTTCCTAAAAGTAACTATAGAGGGGGAAGCAGGAAGGGGTTTGCTTGAATCTATTCTCAGTTGCTTTTCTTTGTACAGATAAATAAGTGAATGTTTTGTTGTATTTTCTTCATTCTAGGAGGCAAAAATGCTCAGGGAAGGTCTTTAATTATTTTACTCAGTCTTCCCTCTATGGAGGGAGCTGAGAAATAATCACAGCATTCACATCTGAAAGCTGGACTTTGAGGTCAGAAAAAATTCTGTCTCTCTTGCTGTGTTCTGCTTGGTTGGTGCAATAATACTGTGTTGCTTAGAGGCATCTGTAAAATAATAGGGTGGTATCCCAAAATTAGATCATTTGGGCATTTGTCTGGTAGCTGGGGATCATACTGTAACAATGAGGTTAAATCAGAACAGATGCCTCTTGGAAGTTTCCTGAGGGCTTCTTTGATGATGGCACTGTCTCACTTCATTCGCAGAGAAGGAAGGTCCAGGCCAGGCACTTCCTGAAGACAAACAAATTGTTCTGTTATCCTGCCTGCTCTGTACCTTGCAACTGTGAACCCTAGTTCACAGGCACAGATCAGTTCATGGCTGATGTCTCTGTAAATGGTTTCTTATGGTAAACAGGGCACCAAGACCTTGGGTAACCCAGGAGTAAAAAGCCTCAGGTACTTCCATTACATGCTCACCTAGCTGGGGATGATTTCTAGTTTCTTGACAGCTTGCCTTAGAAAGGTGTGGTGCTCTTTCCTTTTTTTTTTTTTTTTTTTCCTTTTCCCAAGGACAATTGCCTGCCCCACATAGTTTTAGGCTGTGAAATTTTCTAATGTGTTTGCCATACTGCAGCAGAGCTCATCTGCCAGGCAGGGGTTTTTTATCAGTGAAGTCTTTCCCTGATGACATGCAGTACTTCATGAAAATCTTCTGATACTAGTACTGCAGCCAGTAATGAAAAGAGCATCAGAGGTAAATAATAAATGAACAGAAACCTTATGTTTTGCTGAGCATCATGGTTTGATCAGGTACACCAATCAGAGCTTGACTAAAAATCTTCATTCAAGAGGCAGCTTGCCAAAAACAATGGACAACCAGTGAGTTGACATGAAATATTCAGATCTGGTACATCATGATGTGTCTCTTGGCACACAAAGCACTGGAATATCCACGTCCTGAATGGGTGCCTGCTGAACAGAGAGGAGGAGCTCTAAACAGAGGTAGGTATTTCCATATTCTGCTGGTTTTGCATGGGATGGAGTTAAATTTCTTCCCATTAGGGGTGTGTTTTGGATTTGTTCTGAACACACAGTGTTGATAAGACAAGTTGTTTGTTATTGTTATTTTTTGTTATTGCTGAGCTGGGCTTACACAGAGCCAAGGCCTTTGCTGCTTCTCAACCAACCGCATCAGCAACCAGGCTGGGGTTGCACAAGGAGTTGGGAGAGGACACAGCTGGGACACCTGAACCCAGCTGACCCAAGGGACATTCCAGACTGCCATGCTCAGTAGATAAAGTGGTGTGGAAATAAGAGGAAGGAGGGTATGTTTGGAGTGATGGTGTTTGTCTTTCCAAGTCACCATTACACAAGATGGGGCCCTGCTCTCCTGGAGATGGCTGAATATCTGCCTTGTTTTGCTTTGCTTTCATGGGCAGCTTTTGTTTTTTCTATTAACCTGTCTTTATCTCAATCCACAGGTTTTCTAGCTTTTAATTCTCCAATTCTCTCCCACTGTTGGGAGTGAACGGGCAGCTGTGTGGGGTTTAGCTGCTGACTGGAGTCAAACCATAACACATACTCCTGGATGGCGTATTTCCACTTCTCTGAAATATTTGACCTTTCTTAACTGTATCATATGGCTAGAAGTGCAATGCTCAATATTTTCTTTTTTTCTCTCAGCTATTACCAGCTTCTGTGACCTAAACATTATGTAGATTTGTCTTTCTCTGGATTTATTCACTCCCTTTAATTATTGGTGGTTTGGGCTTGTTGTTTTGTTAGGGGTTTGTGTGTGTTGCAGGAGGAGGGTTTGCTTGTTTTCCTGTTGTTGTGATGTGTCACTCCTCTTTACCAAAGTCCTCCACACAGTATTGTTGTGGGCTTTCTTCCCTCAGAAGCTCTAGCATCTTTCACTGTTCTGGCACTTCAGCTCTATTCTAGTTCAATTTGTTTGTTTGTTTGATTAATTGATTGATTGATTGTTAATATTGCCAAGCATGATGTTACGGCAATGAAATCTCTTCTGTCACTCGCATTCTTCTCATTTGTGACACTTGCTCTTTGAGTTTTAGAGATCTGTTGGTTTTTTTATCCATTGCACTGTACTGAATAAATATATCTTGTCATTAATCCTAAGGCTCATACAGTGGAAATCTTTTCACTTTATTATTTTGAAACTATTTTTTCAATTTTTTTTTTAAGAAATGAATCATTAGAATAATGGTTCTATAGAGTAATGGTCTGCTTCCTTTATCTATCATAACTTCAGCATTCTGAACCTTTTTCTGATCAGTGATTTCACTACTTTCAGCATCATTAAAGGCACACTCTGCAGGAAGCTGGAGGTAGTGTCCTGTCACTTCATCTACTCTCACGCTCAAAACTGCTTCTGATAACTAACTGTGTCAGCATGGTCTAACTTTCTGTGATATTCCCCTAGTCTAGTTTCATAATGAAACTCCACTGAGTAAACATCTCTTGTAAGTGTGCCTTTGTATCTTGAGCAAAATTACATGTGTATATATATATATATATATATATATATATATATATATGCACGCACACATATATATGTATATGTATGTATACATATATATATATATATATAATTATGTATCTTGTCAGAATTACACAATTTGCACAAGCATGCAGAGTTTGATCCAAGCAGCACTAACAACCATAAAAATCTGGAAGCTGGCCATTTCACAGATCATCCTAAGCACAACGATGACTTCAAGAATTGAAGTAAGGGTGACGATTCCTTCCGCCTGGAAGGACTCACTCTCCAGCTGTGTAGTTCTGATTCAGCCTTGCTGTGACGCTCATGCTGGGCACTCCTCAAGTGGTTACTCAGTGAAGATGTTTGGTTTTGTGCAGTTTTGCTTCCTTTAGTCTAGTGATGGATTTCATTTGCAAGGTAAGCTGATTTCTAGATGAACTGCAGACTAGAGAGCTGCTGGATTTAAACACTGACCATTAGCTTTCCTACTAGCACAATTTGGTTTGATTCATAGTGAAATTTGAAGAATTACTTTTGGTGAGAATAGAAAACATTTCCTTAAGTTAGTAATGTAGCAAACAGCCTGATTTAGTCAGTGTTGCATGATTTATTTTAATAGGAATAAACCTCAATGCAGCCAGTTGTCAGCTACTCTTTTCTAAAATACAGAAATTGCTCCCCAAGAAGCTTGATGCGTTTGAGTCGCTAGATATATTTGCTGAAGTTCACTTATTTTTTCTTCTTCTGTTATGGAAAATATAAATGGCAAGAATTTTACAACCAAATGTCTTGATCTAACTTTCTGTGGTTCACAAGAAAAGACATATTTAGCCTGTATCTGAGCTTTATCTGTTTTATGTGGAATAGAGGAAAAAGGGTAAATTGCAGGTAAGGTAAACATTTTACTTATTAAAATAAAGCTCCAGAGATGAGGTGTTACTTTAGTGCTGTGATGTTTCTACTCCAAGAATATGCGTATGAATGATAGACAGTTTCAGCTTTGACTCCAAAATTCCTTATTAATAGTGCAAGTGGCTGCACAAATTTCTAGCACATGACAGCACAGTAAATTACCAGTGCTTTGTGAATAAGTGTAATCAGTTTATCAGCTTCATTGAATTGAACTTCTCTTATCTGCTGTTTGACAGTCCTCTTCCAAATGGCAGTGTTTGTGCATCAGAGAAGTATGGAAACTGCAGCTGTTCATGTGCAACATGATGGTTGATCAGTGGTGCTGGCTTGCTGGCATTCATTCCTTCCCTACTGTGTGGTGTCAAGCTGGCATTCCCTGAGTACAGGTCATAGTGGGCCTTGGGGAAGCAGTGCCATGGGAAAAGAGATAGCCAAAGAGACAGCCAAAGACACTGCTCAAGAGCAACACATAGGTTAAATCATCTTTAATGAATGCACTGAGAGAAGAGTAGAACCAGTTCCTACATCTTGAATCTGAATAACAGGTCAATTCCTTACACAGGGTATAAACAAGTAAGTAATTGAAACAGGAGCTGTCTATTAGTGGGGAAAAAACCCAGTATTATTTCTGTGGATGAGCAGTGCTGTCAGGATTGCTGAAATCCATTGTGCAGATCTCCTGAACTGCTCTGATATTTGTAATTTTTTTGTATTTGTTAATATTTTGGCAACTTCCCACACACACGGTTAACCCTAACATTTGTCATCTGAACTCTTTATAGTATCGTACCATTGTTTCATCAACTGCTTAAAACTAAGGATGAGCTATTGTTTTTAAGTAAATGTCTTAGAACTTGTCGCTGCTTTGAAATGTTTTTCATCTTGTAGATCAAACACTTATAGCTGGATCTGACTTATCATGCCTTTCTTTTGGCAAATCTCAAACTGACATCATACATTGTCCCTCTCAATTCCTTATACACACAATGGACACATAAAGCTGTGGAAGGCACTGCTTTTCATGTTACAGCAAACTTAAAGCTGTCTCACTCTCCTCTAGATGCACAGCTGTGCCACAGAGATCCTTTACTTAGTCTCCCACAGGCTTGCAGTGCCTTGCACCTGGAAATGAGCCCACTGGATGGTGTGCTGTGCAGCACACTTTGATTTCAGCCACTGGAAGCAACATGAGACTATCAGCCAGCCACTCAGATTTCTCAGGCTGTTTAAAACTAAAGTCCAAATGTAGATTCCAAGAGCCCATGAGGTTTGTCTTGAGATGATGATATTGATAATGGCAATACCCAGTTTCTTGGGTTTGGATAATAACTTTCTTCTAGTTCTTGGTCAGCAGGCACACCTTATTCTTTTATGAAAGAATATTCACATAAAACAATTTCTGATTCCTGCTTGCTTAGGAGAGCCAAACTAACTGAGCAATCTGATGACTGTGATATGGCATTTACATCTTGGGATTTGTCACGTGGTACCACCTGGCTGTGGCTGCAGGTTCCCCTGTGCTGGGTCAGACTGAAAAGCAAGTGGATGCAGATCTCCCAAATGCATTGATTCCCATCCAGCTACTGCAAAATGCATCCTTCCTGCTAGACCTCTCTGCTCTATGTTTAGCACAGTGAGACTTTTTTTGGCTAACTGTGCAACAAATTTAAGAAAAAACCTGACAGCCTAGAAGCACAGTATATCAATCAATCAATCAATAAATCATAAGGAAATAAATAAATAAATATGTACACATGTCTTTGTTACTACTTTAGAAGAGCTCTGGGGCCACAGTGGCCTGTAGGAAAGAATGAACAATAAAGGTAAAAAGCAAGCTGACATATGTAGGTGGCAAAATGGAATTAAATGTATAATTATGTGACAAGGGGGTAGGATTATGAATCACAAATGGTGCTACCATTTTTAAAATGAGTGCTGTGGTGAAATAGACCACACTATCATTTTAAATGATGTAAGTGGGACTGAACCTTATTTGTTTCTATCAATCTTGGTTGACTATAACTTTTTTCTTAAAGAAGTATGTAACTGTTAGGAATGCATTATGCTCTGTTTTTCAGAGCACTCTACTGCTGAAGTGTATGATGAGTCACCTAATTGAACAGGGATGTGTGTCGTTACAGAAGGAGAAAAATAGATTAAAAGTACCATCCAAATGCCAATGTGTATTCTGATTTTGATTGCAGTAAATAGACTTGGAAATAGTTTATTTTATTTATTTTTAAAAATTAAATATGCTGAAAATTTGTTAGGGCTGGAAGCTTAGAGGACATTAATTTAAAAATAATTTTTAAAAAATTCCAGAAACAATATTCTTGGATCTAGTGATCAAATGAAAATTTCAAAGTCTTCTGGCATTTAAGACAAAGAAGAAAATTCTCCTCTTTACTCAGCCACGAAAAAATCTGGTATTTTCATAACACTGATTAGGAAGAAGTTGCCTAGAGAGCAGGTGATGTTTCCAGTACAATTTAGCAACCCTAGAGAGTGATTTAAAAAATATGGACTGTAGCCCAAAGGTAAAGATGGAGGCTGTGCAATTGCTTACATTGTTTGACTGGATATGCCCACACCATGGGGTTGATGCTAGAGGCAGTGACAAACAGCAGCTCATTATCCTTTTGGTAAATCCATGACTGATAATGATGTCATAGCTATTGAAAATAATGAGCTGCTCATATCTCACAAAGAACTTTGGGTAGATGTAAATCACTTATGCAACGTTACCCAGGGGGTTGGGAGAGGCAAGAAAACCTTTCTCCATGTGGGAATGGTGACCACACTAGCACAGGGACTCAGCCCTGCCTGCCACCCCTTCTCCAAGCGTGGCCTTACAGCTTCACCACTGGCTCTTAGAAAGGCCACCAGCACCACCAAGATTAAAAATTTCTTTCAATGAAGCTGTCCCAGCAGAAAGCTTAGCCTCACATAAATTAAAGTCTGAATTTTCCATGCTGGACTACATTTCCCAGCATGCTTCATGTCTGAGACAGATGGAAAGCATCCAGAGATTTAGGACAGTCTATGTACAACTCAGCTGGGAGCTAGGTCTGTATCTGGTGGGCTAATCCACTGCTCATGGTCTCCTTCCTAACCATTCTTTGCTTGGGGTGGGTCCTCTCTCCCTAGCTACAACTTCTCAGGATAAAAACTTTACCCCACTGTTTTTCGGCTATTATCCCTGCTCCCTACTCCTCAAACAAGTATTAGTGGCTTATATAGGCTTTTAAGTATTCTTTACACCCTGGTGGCACTTGAAACCCCAAAGCCATTTCAGGACCCAGCTGGAACACAACTAAGTGGTGGCATATCGCCATGACAGAAGTCTGGAGTCTGTGTCTCAGATTGGGTGAGCAGGCAGGGGACACCTGAAGGTAGGCAGGCAAGAAGAGGTTATTGAGGAAGGAGAGTACTCCAAAGCTGCCATCCCTCTGCTTTGGCTGATCTTTGGGCCCTGGAGGAAAGCCTGCCCCAGCCTTCTGGCACCACTGAGCACTCTGTGAGTGTCAGGTGCCTCACTCCCACGATGATGTGGACCCATTTCCCTCAGCCTGCACAGACATCTGCACTGCAAAAGGCCAGAGAAAATGAAAGCTAGTCTGTGGGTCTAGTTTTTGCTTTGTATGCCTGTTTCTCTAGAATTCATTTTCCTTCCAATGAAGAACCCAGTGCTGCTGGTCCTCTAACTGCTCTTTCCTCAACAGGAATAAATCCCCCAGAACATTTTCACTTGCCAGGTTTCAGGTAGACTTGAACTTGGTCTAATATATCTTGGCTGCTGTAGACCACTCCTCTATTAATAACTCTTCAGTTGCTCAAGGACGTAAGGTCCCTCATGCTTCTCAGTAAGTTATATTTATAAGGTACTTATATGACGTAGCAAGTTGGTAAAATGCCACAGCTGCAAAAACAGAGTGTGTTGGGATCAGTCGAGATCCTCACTCTGTTTTCAAATAAAACTGCACCTGTTGGCACAGATTACTGCTCATGTGCCATAAAGCAAACCTCACCTTAGAGAGTTTCACATTTAATAAACATGTGAGCAGAACATGCAGACATTCCTGGGCATAACTATAGACATAGGTTGATTTATAGCTACTGAACCACATGAAAGATACATTCAGAAAATACATGAGCTGAAAACCATACTGAAAAATGCATGTATGAATCAGTATGTGTGTGTGTGTGTGTGTGTGTGTGCAGGTCAGCGCGTGTCACTGTGAGGGCATTTGCACACAAACACTTGCATGCAAACACAGATGGATGGTCTGTGCTGCACAGGCTTCATGCAGCTCTGGAGGGCTTGCCTTTTATATTAGCTGGGATAACATATAAATGTCAGGATCTAACTTTTATATTAATGAGAAGAGTTGCTTGTTTCAGAATGAGCCTTGGTGGATGAGTTAATTAAAAGTAATAATAGTTCACCAGCTGCTAATTAGGAAATTAATTAGTCATACAGTAGAGTGTTACTTCTGCTTGTGAACTAGCTGACTTCAAGTTGTCTCAGAGGAGACTGGCTTTCAACCAGCATCATTAAGTGTATTCACAGAAAAAAATAAAAGCTGATTATTGATGAGTATTTTCCTTTGAATAAGAGGAGATCTGTTCCCTCAACAAAATAAAATCCTCTTCATAGAAGAGATGTATGTTATCTCTCTTGGCAGAAAAGAGCTTCTGCAAGCTTCTAATGATCAAAACAGGAAAGGAAATGCATTGATGTAAGGTTAGTTTAATCTGCTTGTCCTGCCATGTAAAAAGTAGTTGCATGAAACCAGTGCTCTTTGAATGGCAAATGAGACACTAAAATGGGAGATTCTATCTGATTCTTGCCTTTACCAGCACAATAGCAACCTGCATTTAATGTCAACACTCTTAGAGTCTCCCCCTTGAAGTCTTTGCTGTTCTCTAAGGCCAAGATACTCACAGTGTAATAAGGAAAGCAAACACCATGCTTGTGGGATACAAATTGTCTGAAGATGTAATAATTGGAGGAGACTACCTCAATAACAGTACCATTATATGCAGTCCCAGTTTAATGTCCTACCTAGGAGCCAATGCAACTTCATAAAAAGCCATGCTACCATGACAATAATTCTTGACAGCTGTGGGGTGCAAGAAATAAAGTACAGCCTGTGTGTGAAGATAGGTGCATTAATTATAATACTGAGAACATAAAAAAGACCAGCATGTTGAAGGCTCAGGAAAACAAGCGTCCCATAAATATTCAGATCATCATACTGGTCAGTGGGATGGCAGCAGTGGCAAAATTATGTGTCAGAGTCCCTGGGTAGAATTGAACCTTCTGTGACAGTTTTGCCAAGCAGGCACTGCCTGAACTACTCTAATAACATGGTAACAAGAGAAAGTATGTCTGGAAGTTGGTGATGGGAAATGAGGGAACATAAGGTAGTAGCAGTCTCAAAGGTGAGAGGGTTATGAGATTATGTTTTGTAATCTGTAATTTTTTTTCATTCTTAGTTGTGACTGGGTCCTGGGAGGCTGTAGAACAGAGCTCGGTTAGGTTTCTTCCATGAACAGACCTCATCTTCCTTGTGACAGCATAGTGTCTTCATGAGTATATCAGATTTGGAGGGTATGCTAATTTTGGATGGACAAAATTGGTGCTGAGGATACTCTAATATCCCTGCCAAAGCAGAGAGAGAAGTTGTGTTGGCCTCGTTTATACTGTCAGGCTCCCTTGGCAGCTTATGTGGGTAGAGTCTTGAAATGTTTCTTTTCTAGTCCAATCTCATAGGTAAAGCTTCACCTGACCAATCTTGACTCCACAGCATTTTATACCCCTGCGAGCTCTCAGATCAGAACCAAGAGAAAAAAGGAAGGGCCTGTGCAATCTGCAGCGGAGCCTTGGGAGTAGAGAACACAATGTCTTTCTGTTGATAGATTTTGTGAGCACTTCGAGGTTATGGTATCTTAGCAAATATTCCTTTAACCATGTAACTCTCCAGTTATGTCCCCAAAACAAGGGAGCCCCAACTAAAATCACTGCCCAAAACCTGGTGTAAAACATGAAAGACATCCCAAGGCAGAGTCATGTGTCAGTACTGAGACTCCAGGGAAATTAGCAGCGCTATTTTCAGCTGAAACATGGTTTCAACCAACTTTGAGTGGTATGCTGACTTTTTGTTTTCCCTGTATGCAGATAAACTTTTTCCTAGAATCCCATGCTAGCTAGACAAAGAAAACTTTATTCTAATGTACTTCCAATGCCTTTTGCACGGGCTCATAGGAGATGATGCTGAATAAGTGATTTCTGCTTATGCAAAATCACCTACCATGCAGGAACCCAAGGTAATTTCCTCGTCATTCTCTTTGTAACAAAGAAATCATGATGGAAGACAAGAACATCTCCCACATATTAAAAAAAAAAAAAAAAAAAAAAAAAAGAATATGTAGTGGAACTAAGAGAGATAGGTAGGATCTTCTCAGACATTCAAGAGCTTCAAGAACCCCAGGCCTCAGCTGCAATGCAGGTGCAGGCAGGGTCTGTTCCCAGTGGAACAGCAAGGACAGACTCTGGGAAAAGTAAGGAATGAAATCTGGTGATTTCTGCTCTATCTGAAGGCCTGTAATTATGCCATAAGTTCATAAAATCACAGAACTATAGTGTGATAGAACGATATGGGCTGAGAAGGGACCTTGAAGACCCTCTAGTTCAAACTGCCCTGCCATGGGCAGGGATACCTTCCACTAGACCACAGTTTTCTGAGCACTATGCAACCTGGCTTTGAACACTGTCAGGAGTGGCGCATCCACAGCTTCTCTGAGGAATTTGTTTACTGCCCTCAAGGCTGAGGAAACCTGGCCATGCTTTCAAGTGAGGTTTGGGCCAACTGACCCTGACCTGCACAAGGCCACCACAAGACAGCAGTGGCAGCAGCAGGTGGCTCTCTGCTGCAGGGGACAGCAGCACCACCTGCCAGCCTGACCTGCTGGAGCAGAAGTTTGCTGCCTGATGGGGACCTGGATCTGGGTGTTGGGGGGAGACTGCCAAAGCCTGCCTGACCCCCTGACTACATGGTATTCTTAAATGTAGACACCAAAGACTGTGCTAGGAAACCTGGAGAGTATTCAGAGTGACTACAGAGCTCTGGGGGTGGCAGTCAGGGACCCAGGTGATGTTCTAATTCCTGCCAGAGCAGGTTGATAGTGTAAGAAGGGGGAAGGCACTGGTACTCCCTGAACAAATGTTTGAGCATCAGGGTATAGTTTTGGACCATGGGACCCTGTTTGAAGGTCAGCATATATACATATATATATATTTGTGTGTGTGTGTGTGTGTGTGTGTGTGTGTGTGTGTGTGTATGCATATATAAAAATGCAATTAAAATCTTTGTTCAAAGGCATAAGTAAGTACTTAAACTCACACACATTATTTCTGAGAAAGAAGAAGAAGAATATTTTTTGCAATACAGAGGTCTGAATGCTAAACTAAACACCAAGAAAACAAATTCTCCTGCTACTAAACCTGGTGGAAGATCCCCAGACACACCAGAATATATATTCCATGGTGTGACAAGAGAGGACTGATTTGATCTAATGTTGATCAAATGTTGAAGGCTGAGGTCTGTATGTATGCAGCTCCTGGTTCCACTCCTGGTCAGTGCCTGGGGCAGTGACCTTCTCTGCAGGCACAAGACAGCTCACTGTCTGACTAGCAAAACCAGCAAAAAAGGTGCCAAACCAGGGCCTGTCTCTGTGTCTTTCTCCATTGTAGATGTCCTGCACTGGGGGCTTCCAGCTTGCCAAAAAACAACAGGAGCAGGCCACCCAAGGAGTCTCCAGCATCTCTGTCCTGTCCATCACACTGCAGCAGTGTAAGCAAGCCAGTGTACCTGAGGAGCCAGGCATGTTAACTGGCACCCTACTCCCTGTGTAATATGTTTCCAGCCCAACACCACCACCCTCTTCAGCTAAACTGGTTGATTCCTTAATAAAGAAGGCAACAGCTAGGGCAAGCACTGCTCTTTTGCAGAGGTCTCCACCAAACAATCGTACTTGCAAATTAGCATCTTCGAGAAAGCACCGGCTGCTGTGCTCAGTGCTCTCCAGCCAGTGTGGGGTTCTCCCCTCGTATCTCAATTCCTGACAGGATTTCTGCTCCCTCCAACTCCTCTAGAATGAGAACACTTGCACCTTCACATATGAGAGGTAAAATTGGGGAAAGAAAAAAAAAAATAGGTTTATGTGACAAATTATTGTTCGATGAAATTATGGTCTAGTGATAAAAAAAAAAAAAAAGATGATGACACAACTGGTATCTTGTATTTTGCATAATATTAATAACTTAGCATAACCCAAGTAGTGCTATTATTACTCCCAAGTGTGACTAATTAGATACGTAAAAATAGCTTTTCTCATCTCTAGAATATATCTGTCTTTCTAAAACACCTGTTTTATTTAAGATTTTTAATTTTGAGCGCTGAACATGTAAGGCAGAGTTTGACAGCTAAGAGGACTGCTTGTCAGTGAAAACTGGGTAATTTTTGCAGAATGGTAGGTATGACAGAGACGGTTATTTTGCAGCTTGAGTCCCAGTCCACAATTGTGCAGTACCTAGGGTATTGAACCCTCCTGGTTTAAGGTTTGATAGTGTGATCAAAATGCAAGCACAAAGTCCTTAAT
This sequence comes from Certhia americana, assembly GCA_018697195.1. Taxonomy (NCBI): domain Eukaryota; kingdom Metazoa; phylum Chordata; class Aves; order Passeriformes; family Certhiidae; genus Certhia; species Certhia americana. Next base: position 67,735,972 of record CM031878.1, read on the forward strand.
CTGCATGAGCCCCAAGAAGCAGCAGCCTCAGGGCCCCATGCGCAAGGGCACTGTACAAGCAGGCAGTGACACCAAAAACAATGGGCTTGAGGGTTAATCTTTACCAGCAGGAGCTCTCTCTTTTTGTGTCTCTGTTTGCAGGGTCTCCCAGAGCAAACCTGAAAATCGCTGCCTGATTTCACTTACTGTGGAAGGTATGAAACGAGAGGGTGATTTCTAGAGAAGAAAAAGACTCAGCAGATGTGAACTGAAACAGGTCCATTGGTTTAAACAGAATTGTGCCAGTTTGTAACAGTAGATCATTGTCTCATCCAATTTAGCCCAGTCAGGCTGATGTTGCTAGCAATGTTGTTGTAATGTCTGATAACAGACAGAAAAAAGTTCATGTTTTAAAATATGTGCATATATTGCTATAAAGTGCTGGGGGAGGTGGGGGTGGCAGGGGTGTATAAAACAAAGAAGATCTAACAAAAACTCTCAGGCTTCAAATTCCCTTGCCTGTTTTTGCTCACTTTTATTGGCAATGATTTTCTGATACCTTACTTTTCTTTAAGTGGTAGTAAATTTCTTACAGCTGCCACCACACCAGGTACTTGGTGTGCTTGTGTGCACTGAGGGAAGTGGTGGAAGTGACAAAATTTCACTACTGTGGATATCTGTGGACTGGAGCAGAGCACACTGCTGGAGAGATGCAATGGGTCTGAAAACACCCTGCCCTTTTCCCTCCCCTACAGTCTTCTTCTAGTCCTCATTCTATTTTGGGGATGATTCAGGATTCCCCAAACCCCTCATCAAATCTCTGCCTAAAATGTCACTTTCAAATCATATCCTTCACAGTATAAAAATGAAAACTTTTCTAAACCATGTGATAACAGGGGCAATTATTTCCTTGGTACATAATTGTAATTATTAATGATTAAACCCACTCAGCACTTTGGATAAGCTGAGCACAGGTATCAATTTCTGTTCCTTTCCCACTGCATCCACTAGTTTTGTTCAGGGGAGTTATCACATGCTGTGGCAGAGTGAAAAATCCATAGGAGCTTTTTTTCCCCCTTCTTTCTTGCTTTCCAGTGTGGGTTAAAGTTATCTTCCCCAAATGCACAATGCATTGCTATTGGCTGACTCAGCCATAGCTGACTGCAGGAGCTGTCAGAAAGCTTTTAATCCTTTAGATTTGAAAGTTTTGTCAGAAGCATTCAGTGTAATTAAAGCCACTGCATTTTTGTATAACAGCTAGGAGCCTGTCTTGTGTATTTCATGGGCATGCAATACCACCTCTTATCTGCCTCTCCTCTTAGTGTACAAAAATTGTTTTGTTGAATGGGAGGTAACAAAAAATTATCTAAACTTTAACTTCCATCTGCCAGTCTCTTCCTGTACAAGGGTAAAGTTTGTTCTTGCAAGGGGTCATGCTGACTTCAATAATATTTATTTGCCTGAGCAAAAAGCAGCCAGGTCAGTAAGGGTGATCAGGACTCTGTCCCTGGGTTACAGCCTCTTTGCATCTTCTGGATATTTGAATGATATGCTGTAGGATCAGGAGTAGACATTTAATTATTAACCTTTCTTTTTTTTTTCCACAGCCCTGAGCAAAGTAATAGGACTTGTTTTCCCTTGGCATATTGGAAAAAAATAAGGACCACCCATGACTTGCCAGTGCTGTGGTGGCTTCCATATCTGCCACACTAAAAGAAATGGATTTTGGCTTTATGTAGCACTTTTCTTCTTCTCTCTTCACACAAAATGTGAACAAGTTAAGTGCAATGGCTCTCAAGGTGAAAAGGAGACAGACACTGTACCTAATATCATTAGGATGTTGCAGACTGTTTCATCAAACAGGGGAGAGTTAGATGACAAGCAGCATCCTCCTGTAACAAAATCAGGAATTGTTTGCCTTCATGTTGCTTCCCACTGTGAGCTTCTTTCTCTAGTGCCACAGAGTTCACGTACTTAGGAGTGCTGTGTGCCTAAGTGAGACCCCCCAGCCTCATTGTCCTTTCACATGGGCAGCCTAAAGTCCAGAGGAAAAGAAAAGGTGAAGTTTTTTCTGTTTCTTACCCAAAATCATGTTATAATAAAGGAGCTGCACTACCTTCTTCATAGCACTTAGGCCAGGCTGGAATCTTCCCTGGGCTTGAACCTGGACCTGGAGATGAAGACAGCACATTCTCCACCCCAGGCATCAGCTCCGGGTGCATCCCTCTGAAGCTCTGCCCTGTTTCACGGGCGGCCAGTGAGCCAGGCCCAGAGCTGCTCAGCTGGAATGCCTGCCTGGGACACAACAGGCATGTGGGAGCAACAGCTTTTTCTTTTTCTTTCTGTCCTACTAATGAGCATCCTTTTCCTGCCTTCAGTGCAGGTACAGGCTGATCCTCAGCAGTGCCAAGAGCTTCCCATTCTGTAAATTCTCTGTGACTCTATAAATTGTCAGCTGAAAGGAGCCATTCTTGTATCCATGGTGCCACATATTACCACCGATTTGGAAGGCCCTCCTGCTTATATAGCTCTCATCTGCACCAAACCCTGCATCTGTGTAAGCCCCCATCCATCCTGTGACACTTCTCGTCACGGCCACCACTGCTCTAAAACTTCCAGCATAACTTGTTGTCAAGCTGGAAGAGAGCACATACATTTCTCTTATGTCCACAAACTTCTTTGTCAGATTTAGTAATGCCAGATTACAATGCTAAAAATGCCAGTAAAGCCAGCATTTCTCTCCCTGGGACCACTGCAATACATTGTGTCAGTGCCCCCTACAATGCTTCATTCTGTAGTGGAGGGTCCCTACTAAATAGTACAGAGTGTTTCAAAAGCCTAAAAAATTATGGATTTCAGTGAAATCTTTTAGGACTTTCCTATACATATACATAATTTCTGGTGTGCTTAATATGTCTCAGTATGGTCCCCAAACTTAAGTTCAGATAACATCATCGAGTGGAATGTGTGGCAGTTTTGGTTTTGGTGGTCGTGATCACAACCACTTTAAATATATTGAGCAGCATATAAGGACTATGCTTATAAGGAAGTTGCAGTCCTCTAAGTCTGAGACTGAGAGCGCGTTTACCTCACTATACATCCTATTTGGATGTCCTGTAATGGCAGTGAAGCCCTGGTGGAAAAGGTCAGCAAATAACTGCACAGCTCCAAAAATTCACACATTATAATCCCAGTGCTTCAACTTCCTTCTTTCCCATGCTGTGCACTATTCATCATCAGACAGGAGCATTTTCAGCTCTCTGCCTCCTGTTCTCTTCCTGCTGTTCTCAAATCAAGAAAAACAGCCTCCATTTTAATTAATTAAACTTGGTTCCTGTGATGCTGATCAGATCACATTTTATCAGAGAGCTTATAGTTATAGAATTTAATTTTCTTAGGAAGAAACCTTCAAGCTAAAATCAATTCATTGCTCATGCAAGAAGCAGTAAAGTCTCTTTGGACAGTGGGGTGTTTTTGTCTGCAGCCCACACATCTTTCCAGCTGTGAAAGCTCAATTGGATGCTGAAGACTCTAGAAGGTATAGTCACTGAGGAGTGGGAAGAGAGAGGAAAGGAAAAACCTCTGCATGAAGGGGCCTGGATGTCCTGGTCAATACCAAGTTGAAGATGATCCAGCAGTGCCCTGGCAGCCAGGAGGGCCCCTGTGCCCTGGGGACATCAGGCACAGCATCACAGCCGGGCAAGGGAGGGGATTGTCCTGCTCTGCTCTGCACTGGGGCAGCCTCAGCTCCAGTGCTGGGGACAGGTCTGGGTGACACAGCACAAAAAAGTCATTGAGGTGTCAGAGAGTGTCCAAAGGAGGGCACGAGGATGGTGAAGGGCCTTGAGGGGAAGCCGTGTGAGGAGTGGCTGAGGTCACTTGGTCTGTGCAGCCTGGAGAAGAGGAGACTGAGGGGAGAGCTCACTGCAGTTACACCTTCCTCATGAGGGGAAGAGCAGGGACAGACACTGATCTCTTCTCTGTGCTGGCAGTGACAGGACCCGAGGGAATGGCCTTAAGCTGTTTCAGGGGAGATCTAGGTTGGATATCAGGAAAAGGTTCTTCACCCAGAGAGTGGTTGGGCACTGGAACAGGCTCCCCAGGGCAGTGGCCACAGCACCAGCCCGAGAGAGCTAAAGAAGTGTTTGGAAAATGCTCGCATGCACATGGTGTGACTGTTCACGTGTCCTTGTAGGGTAAGGAGTTGGCCTCTGATGGTCTTTCTGTGTCCCTTCCCAGGGATATTCTATGATGCTATGACCTACAGCCTGGCCTGTCAGCCTGATCTCAGTGCCTGGCAATGGCACCTACAGGACAGCCAGGAGATCATACCCAGCCAGCATGGGTTTGGGAGGGCAGATCCTGCCTAACTAACCTGACCTGCTTCTGTGACCAGCTGACCCATCAGGATGCAGGGAATGTGTCTGCCTGTGATGCAAGCATGTTGGACAGACAAAGACTTTTCAACTAGTTACAGTTAGAAAAGTTGGTATATTTATTGCAGCACTGGAGCACAGGGGACTCATGTCCCAGAGACATGTGCCAGATTCACAAAGCCTCAGTTCTCCATTTATTTCTAAAAACCATACATATTCATAAAATTACCTAACACACCTATACATATTCATTACCTGACCCTGCCTATGCCCGCTTCATATTAAAGTAAGTTTAAAGTTTGACTATGCTTGTGCAGTTCTCTTCTTGAAATGAGTCAGTGGGGTTTGAAATGGGTCAGTGATCCTCTTTGTCATGGCAACCTCCTGTGTCCCTCTTTTTGGCAGGGCATCTTGTCCCTTGGGCACATTCCAGACTCTCTGACCAGGTCCTGGCCATCTTTGTGCCCAGCTGCAGTCACAGTTTCTCCATTTCCACAGTGTGATATTTTTCTTATCTTGCTTCTACAAATACAACTAAGTCATGTAAATGATATATTATCTTAGCTCTAACTTTCAACTAGCTCCATTTGCTATTAATTAATCACTTTGTCTTGCCTTTGATTCTCTTGCTAAACTCTTAATATATTGCTTCTATCCCTTTCATTACGCTTTTAAATTTCTAACCCTTTAATTCATGATTCACCTGGACTTCATCAAGGCCTTTGACACTGTCTCCCACAGCACACTCCTAGAAAAGCTGGCAGCCCGTGGCTTGGACAGGAGCACTCTGTGCTGGGTTAGAAACTGGCTGGATGACCGGGCCCAGAGAGTGGTGGTGAGCAATGCTGCATCCAGCTGGGGGCCAGGCACCAAAAGTGTCCCCAGGGATCTGTGCTGGGGCCTGTTCTGTTCAATATTTTCATTGATAATCTGGGTGAGGGGATCACATCCACCATCAGCAAATTTGGAGATACCAAGCTGGGCAGGAATATTGATCTTTTGGAGAGTAGGAGGGATCTGCAGAGGGACCTGGACAGGCTGGATAGATGAGCAGAGTCCAACAATGTGAATTTAACAAGACCGAGTTCCAGGTCCCACACTTTGGCTACCACAACACCTGCAGTGTGACAATCTGGGGACAGTGCATCTGGACAGTGCCCAGGCAGAAAGGGACCTGGGGGTGCTGGTGACAGCCGGCTGGACACGAGCCAGCAGAGTGTCCTGGTGGCCAAGAAGGCCAATGGCATCCTGGCCTGGATCAGGAATGGTGTGGCCAGCAGGAGCAGGGAGGTCATTCTTCTCCTGCACTCAGCACTGGTGAGGCCACACCTTGAGTGCTGTGTGCTGTGCTGGACACCCCAGTTCAGGAGGGATGTTGAGATGCTGGAGTGTGTGCAGAGAAGGGCAGCAAGGCTGGTGAAGGGTGTGGAACACAGGTTTTATGAAGAATGGCTGAGGGAGCTGGGAGTGTTTAGCCTAGAGAAAAGGAGGCTCAAGGGAGATCTTATCACTGTCTACAACTGCCTGAAAGTGGTTGTAGTCAGGTGGGGGCCAGCCTCTCCGCCCAGGCAACCAGCAACAGGATGAGAGGACAGTCTCCTGTGCCACGGCAGGTTAAGGCTGGAAACTAGGAAAAAGTATCTACAGAAAGTGAGGCTGGGCATTGGAATGGACTGCCCAGGGAGGTGCTGGAGTCACCACCTGTAGAGGTGCTTAAAAAAATGACTGGACGTGGCACTCAGTGTCATGGTTTAGTTGATATGTGTGTGTTAGGTCAGAGGTTGGAGTTTATGATCTCCAAGGTCTTTTCTAACCTGGTTCATTTTGTGATTCTGTGATTGTAAAGTACAAGATGATAAATGTTTCTCTTCTATTATGTGGATTGCCCATCATCTCAGTTCATGAGACCACAGTGCCTGGCTTTTTACTTGGAAAAGTGAGAAACAGTGGGAGGAGTGTGAGAGCACAGGTGACCATGCTCTGCTGCAAGGGTAGCCTGCAGGCATGTCAGGTCAGAACATTTCCTGTCCCTCTCAGAATCTGACCCTGAATCTCATCTTATTCACGATGAAGCAGGGGACTAAACAATGACAGAGTAGTTGTCTTTCTTTTTTTTTATTGCCAAGAAGGAAATAAGTGTGTATTTCTACATGTCAGAGATGTGGGTGAAGCTGGAAAATACAACATAAATGCTGCTCTAAATGTCAAAAAAATTTAGCTGGCAACTAAACAGAGCCAAAGCTTTATTTTAATCTCCTGGTAACTATTCTAGCTTATTTTATTATTTTTCTGGGTCCTGTAATTTATAAACTTCTGGAATCAGCATCAGTTACAACACTACAATACCATTCTTTCCCTACGAGCTCCCATGAAGACGCTTATGTCAGGGTGGAAAGTGAGGCAATGCAGTTCACATGGAGCTTCTGTCTCTGCTCATACCTGTTGGGGCAACAGTGAGGAGAGGTACATTGAGAAAGGTGATGCAGAAGGAATCTTGACTCCCTGGATGCTTCTCTTCTGCTGCCACAGGGACAGCCTTGAAGCACTGTTGATTCTGCATCTTTGCACAGTGAAAAGCTCCCACCAGCACCCCCACAGGTATTTCTGACTGGTTTTCTTCTTGGTACCTATGTTCAAGGGCTGACAGACAAGTACTTTGTGGGCTGTTCCATCAGATGTGGTAAACAGATAATTGACAACACAGCTGAGACCACCCCTGATTAATTTGTCCTTTCTCCTGGCTACAGAAATTAAATAAACAGCTGAACAAAGTCAAGAAATACTTGGAGACACACTGAAAATTACCAGGAATCATCTTCAATAGAGGTGAGGCGTTCTGGGGCACAGAAAGCCTTCCCTCAGTGAAATCACTCATCTGGAGACCAGAATAGTCAGTTCTAAAACGAACTCTTGTTGGCTGCATCAGGTTGAACCTGATACTCTTCTCAGAAATGAACAACCTCTTCTCTGCAACACAGTAAACATTAACAGGAATTTCTCAGTCACACCATTCCCTGGGTATTATTGTTTTAAGAGCACAGCTTTCCCGGGAGGAATGTTGGGCCCAGCACAGGCCATAAGGTGCATCTTCACAACAGGTCATTTTTGACACTTTGATACAGTGATTAAGCTAAGAAAATTCCATGGGATAAATATTAATTTGTTTTGTTTAATTGCACATTTTGGTGTAGCTGTAGGGTATCAATGTCCACATCTGCTGTAGCTGGTTGCTGACCTGAATATTGACCAAGGAAGTCCTGACTATGCAGTGCGGGGCCTCATTTGTTCTTTTGCAAGTAAGTTGAACCTAGCACAGATCAGCAAAAAACCAATCAGTCAGACACCTCCCACTCTCATAATAGTTGGATTCACTTCAGTAAAATTGTAAAGTTTTAGTCTGTCTCCTTTTGAATTTCCAGACCTCTGTAGATGCTAATGTTTCCATCACACCAGGGGCATCTAGAAATTAATTGCTCTAATGTGCAAGCAGAGAGTCAGACTGCTAGCTCATCACAGCTAAGGTTTCTCTGTAAGCCTGCACCTTTCTTAGGGGTCTGCATGAGTCCTCAGTCTGATGTACTGCACACTGTTCCAGCACCATTGTTAGAGGGTTCTAACCTCCTTCCCACTGAAAAACAGTGCAATTTTCATGCCAGTATAGAGACTACATTTATATCCAGATTCATTTAGCCTCGTCTTCTTCTCTCTGCTTGAGAAGTAGTCTCTCTCCTGGATCTGAAAATCCATGGCAAATGTGAAGTCTCCCTCAGGCAGGCCATCAGACTCAGGAGTGTGTGGGGAAATACCAAAGCAAACACTTTATACCAAGGAATACACCTCTCTAGCACAGATTATTATGGAGAACTTCCATTTCCCTTTTTTCCCTAACTCTAAAAATAAGCATGGAAACTTACACATGGTTTCTGTGCCCCATTTTGTCCCCTTGGCATTATGCCTGAGGGTTTGTCCACACCTGGTTGTTCATTGAAATAGCAACTCTGGAGAATGACACTGGCTTTCTCTATATATCTATCTAATCTATCTAAAAGCAAGCAAAAGAACTAAAAAGCTTTACGTGGATTTTGCCTGGGTACACAAGCAGATCAAAAGGGCTAGTTATCCATACCACTTGCCTAAAAATTTCTTCTCCTTTTCTCTCAAATTGTGAGAGCCCTCCTGCAATGGAAAGCTCCAGACAGAACCATTTTACCTAGCACTCTAGCAGTTCTCATTTCTGGGCAGCAGTAGATAAACCACAGTGAATATATGAGGGGACATTTCCCTTTTGTGATTCTTTTGAGATTACTGGATTGTATTTTAGTATTTTCTATCCAGTATATCTCAGTTTTTCCCTAATCACCTCATTACTATATTCTTCTTTGTACAGGCAGACATAAACTAGCAAGCTGTGGGAAAATATGTCCAGTTTCAAGCTGTCTGCAATCAGCATCTCATCTTCAGAGAAGATCCAGGGCTTTGGAGACAAATAATTATCTGTGATTCATCTTTGTGATTTTAATAGGCCAAAATTATATCCAAGGATGAAAGCCCTGTTAAAAAACTAGGGTGCATGAGACTAGGATCTACATTTTGCACTGCGAGTTCCACTTTGACATTTAAAATGTTTTTACAGTGGTTTATCTGAGTGAGATACTAAGTCCCTTGGAGAAGTAAAACGATACAGATAATTTAGTTTAACTTTTTACAAGACGAGGAGTTGCTCATGTATTTTCTCTGTTTCCCTGGATACTAGAGATTTCATGTCACAGTTCAGCCACACATACATTTTCTATTCCATTATAGCACCTGGAATATGCATGAAAAATCCCCATAAATTGTTAAAACATGAACAAGACTTCAGGAGTAACCTCAGGCAGGAACATTCTGATCAGGGTCAGATAGAAGTGGACAGGCAAAGTAGAAACTCATCATCTGCATAGGTTTCTTAATGCTGCTCTTGCTTTCCTAAGAAGTCAGGACTGGCATGGGAATATTCTCTTCCCATTTTGAGGCTGAAGTTGCTTTTGCTTTTGGCATTAATCTGATTAAGCTCAAATAATAATGAATTAGACTGTGTGCATAGTTAGGACTGAAAGCCAATCCAGTGCATTTTAAAACCAGTTTTGATAGGCATTTGCACAATCATTAAGTGTGCAAATCACCAGTCAGAATCTCCACCTTCAATGCTAAACTCAGGTGTGCAGATTGATTTCCTAACCTTACTAACCATTTCACAGAGAAATTCAAATTCTTTCCATTCATTTATGAATATTTGCCTAGCATTTTTAAGTATTTTGCAAATCATAAATATTTTCACACAAAAGAACAGAATAATATCTAGCTCCAGGGGCATTGATATTATTAACAGACAAGCTGGTTTAAATAGTCTTATAAAATTTGACCAGACAACTTTTAATGAGACTTCTTTACTCTGGATAAAAGGACAGGGAAGACCTAGAAAAACCTGGTAAATTATTTTAATTTTAGGTGGTGGGATGTTTCGATTTTTTTGTTTAGTAAACCTAGATGGACTTTTCCCATCAATGTATTGAGTTATTTCGAAGATCCAAACTTTTATCATTTACATAAAAATGCCCCTTTTATCATTTACAATGTCTTGGTGCAATGAGTGGTTCAAATTAACTGTTTTTTGTGAAGATCCACCTCTTGTGCTTGTCTGGAACCTCCTATGTTTATTTCAGTCAGTGTTGTTGAGGTATTGTGTTGGAAGAGCTCATGAAAAATAGCCACCTCCTTCAAATCACTCAATATTCTACAGTGAATAAAGATGGGGTACTTCTAAGGTTGTTTTTTTTTTTTTTCTTTTTTTCATATAGTGACTATAGTTGAGTTCTTCCCCTTAAATTGTTCAAATTTTTATCATAGAAATGTTGCTCTCTGTCTTTCACAAATCTTGCTTTTTTCTTTCTGGAGCTTCTCATTTCTTTGACTTTTTCTGAGCTATGTCAAACAAAGTACAGTGTCCAAGATGAAGCTGTATCATAGCTAAACCTACAGTGGCATAATGACATTCACTGCTTAGTCCGTTACCATTTCATGAACAACTTGCCTCTTCCTTCCATTTTCTGAATGGTGTTGAGAACCAATATTCCTTGCAGAGCAATCTGGCAGATTCGGAGACACTTTGCAATGGCAACATTTGCCTAATGGGGAAAAAGAATCAGTATGGACCAAGTCAGTGTAGTGGTCAGTACTGTCAAAACTTCCTATTTAGATTCCCAGATGTATCCTTGTCCAGGATGTAGGAAGGTGAGCTGGGAGGGATCTACCAGCACTAGGTACTAGACCACTAGGCCAGATCTTTTGTCTCCAAAAGGCATCAAGGGATGTTATTATCCCAAGGCTTGTGGAGTAGTAATATTCTAGAATGACATTAGAAATCAGTTTTTAACTAGTTCTGCAAAAATTATTTTTATTGGATATACCATAGTAGAAATCTTAACAAGGATAATGGTGCCTGCTGCAAAAGAAGACTGCAGACTTGTGGTTGGAGAGGGTTCCTGCGTTGTGAAGCCTCTTTAAAGGCAGGATCATTACCTCCAATTCCCTCCCAGGAGGATGGCTTTCTTCATGACTAATACACAGCACAGTTAAGTGGCACAGCTAGAGTTCCTGGCAAAGCACCATATGGTGTTTTTGAGCATTGTAGATGTTCCATTGCGTATGTTCCCCACTCTGTTATCTCGCGACACTTCAGGGCACTGCTTGTCTCTGTTTATTTTTCTGTGTTAGTCCTTTAGACCTTTGTTTTCAAATGTTATTTATTTGGAGTATTGACAGCAGAAATTAATAATACAAGGATAGATATACCCATAAATACACCTTTTTGGGTGTTTCTTGTAATTGAGACTCCAAATTATGCAAAATCTTTTTGATGACAGACCCTGTCTCTGCTTTCCATCGTATTGTGCACTCACAAGCTGGGGACTCTTTGTACAAAGCACCAAGGCCTTGGATTTATGCCAGCTAGAAACTCAATACACTGTTTGACTGCTTGCCTGTGTTCTTTGGAACAACAGCATTTTCATTTGCACAAGCAGCCTTTACATAAATAAGCTTGGTTCAGAGGCAGGCAGAAAGATACATAGGCACACGGAGCAATAAAGCCCAGCCACACTGAGCGGGACATAGAGTTAGTACACTGTGTTTTTTCAGGGAACTCTCTGGAAAAGTCATCATGATGTTTTCTGCAGTCTAAAGAGAAAGTCCCAGAACAATCCTTCTGAGTCACCAGTTTCCATTTGCATAAACCTGGTCTTAAGTGAAATGATAGAGAGGCAAATAATGATTAATCCAGAAAAGAGACAAAACTTATCAGATTAAATAAAACAATGGTCAAATTCAGATGGAAAATGCCTCCCCCCAGTCCACTAAAAAGGAGAAGGGAAAGTGGATTACTTACTACTAAAGCTCTTCGTTACAACTTATTTTCTTACAAACACACATTGCAATCAGTTCAACTAAAAGCATTAGGATAGATATATCAGGTTAAAGGTGAAATTGCCTGCCTTGTTTTATCTGAAAATCTCATCTGAAATCATATCTAAATAGCATAATTGCAGCTCTAAGGTCTATGAATTGTACAGGTAGAGAATGTGGCTTGCATGTTGCCTCTACGAGCTAACAGATGCATGTTGTAGAGAAGTGAGGCACTGGAACAGGGTGCCCAGAAAAGCTGTGAGTACCTCATGGCTGAGATTGTTCGAAGACAGGTTGGATGAAACCTGGAGTAGCCTGGTCTAGTGGAAAGTGTCCCTGCCCATCACAGCTGGGTTGAAGAAAATGATCTTTAAGGTCTCTTTCAACATAAACCATTCTATGCTACTATGATAACTTGTTCACATTCACAGGACTGATGCTAGAGTGAAATTGATTGCTTCAGAGAGGGTCTGTGGGGGGCAAACTGCACAAGCCTGCACTGCTGAGAATGGAGCAGCTTTCTTCACCAAAGAAGGCAGGTGGTTGTAACATTGGTTTTCTTCCCAAAACTGTGTCACATTTTTTTCTTGAGTATATACTTGAGGAACAAGGAGGGAGGATTTTTTTGCTAGAGACTTCTTGTATTTCTAAACTTTCCATCCTTGGTACATTTAAGGGAACAGCTTGTTGTAGGAACGAAACAGGAATCTGCAGCTACAGTACTAATGCTAAGAAGCATCCTGCCTGCGAAAAGATGAGGACCTTTGATTTCTTTCAGTAGGCCAAACTACTGAAATGTGATTCATGCCCAATAAGAAATCTGGCATGAAAAATGTAAATACATGTAGAGCACCACTCTGCACTGTGGCTCAGCAGCGTCACCCACAGCAGCAGTGTGGCACCCCCAGAACTGAAAGCTCAGCACTGCCTTTGCCTCATCATTCTTGCTCTCTGCAGAGATACTTCTACCCAGAAACCTTCCAGCTGCTACAATATTCCTCAGATGTCCCTGCTACCATCCATAATGGACAGAGACTGTCAGTCTGATCTACACTGTGGGTGGGTTGTGACTTACCCCAAAATGAGCAGAAAGCAAAATTAACCCAGCATAATTTTGATCCCTGCGGTTTGCAACATGTATCCTGGGTAGGAAACCTTAAGATTTTTTGTGAGAGCACAGAAAAACCAGGAGCCTCATGACCTTTGAGAAGTCAGGATGGTGACTCTCTTAAGTCCTATGGCCCAATGGCAGTGGCATGAAAGGAGCTGGGGCTCTTGTCTAAGCTTTGTAAGGGTCTGGCTGGACATGACCCCATAGACATCCAGCTGCTTTTCAACCCCTCTTCTGATGACTTGTAAATCCCTCAGGATAAAAGACAGCAAGGAAACGCTCACAAGTGAGGTAAACTAAAAAAAATAAAAATTAAGTTACACATTGCACTGGGTTACCCAGCCACATAGTAACATCTATGAATGAGAAAACAGCTGAAGAGTAAATCATAGCAAACTAAATCAAACAGCACCAAATTCAGTAAAATAGTGCTATTCTGGGTACAAGATCAAACTGACCTGTAACTTTTGACTGCTCAAAAAAACCCATATAGGCCTATTCCATCCACATTGCTGACTTTCTTTCCAACAACCTCTTTTTTTAAATTTTGACGTATAGAAAATGCATAATCTAGAGTGCTTAGTCACTGCAGTATGTGTTTCTGGAGTTTATTTTTCTTTCTTTATATCTATGTTTGCAATGATTTGTGAGTTTAAAAAATACTTTATCTCTTAATTTGAGTTTGATATGGACTCTGTAAGGCCACCACACAAAAAAAAAAAAATGTGGATAATTTATTTTGCTTTAAGCTGATATCTTGTAATGATTTACTAAAATATGGATATCGATCTAATATCGATACCCAACTGAGACGGACAAAAGACTCTCTAACAGTTAAGTTAGAAAGTGTATGTTTATTGACGGCCGGGCAGCTGCGTGGGATAGCTCCCTAATACGCACTGCAAAGAACACAGGTAATTACAAAGCCTTTTATCCACAAGAATGTTGAATACACAAAATACAAATGCATATTCATACCCTTGTCACCTCCTCTTCTCCGCTTCGTATGCTAATTGACAAAAAGGCTATTAAGCATGCGTAGTTTGTTCTCTGAAATGAGTCGGGGGTCTTATGTGGGGAGTGGTCACCAAAGGGAGGAAGTAAAACTAGTCTTCCTCGTTCTAAACTTTTAACCTTTGATGGATACGTGATAAATGACTCTTTGGAATTTCTTGTTCCCAGGACTGTTTCTGGAGATAGAGGGTCTGCAATGGTCTTGTGTTTTTACAAGCCAAACTTACATAAATATAAGCTTGATAGGCAATGAGTTACCAGTTCCTGGATTAGTTTATCTAAATCCAGTCTCTCTCGCTTATCTATTCTCTAAATTTTAACTGGTGTCATCAAAGCTTCTTTTTCCCAGCAGCAATATCTTCAAAGTTAGTGTCTCAGTAACTTACTTGTGTTCCTTGATAATTGACTGCATTTCATTTTCTGCTTGGGCAACAATTTATGTCAACCATTTTTTTCACTCACTGGATAAGCTTGGTAAAAGATATGATTAAATCAAGGTAAATCGAGCAATGATGCTTGTGGGTGAACATTCTAACTGATGTTAAAACTGATGGTTTTTGTACTGATGCAAAGCTTATTAACTGCAAAGCTGGGCTTTGTAGCCTAATGATAATTAACCTTCTATACATTCACCCCCAGCAATCAATCACATTTGCCTGTTACATATTTTGCTGTCAAAGTCTATAGAGCTCTGTGGTGCACAAATTACTGTAAGACCCTTTCCGTGAGACTCCTAACCAACTTTGCTTCCACCGGATGAGAACATCAGCCTTTCAATCTTGCCCAAGCCAAACTCAGCAACTACACCGTTTTAGTAAACGTCCTCTTCTGGACAGAGATGTAGTGTTGGGGGTTGGGTTGCTTTCTTACAGAATTTTTTCTCAGTAGTTGCTAGGAAGCTGACTGCTGGGTGCTTTCGGGTACTTACGAGTGCTTGAGAAAGACAAAGGAAGCAGCTAAGTCAGGCACAGGGTGTCACCCGGACTTCACTTCGCTCTGGGGGGCAGTTTTTGCTCTCGGAGGGAACTGACAGGGCTGTGCGCACCGGCCCTCACCTGGAGCTCAGCTCAGGGTGACCTCGGAGAGTCTCTTCGTGAGCGCCCCTGAAATTTGAAACCGCGTTTCTCCCTGCCCTGCCGGGAGGCGCTGCCCAGCTGCCCCGCGCCTGCTGTGCCTTCGCTTCTGCTCTGGGTTTCCCCAAGCCATGCCACACACACCCTGCCTAGCCGGGACGTTTTCTGCAGCTCCAGCCATGGCCACAGAGCTTCTGATACATCTCCAGCATCCCGGCAGCTTGTGAGGGTAAATTGCACCACAGAGGCAAGGTGCCAGCAGCGGAGAAAACTGGTTTTTTTTCCCTGGTTTTGTTTGTTGTTAACGCCATAGTTATTGTTATTCTCTTTGTCTTGTTAAACATACTAGTAAAGGACTGTTACTCTTATCCCAATATCTTTGCCTGAGAGCCCTGTAATTTCAAAATTATAACAATTCAGAGAGAGGAGATTTGGATTCTCCATTCCAGGAGAGGCTCCTGCTTTTCCCTAGCAGACACCTGTTTTCCAAACTAAGACATGTAGGAAAACACACAAAATCTAAATATGTACTTTAGGTTTTCTCTTGCGGCAAATACCATGGTTTCCCCATTGGCTGAGGACGTTTCCTTTCTTGGAAAATTAGTCATTAGTTCTTCCCTTTTTGTGCGCAAAATAAATCTATCTAGCAATGAGTAAATATACAGCCACCCTGGGTAGGCCTGTGAAATATTCTCAGTAGTGCTGTAAACCTGTTCAGAATAGGTACAGGCAAAATTTCAGAGCAGCACCTGCCAACTTGCTGTCATGGGCTCTGAGAGGCAAACTGTGCACTGCCAGCCTTCTGCCAGCCACGAAGCCACAACCTCTGGGCACAGCAAACAGCCAGCCTGCACCTACAGCTTTACCACCACTTCAGAAACATCAGAGACTAATGACTCAGGAAATTTCACAACTGATGACTTCTTTCTACCCCTGTGACTTTTTCCGTGGCAGGCAGTAATTTCACAGTACTTACATGGTATTAAAAATGTATTGAAAACACAACATGTATGTCTTCTATTTTAAGTAGTAAGATGGTGATCTTTTATTATCAAAGAGACATTCCAGCACAGAGACATTCTGAAATCTCACAGGCAGCTCTAACAGGTGGGACTTGTCTGTAGCACTCTTGGCTTGCCGGTGTGTCATTTAAAGCTATTGTCATGAAAATGCCCTTCTAAAGAAGTGTCAACATTCAGAAATGTTGCAACACTAAAGTTCTAATGTGGTTATACTCTTAGTAATTGCAGATTTATTGGCAGGTATTTTCAAGTTCATTTTAAAGTGTCCTCTCAATAAAAACAGGACAGAACTGCATGCTGCTTTGCATTTAGGTCCAGGTATCTGAAGGTAAACTTCTTTTATATTAATGTTGTCTTCTCCCATTCTAGTAAATGGGATATCTGCACATTTTTAATGAAGAAGTATAATTTTCTAAGATAAAAAGTATCATGCATGATCAGGAAAGAAATTACCATAATAATATTCATTTGCATTTGCAAATATCTTTCATTTCAAGTGGCTTTACAAACCCTAGTTTTTGCTGAGGCTTAGTCTTTGTGTGGGCAGGTCTAAAGCTGTATACACATATTTGCAGGAAGGCCCCATGAATTTATTTCCACATATATATATATATATATATATATATACAAATATGCAAGAACATGCAAAATCACAGGTACATTTAGTACATTTAATGAGCAGTAATGTCACAATTGTATAAAGGAAAGCCTCCTATGAAAAAGAAGAAATTGTATTACTATTGTTATTTGTAAAGTGCTTTCAAACACTTCCCAGCTATTGTTTGCACCAAGGCTCTGTTACAGTAAAGCCATGAAAGAATCATCCCCGAGTCCAGAGGGTGTTGGAGCAGGCCTTCCTGTATATTCTTCCATGTCACAACATTTGAAACACCACTTAAGTAGCTCATTTTGTCTCATTGACATGGCATCTGCCTAAATAATCACCGACTCTCTTTGTGGCAGCTGCCTATTCATTCCACAGAACATTGAACTAGCTCTAACTAACCAGAAAGGAAGTAAAATTAGTGTAACACTTCAGGCTTCATCAGCTGGGTCTTTAAATAGGACTCCTGGCATATCTGTGCTTGTCTGTAGCACATTCTGCTGCAGATGTACTGCTGTAGGTAGAAGGGCCCTTTATTGAACAGTTTCCAGCTGGATCTACTAGATCAAAAAGTCAGCAGGAGACCACCAGCCAGAAGAGGTGCTGATTAAATCAGAGTTAGCCCAGTACACACAGAAAATGCTGGTAGACAAGAGAAGTTGAATATATACCCAAAAATTAAAACCCTGATATTGCTTGGTCAAGCTGGCACATTTGCACACTTGTCACATTTGCAACTTCCTAAGCCAGCAGAAAGATTCATCTGAAGTAAATGATTTTATGTCTGCTGTTAACTGCACTTAATCAAAAGAAATAAAAAATTTCCACTTAAACTAATGACCCTTTTTATGTGCCATAAGAAATTTATATTTTACTTAGGAGTATCAGGTCTTCCCTCTAATATCTAACAGGCTTGGCCTCTGTGGCAAAGCAAAATAGAAAAAAAACTGGTAAGATGGAAGCTAAATCCTTTGCTGGTAAAGAAATAAAAAATTCTAAAAATTCCAAAAGCAGATTTTCACCAGAACTACAACAGTTCAGCCCTTCAGCAGCCTCTGGAGGCAGTCTCTGGGTTTGTCCCAGTGTGACCTTCCAGGTGATGGTGGGCACCCTGCTGCAGGGGGCTATTCCCCTGTGAGCTGTGGCTGTGATTTACCAGCAGTCTTTGCCTTGTTTCCCTCCCAGGCTGCCCCTCAGAGGCTCATCCACCACTGAGGAATTTGCCACACACTAGAGCAGAAGGCAGGTCTTGTCTTCTATGAAGCACCTCCTGTGATCATAATGTCATATTCATTGGCGCAATAACTTCTGGTGTTGACTCAGTTAATGCATCCAACATTTTAGTGTATGTTTAAATTTATGTCAGTGTATCTTCAAACTGCAGGAGTAAAAAGAAAAGCTAGAAAACAGAGGTCTGTATATTTATTAAGATCATTTGAGCTCCTGCTCAAGCATTGTGATATTTGATGCACTTTAGAACAGACATTATAGCAACATATTGATTTCATTTCAGTAGTGTGAAAGGGTGCTAACATTTTTCTGCAAGATAAATTTCTAGAACACTTTTAATATACTGACGAAAGGGCAGAAAAATGAAAGTGCCATTCGGACTAAAGAAACAGACAGCTTGGATAGCAGGTTTAATGTTTCTCTTTCTGATTCACATTGTAATAGTCCAAGTGTTACATTCTTACTTGTCCACAGACAGAAATTTACAATGTATTTAGAAATCAAACAATTATTATTGTCATCAAGAGTCAGAGGCCTGTATATTTCCAGATTGTGCATAAAACTTTCAAAAGGTGAGCATTCATTCTGTAGAACCAATTCAATATGTTAGCATATTCAAACCAATGTTATCTGATTAATTTCTGTACCCATATTATATATTTTTCTGTATCAACTTAACTTTTGTTTCCCAAGAGACAGTTAAGACTCATTTCAGTTAACTTTTTTATGTTTATATTGGATTGTATTGTGTTCAAAATATAAACATCACTAACCTCTGGTCTGCGAACAATTTAGGCAATTGTGAAGATAACTGCAGTTCAGTGCCTTAATTCATCAAGCACCAAAAGTGTTTACTGCCTGGTTTCTGGCTATGTCATTAATACTTTCAGACTACACAGCTTTCTGGAGAAGTTCTGCAAGCAATGCATTAAATTTGCAATACTGACCCATATCTGGCTTTTAGACAGATGGCTTTTGCTCAGCAATTTCAAATGTAAATTATAACTGCTTTAAACCAGCTTTTAAATTATATCTACTGGGATTACTAATGCAAAAGCATGACATGAATCTATTTACTATTACTAGTTTTTATAGCTAGGGGAACATCTGATTTAGTCTATTTGGCTTTGGAACAAATGAGCCTAAGGTGGCTCGCTCTTTCATGGTACTAGTTTCTGTAGAAATGACAGCTATGATTTAACCCCAGATTATCAGAGATTTTCAAAGGATTTGTGTATGACAATGTGTCCAAACTGACTAAGAAATGGTATTTCTGTAGGGATAAGGTATTAATTGTTTAAGAAAAATAAATTTGATCCTCATGCACTATTAGCATGTCTAAGACTCAGTGGGCATTGTCTCCATTTCACAAGAAAATAGTGAACATTTTTTTGCAAGTAAAGTATAAGATTTTACTTCCCAGTAGTCCTTAATTGCTGCAATGAAAGGTATTTCAATTTAATTATGTCTTACTTTAAGTAGCAGGCCAGTTTTGTAAAATAATGTAACATAGAGAAACATAGGTGAGTATAATGCACAGAGAGATTTGTAAAGACAGAGGTTACTGCCACAATCTGTGCAGGCAAACATGCACAGATACTGTGGGGAAGAGTGCATTCTGAAACTCCAGATAAATACTTGACAAAAAGGACAGTATAACAGTCTTTGTTTGTTTGTTTTGGGGTTTTTTTTGGGTCTTTTTTCCAATTTGGTTGGGTTTTGTGTTTGTTTGTTTTTTTCAGTCTGGTACAGAAAATACCAGAACATTCAGGGCATCCATCTCTGGGCAGCCAGCACTCTGTCAGCACAGCAGCTGTGTGCAGGGCTGCCCCAAGCCAGGAGAGCATGGGGGAGCAGCACAGGCACTTTTCATGCCTCCCCAGTCAACACCAAGCAGATGGCAAACATGGAATGAAAATGTCCTAAGGACTGGAGCATGGGAGAAAATGGCATTTACTGTTTACACTTTTTGGTGAGCTCTGACAGCAGCTGCCATCTCTGGTGCATCCCACAGAAAGCTTTCCACACATCAGAAGAAATGCTTGGACATCTCAGGCATAGGCCTTGGGTTTAGTTCATATTGCATTTTCTTCTCGATATGGTGTTTCATGCAACATTTTTTGAAACATTTTTTTGGTCAGATGAGGCCTAAATCAGAAAAAGGGCCTATGGAGACACATGGTCTGATTCACTAAAAAGCACTCTATGATTGAAATGTGCAAAATTTTGCTATTATAAATGAAAAGCATCTGGAAGAATTTGATTTTTATGTTTTGGATTAATATTGATTCCTGTGCAGTAAGTCTCAGGAGTTGCACTGGGGTTGTACAAGCACCTGTAAATTCCCTTGCCTTTGTTTTTTTTTCTCTAATTGCTGGTTGTGGTCCTAGCAGTGATCTTTCTTTTCATTTCCTTGCTCTTCAGTGACCTTTATGAAGAGCATTTCAGCCTTTCTTGCAAACCAGACATAGCAAAACAAGAAAACATTTCAAAGACATACTTTTAAGAGAGATAAGATAGAGCTGTTAGACAAGGAATGATAGTTAAGGTCATTTTTGGAAGCGCTTAAAACAGATCTCATATACATATCAGCAGGTTCCCACAAGAATACGTCCTGAGGCTACCAATCAGTATTGGCATGGGGATTGAGTTACATATTCCACAGTACACTGGAATCTGACACCACAAACATTTGCTTTATGGGACACCTACGCAATCATGCCAAGTTCTCTATACATGTACCTGGTTACAGGATTTGGCATTTGGGCTAGGATTTGACACCAACAGACACTACATGTGACAGCACAGAGCTGGCAGGCACAGGCTTAGTCTGAATAGGTGTCTCCACAGCCAAGAAGCCATTCATTCTTATTTCGTGCAGATGGTCCAGCAGCAGTGCTAGAGAGGGCTCTCTCAGCATCCACCTCTTCATCCACCCACGTGTAATCTCATCAGATAAAAGACAAGCTATGTAAAATATGTATGGAATGAAAGGGTTACAATAAATTTTGGTCACTTCTCATTTGCATATTTGCAGGAGTAAGTTGAGATATGACATGTAATAGCCAGATTTGAGAGGCCCAGCATTCCATTTTGACTTCATGGCTGTGGACTGTGCCTATGCCTTCAGGCTAGCAGGAACATGTGTAAGTGCAAAGACATTAAGAGCAGTTGTGAAGTGGAACATAGACTGGCACTCAGACACTCACATCACACTTATTGCACCCAGAAGAAGACTGAGGGCAGGATAGAAGGCAGAACCAAGATGCTGATCTGCAGGTAAACCATGTTGCCCATGGTGGGAATTCATTGTCCCAGATCCTCATCAAAGTCAGCCACTTCCAGGTATGTGGCCTCTCAAATTGGAACAAACTTCAAACCCCTGCTGTGGGCCTGGAGCCCTCAGCTGGAGAGTGGAATAGACAACATGTCAGCTCTTTGCCACCTGGGACAGGGGTGCATTGGGAAAATCCTTCTGGGCCATTCATCTGGCTTTGGGAAATGACACAAAGTGACCTTTAATGCATTAGCAGCATCTAGTGCCAAGGGCACAAAAGCAGAGTGTTAGAAGGACTGCTTTTTTTTTTTTAAGAAGTAGTGAAATGCTAGTGTTTATGTGCTGATGTGTTAATAGAGGCCTCTTACACAAAGATCACACTAAGGTCATGCATCTCACTGCAGTATGGTTCTCCAAGTGGGGGAACTATTCAAATCACGTATATCAGCACTGTGAGAGCAGGGGCCTGCCTTGGCTCATGTCCTTGAGTCCTAGCAAATGGCACTCCTTCGAGTGCTCTGTGCATTGCTGGGACAAAACCCCACTAATCTGCAAACAAAAACCTGAAAGCATCAATAGAGGCAGAAATAAAAACAAAACAAACAAACAAACAAACAATTCCTCTTAGGCACACCAGGCTCAGATAACACAATATCTTGTCATTAACTTTATTATCTTCAGTGCTGCAGGATACAATTGGGATACTAAAAGTGTGCAGCAGAGTGGCATGCTCTGATTTTGTAATCTTACTAGCAGGAATAGTCAGGATCCATATTTGCTCTCCCTAAAAGAAAGTGTACTAGAAATAGCTCTTAACAGATGTCAGAGGGGGAGACAGTGTATCAGTCCTACTGGAGTTCTTCAATAAATAAAATGATACAGGGAAAAAAATAAAGAAAAATGAACTTTGCTTGGAAATGAAGAAAATTGACTAAGAAATTTTGTCAGAGCATATAACATTTTGCCTAACAGTGGAATTGCACAGTGAAATAGTTTCCAAGGGGAATGTTGAGCTTGAGGGATGTTTTCCGCTGTTATCATGTACCTATCTAGAATATGCTTCCAAATGGACTACTGTATGCTCAGGGGTTTAATAGCTCTCTCAACACAGCTTCAGCTAAATATCTGTAAAGGGTGTGCATCTGTATTTTCTTTGACTTGAGTAATAGCTACTATGTTTTTATTTATGTGGCACTGACAGTGTGTATTCATCAATTTACAGAAGTGTGCATTCTGACAGGAGAAAAGTCCTGGCATCCAACTGCTCACTTTTGGTTCCCTGTGCCATGGGTACTGAAGTGACCACTCACCCAGAAGGCAAGGAGTGAAAGTGGTAGAAGCAACAGTGACTTTAAAAAGTCTTTTGTGCTGCCTTAGCTGTAGGTGTAACTCATATGTGTGGAGCTCAAAAATATCCTGTGAAGATTTATGTGGAAAGTAGATCATGCCTGTGTTTACTACCCATTGAACACAGGAAGAAGTGAAAACCTGTGGTTGTAATTTTTAGCAATTCTACAGAACAGCCTATACCAAAAACCACAGGTATGGCAGCTGGCTTTGTAAGCATACTACTTTTACCAGCATTAAAACAACTTGTAATCTCACCCTGACCTTTAGATTTTGAGCCATATACCGCTAAAATCATCCAATTATCCCAGGCTGTCTGCTGATGAATTATCCTTGCAAATTCTACTATTAACAGTCTGTAACTATGAAACATACTGCACATATTTTTTTCCCAATCTGCCAGAAAGTTCTATAACATATAGTCAAGCCTCTCACCTTCCTCATGCTCTTTTCTCTCAGACATGTAATCATCAGTCTTTCTTAAAGACTTCATTAAGAGAAAAAATCTCTCTGTATGACTTGCAGCATTTCCTTATCAGTGCCTGAAGTATGGCTCAGCCTGGCACAAGAGCCTGTTTGAGGAGAAATCAAGCATGTGTCCCTTACATTGACTACAGTGCCTCACAACACTGTTTCTTTCCAACCAAATGTTTTTCTGGTCCTGACAGGATTTTCTAAGTAAAGGCTACTCTGATGTGCAGGCTTGCAGTCCGTGTTAGCAAGGATAGCATACTACACAAACATTCTACGTATGTTTGCATGGGTTTTTTTCCTAAGCCATGTATTCCAGACTCACTGCATCACTGTACCCCACTGTGAGCTATTTCATTCCAGCCGTCTCCAGCACCTTGCATATTTGATATCACATTATGCATGTAAAGATTTTCTTCACTTAGATGCAAGTGACTGTGTTTTATATATTCTGATAGCCCATTCATTTTCACTGAAAACTGCTTGATGTTTTTCAGTTCTGCCAACAGGCAGGAACTAATCAAAAGTGCTCTGCTTTCATTTTCTGCTTTAAAAGGGACAAAATTCTAGTATCTCAAGAAAAGCAAAAAACATGAATAGGAAAGAATAAAAATTACAAAAATGTACTTACTGACCTCTGTTTGGCTGAGAGTTACTTACTAATTATATCGTTTTCAATCCTTGTTACCACAACCCACAACCTGACACTGAAGGTTTCCAACAGATGATTAAAACTAAAATTCCTTTGATCTATTTTCTATTTTTTTTGTAATTTTGAACATTTTCTAATTTCTGTCTACTGCAGATAGGAATCAATAATGGCTATGCAGATCCTTCTAAGGTAGCTATGCAGGAGCACCAGTACAAAGAAAAAAAAAGTCTATGTCACTTCATGCTTCTTGTTGGGTAAATATGTTAAGAAGAGAACATTGTCTTCAAACACATCTGCAAGTTCATCGACACAGCATACCTGTCAGGGTTCGTAATCCAGTATCAGCTTCCTGGGGCTATGCTAGGAGCCACAGGCCTGGCTTCATGAGGTGCCAAAACGTATTGCTACAGACACGGTTTTGTGGGAATGGCAGCAGACTACCAGAATAACCCCTGCATATGCTCTCTCCTTGTCCTATTGCCTATCTGTTTCTGCTTTTGAGCTCTGCTACTGAATGTCTTCTTGCACTAAATACTATTTGAAAATCAAGGAAAATTACAAATTAAGCCAAGAGTTTAAAGGAAGGCTTTTAAAGCCTCCTGAGCTGTTTCCCATCTCATTGCTAGTCAATGCTGTTTCTGCAGTATTTGGGTTTAAAAACCTATCCAAAACCTTATCAAAAACATCAAGCACTGTTTGTGTCAACTTCTTCATTCAGCAACATTCCTAACGACTTCACTGTGTCATTATCATTATAGGACAGAAATCAGGAGTACTTATCCCAGTATCACATGACTTTAAGAACATATACTCCACAAAAGAGAGACCATGAAAGATCAAGGGAACAGACAATATGTTGAGGGTCTTCACTAATTCCCTTCCCCTAAAATAGTACCAAGATCTTATCTCATACCCACAAAATTTTACCATGTCTTTTGCTCAAACACTTACTTGACTTAATATCGGCACAGACTGGTATATTCTTGTACATGTATATTTTCCAGCAAATTGTTCTAAGGCCAGGTATAAAATCAGAGGCAAGATTTAATTGGGTCTGGAGGGTGCTTCTCTTTGATAAATGGGTGTTGGTCAAATAAAACTCAGTGAATGTGAATAAAACCTGCTAGCAAACTGCTTGTTTTCATTGCAATAGTAAATCTGTGAAAGCCACAAGGTTTAACTCTGTGCTACTGAAATCCAGAATAATCTGTGAAACTGGCATAGCCTTCTGGCAGCCATGAAAGTAGTAAATATTTTCCCTACTTCAAGTTTATTTTTTAATCTGAATTTGGACAGTGTTTGTGGGGGTTTTTATTGCTGTAAATGGACTTTGTGTTTGTGTGCTCCCTTTTTAAACTACAAAGACATGTTGAATAGCATTGAATGTGTCTTGCACCTTTCAGCCATATATCCGGAATAATGAAGGTGAAAATTGTGACTGAATGACATGTGTGTGTTGCTGCGCTGGTTGTGCAGCTACAGTCCCAAGTCACACACGTGCTCTTTCAGCTGCTTAAGCACAAGGACTTTGAGTAACTACAAAGAAAAAATACAGAAGGACTACATTCTGAATTGCACTTTCTAATTCTGATCAGTAATGTAATCACTTAACTATCACAGCTACCATAGCAAGCTGGTAGGGACCAGAACTGAGAAAACCAAAAGTTAACGATTTTAATGTGCCCATTAGGAATACAGTGTCGAAACTATTGACCACTCCCAGTTGCAGTACATACACTTGTGACAGACTAGATGATTATCTTTATTTGTGTATGTCAGATTTGCTTTTGTGCACTAATATCCTTGTACTTGCACTCAGTACAGGTCATCTTTGCCAGTGAGCAGTTTTCTTCAGGTACCCAGGAATCCCCTCTCTTTTCTGCAGCACACACTTCCCTAGAGAACCTTCATTACATTGATAATGCATTCTCATTTATTTGCCTCTATGTGTTTGAGGTCTTTGGAGTGCTCCTGAGTGTGGCTTGAGTTAGTCAAATCTTGGCCTTTAGGTGACAGGAGAGAGAAAAGCTCCCAACAGCCCCAAATAGGCAGCCAGTTTTTTGCAGAAGCTGCAGAAAAGGGCAACAAAAGGCCATAAGAAAGTAAATCACACTTGCTTGCATTATTAGTTACAGAAAAACAGTGTAGGAGCTGATAAATTAAAAACTCGTGATGAAAAAGTGGCAGAGACAGCTGCTGAGTAAGGTCTTAAAGCCCCAGCATGACTGCTGTAGTAGTGTGACAGTAGTGTGACCCATACAGTCTGCCAGTTCCCAACACAAGCAGCTGCTACGGTTGTTGATTGAATGTACAAATGTGTACCAGGGACAGCATCCAACTTTTTGCTGTGTTGAGGCTTGGCCAAGACTAAAATCTTCTGTAATTTTGCCAGAGCACATTTCTGTCCTCTGCTTGCCAAGATCTAAGAAGAGTGGTATTTTGGAACACTGGAACTTGAACTCAGAACTAACACCTTCATCGCACCCGGAATGATTTTCAAGAAAACCTTTGAGACCTAAGACACATTAGGAACTGTTTGCTTACTGGCATGCCTGCTATCTTTGTTTCTTTCAAGTACATTTGTGGGAAATCTTTTCTTTTTGCTTTTGTAACAGAAAAGGGATATAAACAAGGAGATAATTACAAAAGAGATGAGAATGGGAAATTATGTGAAAATATATTAAAAATTCTAAAGAATAGAAAAAAGAAAAGAAGGGAAGAATTGGAGGAAAAAAGGAATGAATAGGATTAAGAGCTATTCAGTTGTCTTTTATATAATTGTAAATCAGGAGAAAGTGACAAACACTAAAATGATGTTCACTTAGGACCCTTGGACTTTTCCAGGGTTTTTCTTTTCCCCCTTCGTTTCCATTTCAATGTTACTGTGAAATCTGTATTTCAATGAGGGTTCAAACAGAGAAGAGAAGGCAGGGAGGGGAGCAGATATTTCAGTGGATATTTAGAATAAAGACTTTTTATTGTATTTTTATTATTCCTACCACCTACATTCTCCTACAAACACATGCTACAACCAAGTTACTGACTCAAGGCCTCTTTTCATATCTTGTGCTTTTTGTTTCTTTGGAACATCTACACGGAACAAAAGATGAAAGCCAAGCTACCTTTCCTTGCCATTAGGCCACCAACCAAAGTTCCATCTACTTATAACACAGCTGTATGCAAAAATGAGTTGGGGTGAGTGGAATAGGCACTCATCTGGGGAACAGAAAACCAATTTCTATAATGTCATTGTCAAGTCTGGAGATCCTTGACTTCTGGGGCAAGTTAGGAGAAGGTACTGGGGGACACAGACAGTGGTCTGCAGCTGCAGAGCCACAACCCTGTCTGTGTCCAGGCCGTCAGCTCTGCCAGCACTCCAGGTCGGGACTCACAGGAAATGTGGTGACCACTCAGTCCTCATCAAATAAAGGGAAGTTGATGGTATCAACATGGGTCCAGATCATCCCGTAAAGAGGAATAGAGACACTCAAAGGGCTGAATGCAGCCTTTGCTATCTACAGACACTAAAAGATTGCTGTTGGTCTCTTAAAAAGCCACAAAACAAAACAAAAGCTAAGCCTTTAGTAGCTATTATGTGCTTCTCAGATGACACCTGGTGGACAAAAGCTAAAGAGATGAAAGCATTCTGCCTTCACAGCATAGTCTTGATCCCTGCTCACAACTGCACTACTGCACTTACTGCAGGTGCACCTGTCAGCTGTCCTCCATACTCAGTTTATCCACCCCATGCCCCCAGTCCATTATTACAGTTGCTCAGAATAAGCACATATCACCCATGAACTGCAACAGCTTTTTTTTTTTTTCAGTACTGATATCCATTTTATTTATTCTTTAATTATTATTCTGACCCATGTCCTGAGTTTCTTTAATTCTGACTTACAAGTCTGAGGCTGGGCTAGAGTGGACACATCATTTCCAAAAATAAAAACACAGAAAAAGCCCATGGTAGCAGCAACAGGGTGCTTTTATGGTGTGGGATAACTAGACAATTTTATGAATGCCTTCAAAAGTGGATAGTTGCACTCAGAGGGTTAAACTTTAAAGTTTCTTCTGATTACTACTTAATTCTTCCTCTTTTAAACTAATTGCAGTTTGCTTCTGTTACAGTGTCTGTCTTTTCTGCTTGATGCTTTACAACTGCCCTAATATGCATTAAACCTGTTGTGGTCTCAGAAATAAGTTAGCAATACAAAGGGGGGAAAAAGGCACTCTGAAGAAAAACATATACTTAGAAAAGTCTGTCTTCTGGGGATGCTTATATCTTGTGGTGAATCAGGTAGTTTCCTCAAGATTCTCATGGATGGGAATATTAAATTCTGGTGCAGTCCTGTTTCTCTATTTCAGAAAATCCTTTCTTCAGAAAATTCAGATACAGCTGAATCAATGCTGTGACATATGAGTCCTCTGCCATAAATAAAGTGACCATGATTAATTGTTTGATTGCTGGCATCACATCTCCCAGGTTAAAAGCTTTTTTTCCCATTATTTACTTTTTTTCCTCTTCTATGTATGCTCTATTCCTTTAAATGTTAACAACTTTACTTTTTCTTTGGTGTATTTATTTCCATGCTTTCTTTTTGTGCCAAATCTTGGAAGATTTTATGAAACAAAACCCATAGAGAAGTTAGGGATTCATTGACTTCAAACACCAAGATAAACTGAAAATAATATGGCAAAGGTCAGAAGGAAATTACATAATTATCTAGATTGCTTCTTCTGGATTCAGATTACCTGTTTACTTGTTCAGCAAACAGGCCATCCAAGAGTCGTGGCATCGTATTTGGTCTGACTGTGGTGGAGTTAACATTCAAACAGCTGTGCTTTGTGCTTGTAGCCACAACAGCTGAGACCACTCCAGTGCTGGGATCCAGGGGAGCTGCATTTGGGTGGCATCAGACTATCTCTCCAACACCTCCCACAAAGGCCAGCAGGCTTGGAGTGTGCCAGAGACTGGGAAGGGAGATGCAGCTGGGACAGCTGGCCAAAAGTGACCAAAGGGATATTCCGTACCATATGATGTTGTAAAAACAAAAGCTAAGGGGTGAATTTCTTTTTTATTAAGCTGTTTGTCTTCTAAAGCAACTGCTACATGTACTTGGGCCATATTCCCAGGAAGCAGCTGGACATCACCTGCCAAGAGCAAATAAAATAAATCTTTTTGCTTCTCAGTGTGGCTTTGCCTTGATCTCAACCAATGAGTTTTTCATCTCATATTCTCCACCTGTCCTGCTGAGCAGAACAAGTGATGGAGCATCCGTGTTGTGTTCTGGTGCCCAGTCAAGGTGAATCCACTGCAGGCATATCCTGGCTGAAATGAGTTCTGTTCCGCAGAGAGAATGGAGTAGCTGAAAGCCAGGGCTCATCTTTATACCAGCATCACCACTTAATGTCTGAGTCCCTGCTGCCCAAAGCCAGAAGTAACCAAATCTAACTAGGTTCTGATACCTGAAGTATCCCTGCATATAGTTTCCAGAACAACTGTGTAAAGTCCTCAGGATTCTGAGTAACTCACAAGTAAAGTCAGTCATAAAGACTAACCAAACAGAAATTGGTGAACTACTGAAAATAACTGAATAATACAATGAGTGGACTCACCTTATTAAAGCACTTTCTGAAAACAGGTGTTTCCAGCAGAGCAGTCCCCAACCTGTGACCAATTTCCTGCCCAAAGAAACAGGAAACTTGGAAGGGCTGACAGTCATCCAAAGAAAGCAAATGCTAACTCAACTTATTTTTCTCTCTGACACCCAATAGTGAAGGCCACGGTAAAGGAGACTTTGAAACACTGCTGAAAAGAGAATACTTTTACAAGCCTTTCAGATAGCAATCTGGGAGAAAACCCCTCTTTATTTTATGCTGAGGACTATTTCCAGGTTTTGAAATGTTGTCCTTTATTTTTTAATTCCTATTCAGCAAATACAAAGAGAACAAGTATGGTCATAAAATACAAAGAGGAAGAATGTACCTGCACAGTGCTGTTAAAAAACATCAATTAGGCAATAAAATGCCTTCAGCATGGCCCTTCGGGACACGCCTGCCAATGCGCTCCTGTCCTCCAGCTGGGAAAACACCGCTTCCTAAAATCTCTGCAGCAGGAAAACCACAGGATAAATGATTATTACTTTCCCACAGAAATGTTAAATGGCAATTCATTTGAAAGTCTGATTTGCATACACGAGTGAGGAAACAAGACCTTCGGAGCCCGCCCCCAGGAGTTCACGGAATCATGTGGCGCTCTTCACATTCCGACAGGATGGTGAAGGTATACGCCGGTTTTCCTGAAGGAAGCAAACCCCAGCGCATGGGTGAGCACAGTTGAGCGCAGCCGAGGAAGGGAAGAGTTAAATGGAGGCAGGGAGAGGCGCGGCCGCCCCTCCCCTGGGCGGGCCGGCGGTAACATGGCCGCGCTGGCCCCGGCCTTGGCGGCAGCGGCCGGCCGGCTCCAGGTAAAGGCTG
The DNA here is from genome assembly GCA_018697195.1 of Certhia americana. Taxonomy (NCBI): domain Eukaryota; kingdom Metazoa; phylum Chordata; class Aves; order Passeriformes; family Certhiidae; genus Certhia; species Certhia americana. The sequence goes on from CM031878.1 coordinate 67,766,045, forward strand.
CCGGCACCCGGGCCCGGCCTCCGGAGGGGCTGTGCGGGTGTGTGGGGCTGGCCGAGTGTGTGGGGCAGCCCGAGGGACCCAGCCCCTGTGGCAGCCCTCTGCTGTGGCGTTTCTCTGTTGAACAGTGCGTTCGTGTGTGCGGGCGCGTCACTCCTCACTCCAGTTTCCAGTCCCCCCCGCCGCTTAAAATTGCTTGGATCGCGCCAGCAGAAAACGGAACTGTGGTGTTTGTCTGCTTGAAAGTAGCAAACGAGCATTAAAAAAACAAAAAACATTTTAAAAATTAGTTGTAAATAACAGTTGGTTTTGTTATCTACAGAATGAAAGCTGTTCCAGTACTGCAGGTGCTGGCCGACAATTTCAGAGCTGGAAGATCAAAGCAGAACGAGCTAAGAAAGTTGAATTCATAAGAACTGCAGAAAAACTAAAAGCTCAGTAAGTTAAAACACTTTATCATAAGTATGTTTTCATTCTGTACTGGAGGTAACGTTATTAACTCGAGCTTCAAAGTGAGGAAATATGGAAATGAAGTCTTTAGGCTAAAGGTTTCCTTTTCAGGAGCTCAGATTATTGTGGTTGTTACAGTAGCTCAGTAGGATAGGCTTAGGAGCTCCAAAATGCCTCGTTGTTTGAATTACCACTTGGACTTTGGCCAGTGATGTAGTAGGAATTTAGTACGAATTGCTGCTCTTAGGTGCACAGAAAGGGAAGTGTGTGTGGCACAATTGAGTTCTCAGTTTTCCTACTTAGTTGTGCTTACCGTCTAAGAGCCTAAAGCCCTTAAGACATACAAAAGGGGGAACTGCAGCAACATGAGATTGAAAGACTTCATCTAGAATGTCTAAGGCCGCTGTTTGGAAAAACACAGGCATGGAAGTGATTTAAATCTGCTTCCCCACCATCTTGACCAGGTGCTGATGATAACTACACTGGATGCTGAAAGAACAGTACTTCTCGACCAGATGAGCTTTTTGGGTAACAGCTAATGCAGCCATCTGACTGAAGGAGAGGTTTGCAGTTGTGAATCCTGTTCGAATAGGGCACTTAAGTCTCATACCAGTGTGTTAAACTGTGTGGCTGAATCGAGTTCACCTCGATTACTCTGGACCCTGGGTTGCGGTTCAAAACTTGACTGCCGGGTAATGACAATATTCCCAAACCGCTTGAAATGAGGCATGCCATTTAGCTGTGGCTCGACGTCCCTCCGTAAATCTGTCTGTGCTGGGGCTCCATCTAGGTGTGCCGCTGCATTAATACAGCCTGTCTGCCTGCGCCTTCCAGGGAAAACGCTTGAAAGGTTCCCAGAGAGAAAGCATGCACATAAAATTTCAGTCTGTAAACCACTGAGGTGATTTCCTTGTTAATTTCTTGTTAAAGTTCTTGAATTACTGTGGTGTGTAGTCCTATAGCTGCAGAAATACTTGAAAACAGTTGTAGAACGAACTGGAGATTTGTATAAAATCTAAGACAGCCCTGTAAACACAGCCTACACACTAACATTGGAAACTCTTGGGGCTTTGCTGAGTGTTCTTGCCTTACTCAGTGTGGCACTCTTTATTCCTAGGCTTGCAAATATAGAAAGAGACAAAACTGGACACCTTTATAACAGGAAGAGTGATTTCAGGGTAGAATACAGATTACTAGAGGAACTGGAACACAACATGAGTGTCAGCAGGAAAACGGAAAGTAAGTGAGGTTTTATTTGAGCTTGTTTGGTTTTTTTAAATATACTTTTGTTTTTGTAAATGCTTTAAAAATCAGTATTACAGAGAGATGAGTTTAGGTGAAAGATAGATACTCATAAGTGTGGTATTTTACCGTGTGCCTATAAACACACAATTCACTGCAAAATTCAGAAGCATAAGCATTTTGGGCTTCATATGTTATTAACTGTTTTCTTTTAATCTTCAATGTAAAACAACTGTGGTGGAAAGGTACTGTTCGGGAAACTTTGAATCAATTTTGTGTGTATATTGCAAAACCTAATGTAGTCCAGTTAAGGTACAGTAAAAATATTCTTACCTCAACATTCACACACTTATTGTTGCCTTGAAATGTCCTTTTAAACTGTTCTGTGTCTGCATTTTTTGAGTTTTTTGGCAGTGAATATTCCTAGTTCAAATAGTGCCGTGAGATGGTACACAGTCTCTCCTATGGGATCTGTTCCACTTACAGACAATAATAAACTTCAAGAAAAAAATGTTACTTCCTTTACTCACAGTGCTTGAATTCTTTCAGTAATAATCACATAAATCGTGCTATACCATCTGACACAGATCAAAATAACTGAAGAAAGGAAAGGAATGTAGAAACAATTAAAAGTATACTTTCTTACAAATTTGCATGTGTTCTGTTGTGCACCTTTTATTTAAGGAATCTTAGAATATGCTTTACATCTTGCAGTCCTTAAGAAATGTAAACTTTTGAGAAATGACTAAGGTAATAAGTTCAGAATTTTTTCCATGAGTAAGAAGGGAGCAGGGCATATGGATGGAAATGATGCTATGAGATAATAAAGAGGACATTGATGAGAGTACTACATGTCAGATGTGAAGGAGTATATCCTAAAAGATAAAAAAATGTACAACCCCCCCAAATTCCTATTTACTATGTGAGGTCTTTCAGCATGATCTATGTTCTTTAAGATTTTCTGTGGTCTCAGCAGGAACTTTTACTTTCCTTAATCCAAGTATTTTAGGATAGAAGATACAGATGTCTAAGTGTAGTAGAACTTCATCCTCATCAGTAGTTTATCTATGAACTCATGAGGAGCCAAGTGAAATAAGTGCACACATGCTTGGAGCACATGAAAAAATTGAATCTTCGCTATTTAGCGCAACAAATAAGTGAATTTTGTTGATGTAGTACATTCATACACACTTTCAAAGTTTGTTTTTCTTCATAAATGAATGTTTTGAAGCCTAGGTCAAAGTCTGCCTCAAAACTCTAGAAGCTGTCACCTTCACAGGCAATATTCTCAAAGCTCCCCTTCAGAAGTGGGAGCTACTAATTTTAAAATCATCTGATGCTGTGTAGGGAGCTAACATGGACCACGTGGTCAGCTACATGCAATTACCAGTTAAAATGCTTAGTATTACAGCAGTTTCTTATCATCCAGTAGAATTTGTGTCCCTGCTTAGATCAAACCCCTGGTTTATTTTGGACGCTTCATAGCTCTTGTTCTTTTACTGAATTTAATGCATGAAGAAACATTAGAACTATCAGCACCTTATTTTGTTTAACAGAAGCTAAAATTCTGCAGCAGCTATCAAAAATACAAAACAACGTGAAGAGACTTCAGCAGCAGTTAAAAGATGTGAAGCCCACACCAGAGTGTAAGTCATGACAATAGATGTAAAAACATTTTTCTCTACAGACAGGTTTCTTGCATAGTTGTCTTTTTCCTGCAGACTTGGGACACTCAGTCTTTCTGGTTTTGCAGGAATCTGGAAAGGGAAGACTAAACCTAGAAATGGCAGAAACCTAAGAAATGGTGAAAGATTGTGATGTTCTCTGTGGAAACAGAAACTTATTTGGTCTTACAAGTGGTGTGTGTTTGTTTCTTGAGGCTGTTGAAAGCCAGGTTTCCTACCTGTAACATTTGCCTTATGCAAAATAAACTTGGTATTCTACCACCATGTAACTCCTTTTGATCTGGTAAGAGATCACAGAGTTGGTTCTACAGGGAACTCATTTCTAGCCACCACATGGTTTGAAATGTAAATTGGAATATTTTACAGAAAATGGTGCAGCAGTTTGTTCGGTTTGGATGTTATAAAACTTTTGGGACCTAGGCTCTGAAAGCACCACCCTCATGTGGTACCCGATGCCTTTTGTGGAGCTCAGGTTGAGGGCTTCCTCCTAGCTGAGGGCTTTCTGATGCTAGATGAAATGCATCCCATTTCATTCATTCATTCATTCATTCATTCATTCATTCATTCATTCATTCATTCATTCATTCATTCATTCATTCATTCAGCGTTTTATCTATTAAAAAATCATTACCTTCTTAAACTGTCAGTCAAGATACTAAGAACTAACAAGGCTTGAAAGCTGAAAAATGAAGTTTAGTTTATATAACTTCACCAAAATACAGGTTAGTTATACTGTGCATTCAGTCTGTTCATAGAGATGTTGTGCTGATATAAAAAAGATTTTAGTCTAATAATATAATCTAATCTAATGGATGGATTTTCTTCCACTGCTAAATATATCTTCTCTGGACAGCTGTATTACTGTCTTAAGTCAGGACTACAGCATGCTGACAGTATTGGACAAAGTCTTATTCTGATGTTTCTTTGTCAGCTTTGTAAAAGTAGTGGCCTGCAGGTTAAAAAGGATTGCTGTAGTCTAATATAAACCAGAGCTGACTGTACTTCAGTTACTAACTGCATTGCTATAGAACCCAAAAATGGAACTCTAGGATAAGTCTGTCTTATTTTAGGAATCAGTTGAAGGTTAGTCAAGGCGAGACTTCTTTAAGGGAATGAAACATTTATAGTGGGATTTGCATCTAGTTAGCTAAGTCCCTTCATAAACACACCTTTTGAATAAATAAGAGTTTGTCTTTTAAGGCTATTTGAGATGGAAATGCATGCTTTTTCATATACTGAAATATGAAATATGAAACTCTCAACAAGCCCTGATATCTGGATAGTGCTCATAAATACTGTAGACTTATGAAATTGTATGCTTTTTTCTTCTTTTTTCTTTTTTTAGTTGTTGACAAGGTCAAGGAGATGATGGAAGAAATTGAAAATGCAATCAATGCTTTTAAAGAGGAACAGAGGCAAATGTATGTTTATACATGCTTCAGCTACTAGAAAAAAGGGCTTTCATAAGACACAATGAAAACTTTGCATTAATGTAGCAAAGTGTTTTTATGATTTACTCTTTTAGTAGTGATTCCTGTGGTATGTAAATCAAAGCACAAGCTATCAGCATTAGAGTCTTGATAAACTGCCTTTTAGAGAGGGTGTTTATACAGCTACTGCAGCATTCCAATGTAACAATGATTTGCTTATGAATAGGCTTTTTAGAGAGGATGTTGAAGATATTAGATTGTGGGGGTTTTGTTGTTGCTGTTGTGGAGTTTGGGGGTTTCTTTTTCTCTCTGCTGGTGTCAGGAGGGGATTGAGTTAATTGTATGCATGCCATAAATGGGTTCTTTCAGTGAAAGGGTAACTTAACTCTCATTTGTAGGGCTTTATTATTGGATCATTACAACTGTGCTATTACCACTTCAGTTCTTAATCTTTGAAGAATAGCTCTTGTGTGGCATTGAACAATTCCAAAATTCATTTTTGGTGAATGGACAATGAATACTGAATATTTTTTTCTTACGTTTCAGTGTTTGTCTCTTTTCAGATACCAACAGCTTATGAAAGAGGAAAAAGCTGTCATTAATGAGCTCAGTCTCTTTGAGAGAAAAGTGGAGCTGTGGGCATTAAGGAGCTCAAGTGCAGAAACAGTTTGGAAATTACCATCAGCTAGGGTCGCAGTTGGTAAAACACTGGAAAATCATCTACCCGAAGAAGTAATAGAGTTTGAAAGATTTCTTCAGCGAACAGGAGGGCGGCAAGGAGGCTGGGATGATTATGATCATCAAAATTTTCTGAAAATACGGACAAAATATAGAGGAAGGCTGTCTTATATAGATGAAGCCGTTGAGTATCTCAGTGGAAGAACAAAAGAAGATATAGAACAGCATGATAAATGGTATCAAGAATATGTAATTTTACATGAAAGAAAGAAAGAGGTAAAATAAGTCCTCTAAGGCTTTTGAAGATTTCAGAAAACATTCTTATTTTTGAAACACATACTCACTTGTTTTTGTATCAGCCTCTCTGGTAGTAGTGCTAGGCAATTTTTCTTATTCGTGGTGCTGTATAACTGAGGTCTTTAGTTATAGACCAGCCTGCCAAAGCATTTGTCTTAATAAATAATTACAAATAAGCAAAGACCTAACAACACGGAGAAGTGGGCTGTGTATTGCCAAAGTATATTATAAATTCTTTTGAAGTCAGTGATCTAATAAGTTAGGTGCTAAGCCCAGAGCACTTAGTGATCCTGTCTTCCTGTTACATTTGTCTCTTAAGAATGTCTGTCCCACTGTATAAGCAATACACCTAAGGCAGACTGACATGCAGAATTATGATTCCTTCAAGAACTATCAAAGTAATAAAAGATATACTGACATAAGAACTACTATAAAACATGGGCTAATTGGGAAAAAAATAAGAACTGAAATACATATACTTTAAAAAACCATATTACATGAACATTCATAACTACACAAAGTTACTATGATTGTTGTAACTGAAACAATTTTAGCAGACATTTGTTAAACCTGCTTGTGTGAGCCATAAAATAGAGGGGGGAAAAAAATAAAAGAGAGAAAACACATATAGGTGCTTCTTGGTTTTAAGTTTTACCTTCAATAGACTTTTAATTCCTATGTTCATTTTGTGTTCTTGGAACAAATGTCTTCAACAGACTGAATCAATGTGAATATGCAAAATTTTTCATGAAAACCTTGTATTTTTTCCTATGTTCTCTTGCAGTCAATTAGAAAGTGGAAAGAAAAGCAGCAGCAAGAAAAAGAAAGAAACTTGAAGGAGAAAGAGAAATCAGAAAAAATACTCAAGGAAAGATGGCTACAGCATGAAGAAGCTCAGAAGCAAAAAGCAGAAGAAAGAAAAAGAAAACAAGCCACAGTTGAAGTCTGGAAGAAACAGAAAGTAGTAGCATTTGCAATAGATCAAGCATCACAACTAAAACTAGAAGAGAAAAAGCAACAACAAGAACACCAAAGCCACGTGAAGTTACTGTTGGAAAGGAATACCTTGCAAAAAAAAGTAAAAGAGGAACTTGAAAAACTTGAAAATGAGAAGAGAGAGGAAACTGAAAAGCAGGGAAGGAAGAAAACTGCTGCAGAAGAAATTTCTAAGTGTCAAGAGCACGTGCGTAATTTCATCTCCATTTTTGCATGTTGTTATTTTAAATTTGATATCTCCTCCTACAATATAATCAGTTAAACAGCTTTTAAAGTCCAATCTTCATTCGTCTAAATCCATGGGATTTATTTATTACAAATAACAGCATCTATTGCAGACAAGCAGTATGGAACTTAATTTTAGACAAAGACGCTCCTTTTCTTCAATATCTAAATTCTACAGGATTTCTCAAGCTCGTATTTCTTTATCCATATAGAAGTGGTTTTATTTCTTCAATAAATGATTTATTTGGGAAACACTACTTGGGCTATGCTGCCTAAGAAGATGTCAGAGGACCTGAGTGTTGTATTCAGGTAGAAAGAGTTGTTCGAATATCCTGCAGGTTTCAGTAGCTGTTAGGCAGACAGTGTAAATCAGTATACATATCAGTGTAAATGCAGTTACTGTAGAATTGATATTATTGTCAGCATTCCACACTAAAGTTTTATAACGGAGTTTAAACTACTACTTTTTTTTTTTATAATACAAATTATAATTTGTTTGTTCACGACAAGCTATAGCATATAGTGAACTAGGTTGCTATAGCAACCTAGTGAAACCTTATTATTTACTATTATAATAATTTCAAACCAAAAAAATTTTTAAAATGAACAGAAAAAACCAAAACAAAAAGTTGCAAAAAGGCTGCATGTGTATTTTTATATCATTTGTTTTACTTGCAAAGCAAAGTTTGCTTTTCCGCTCATTGTGTTTCAGGATCTACATAAACTGGAGCTAAATGTTTTACAGAAACACGCTAAAGAGACAGAGAAACAAGAAAAAGAAAAAAGATTGGCAAAGTTAAGAGAGAAGGTAACTTTTTGTTTGTTTTAACCAGAGATGCGTGCAGCTTGGTGGGTTAAACAGACTTTTTCTTTCTTTGTCTAAAAAGAAATTATTTTTAATTATCTAAATGGTTGATAAAGTAAAACAAGAAATCATGCCTGTTATCAAGAGACAGAACAGCAGCAGGCATAGTTGTTCCTGTGTTTAAAAAAAGGAGAAAAACATCCCTAGAATTTATGTATCTCACAGCAATATTTCACTGGGTAAGGCCTACAGGTCATACAAGTGAGCTACAATATGCATGATGACTTTTATTTGTTTTGAATAGTTTTCTACCATTGGTTAGATAAGTAGACTCTCTCCCAGAAGTGTTTTGCATACACTGGGTTTTACAAGAGTAAAGTATTTTAAATTATTATTAATATTTAATGACAGCAAGCGGTGTCACTACTACAGTGAAGACCCAGTGAGTGTCTTGGAACTCCATTTGTGATGAACGAAAAAGACTAATTATTTTTGGTTGTTTGTTTCACACGGAGGTCGAGGATCGGGTCACCAGAGGCCGATCCAGGTTGAACATGCCTTCCAAGGGCCGGGAAGAATGCAGGCAAGAGATGGCACCCACAGCTGCAGAACTGCTGTTGCGCATATCTCAGAGGTGAGGAGGGGATGGATGGATGTGCAGCATGACCCAAGTGCACTTTTATACTTTATGCTTTTTGCTTTGTTGTCAGAGCTGTCCCAGCCTGGAGCGGAGGGTCGTAGCTGCACGCCAACCTGTCTGTCCCTGTCGCAGGATGAAGCAGCAGCCAGCACTTCCCGGGAGTCGGCACACAGCTGGCTTGACCCATGGCGTGTATTACCTCTGTATTTTGCGACTGTCGGGTTTGACATGCCGGCTGTCAAACCGGCAGGATGGGATGTCCCTTGGCAGTAAAAGCACGTTTTCCCCGCAGCTGGTTGTGGCGGCCTCTTAAGCGTGGGGTCGCCAGCCTGGTCCCTGCCGCAGTGAACTGTGCAGTTAGGAATTCCGTAGATTTAGTTTGGAATGGTAGACTGATTCTCGTAGTCCCGTGTCCTCTCCCCCCACACTCCTTCGCGTTCCCCTTACTTCCCCTCTCTCCCCGCCGCTTCCCATCGTCTTCCCCCTTTTCAACCTACCCCTCTCTCCCCTTTTTTTTCACCCCCTGCTCTTCTCTCTACCCTTTTCACCCCCCCTTTTCCTCTCCCATTTTCTCTCACCCCCCCTCCCTCCCCGTTTCACCACCACGCTTCTCCCCTTTTCACCCCCCTCTCCCCTTTTCCCCCCCCTCTCTCCACTTTTTTCACCCCCTCTTCCCATTTCACCCCCTTTCTCTCCTTTAACCTCCTTCTCTCTCCCTTTACACCACCTTCTCTACTCTCTTCACCGTCTACGTTTGCCACCTTACTCACATTCCACCCCTTCCTTATACCCCATTCCCCCTTCCCCCTTCCCCCGCTTGCTCTCCACATTCCCCCCCTCTCCCCATTCCCCCCGCCCCCAATTTTCCCCCTTCTCCCATCCATACCTCTCCCCATTTTTTCCCCCACTACCCCACATTTACAACCCTCTCCCCCATTCCACCCTCCTCCCCATTCCCCCCTCTACCATTCCCCCCTTCCCCATTCCCCCTCTCCCCATTCCCCCTCTCCCCAATTCCACCCCCACCTCCTCCCATTCCCCCTCTCCCCATTCCCCCCTCTCCCCATTCCCCCCTCGCCCCAATTCCCCCCTCTCCCTTTCCCCCCCCTCCATTTTTCCCCAATCTCCCCCTTGTCCCCCGCTCTCCCCTTTCCCCCCCCTCCTACCCTTTTTATTCCCCTCTCTCCCCCTTTTCCCCTCATCCCCTTTCCCACTACCTCGCCCCTGTTTCCCTCTCCCCCATTCCCCATTCCACCTCTCTCACTTCTCCCCGCCCGGGGCGGGCACTGATGCTGACGCGAATCCGTGCGCGCCGTGCCGGGATAGACGCGCCGAAGCTGGGAGGATGGCAGGAGGCGGCGGCGGTTGCCGTGCACGGGGGAGCAGTAGAGCAGGTGGAATTACTGCGGGGGAGCGGCACT
>CM031878.1:67779425-67819903 GCA_018697195.1 Certhia americana
CTGCTCACACGGTGGTGCTACCCCCCGCTCGCCCCGCCTGCAACCCGGGTCCACCACCACCCGTCGCTGCGCTGTTTTTGGTCGCTTCCGCAGGGCCCTGGTGTGGTCAACGCCCTCCCCCCCGCTCCCTCGGTGCTAACTCCCCCCGCCTGCCTCTCTGGACCATGACTTGCGCCCCGGGGGCACCCCCCGCGCCGCCCCGGGGCACCCCCGTCGCTCCCCTGTTCACCCCCTTCGCTCACCTCCCCTTTTCACCCCCTGCTCTCCCCTCCGCTCCTCCCCGGTCCCGTGGCCGCCCCTCGCGCCCATGCCCCCGCTCTCCCCATGCCCCCCTCCCCCATGCCCTCTCTCGCCCCATATCCCGCCCCCTCCCCAGTCCCCCCCTCCCCATCCCCGCATCCCAGTCCCCCCCTCGCCCCATGCCCCCCTCTCCCCATGCCCGCCCACCTCCCCCAGTCCCCCCCTCTCCCCCTGCCCCCCTCTCCCCGTCCCCCCTCTCCCCATGCCCCCCTCGCCCCAGGCCCCCCTCGCCCCATGCCCCCTCGCCCCAGGCCCCCCTCCCCTGCCCCCCCGCTCCCCATTCCCCCCGCTCCCCATGCCCCCCGCTCCCCCCTTTGCCCCCCGCTCCCCTTTCGGGCCCCCCGCTCCCCTGTTCCCCCCGCGCCCCGTTTCCCTCGCCCCGTGGGCCCCCCGCACCCGGGGCCCCGCTCTCCCCGGGGCCCCGCTCTCCACCGGGTTGGCCCCTCGCCCCCATGCCCATTCACACGCATCCACCTCTCTCCCTCTCACCCCGCCCCGGGGCGGGCACTGCTGCGGACGCAGCCTGCGCGCCGTGCGCCGGGCAGCAGCCGGGCCGGGGGGGGGAGAGGGAGAGCGGCGCGGCGGCGGCGCGGAGGCCGTCCCGGGGACCGACGGTCTGGACGTCCTGCGGAGCGGCACGTGCCTTCTTCCACGGTGCCTCCAGATCCTGCCCGAGCGCTACTTCTCCCGTGGACCGCAGCGTAGCAGCGTAGGGCTCCTCCGGCGGGCCCCGCGCGGCGGCAGGCGGCACAGCCGCCGCCGTGTCCGCCCGGTGCCCCCCGGCTGTGCCGCGCCCGGCAGCGCTGCCCTCCCGGCGGGCGGTCGCGGTGACGGGCAGCCCCTCCCGGAGCGCTCCAGCCTCCCACGGCCGGGCACAGCGAGCAGCGCCTCGCGGCCGGAAGGAAAATCATCCCTATAAATCTGCACACCAGCAGACGGCTCCCAAAAAATAGGTGTTAATGTAGGGGTGTAGTCGCTGCTCGCGTAAACTGTGTGGTATCCACGAGGGAAGACTTGTTGATCCTTCTAATCTGTTTTAAATCCGGTGCTTCTCTCTCTTAATCTGCCCTGGAAGCCATTTTAAAATAAAACGCTTAAGCTTCGCTTTGGCATGCAGCAAGCTCTTGTTCGTGTAACAAATTTTTTTAAAGTCTTCATTGCCTAGTACAAAAGAGAATATACTAGTGAAGTATGTTCCTCACTTTGAATTGGAGGAACATTTCTTCCTCTAGTGGCTTCAGAATGTACTTATTTGATATTCTCAAGTCTTCTTAGTTGCATCAGAGGTGTAAGAGTACCAGTAATGTGATTATCAATGATAAAATGTTGGAGAAATACAGATGGTTTGATATTCAGCCAATAAAATAGTTAAGAGTCTTCCCACTTAAAATGTCTGCCAAGTCATCCTGTGAGGAATGCTCCATGGCTTTGATCAGGTCATCCTACTTTATTCTGGTTGAGAGCACAGACACCTGGCATAAACATGTAAGGATTAGAACAGAGCTGTGTGTGGAATAACACAACTATATATTGAAAAGTTAAAAATGGAACTACTGGAGAGGGGCCAGCAGAGGGCTTCAAAGGTGGTTAAGGGACTGGAGCATCTGTCCTGTGAGGAAAGGCTGGGGGAGCTGGGCATGTTCAGCCTCAAGAAGAGGTGACTGAGAGAGTGCCTTAGCAGTGCATTCAAGTATCTTAAAGGGTAGGTGGCAAGAGAGTGGGGCCAGACTCTTTAAGTGGTCCCTATGACAGGGCAAAGGGCAGCAGGCAAGAAGGCCCATCTCTATATGGGAAAAAACTTCCTCACATTGTGGGTGACTGATCACTGAAGCAGACTGCCCAGAGAGGCTGTGGAGTTTTCTTGCCTGCAGATATTCAAAACCTGCCTGGACACAATCCTGCAGAAGCTGCTCTGGAATAACCTGCATTCGAAGGGGATTGTACTGGATGATCTCCAGAGGCCCTTTCCAACCTAGCCATTCTGTAATTTTGTGAAATTTTCATTGCAGAGCTGTAAATCATTTATTCATTAAAAAATTAGCTGGTGTTTCAGTCTACTTTCTCATTTATTTTAGGTGATAGCAAGGAGAAGTTGAGGCATCCCATGCTCAACTGTATATAGGCCTAAAAATTACCACACCATGCAGGTGTACTAGAGTGAGAACTCAAAATAGCTAACCTTAGCCCCCCTGACATTTGAAAACAGCTAAAGAAATGAGATATCCTCAGCCTAGAGAAGGAGAGATCTAATCACAGTCTTCCATTGGTGGGAAACTACTTCCAAAGAAAGGTGGAGGTGTGCTGTTTGGAAGGGACTGTGGTGGGATGGGGCAGGAGGCTGTGGGAATGAGGTACTCTGGAGACAGTTGTGTGTGGCTGTAGGAAGAATGTTCTTCACTGTCAGAAGAGTTAACCCTAAAAAGCTTGCCCGTTGAAGTGATGGAGTCACCTTTGAGGATGTGGCTTCTCAGGGTCCTGGGTCATCTCGTCTGAGGCCCTGTGTTCTTCAAAAGGTGGGATCAATGATCTCCAGAGGCCCTTGACAATGCAGACATATTCTGCAGGGGTGCACACCTGTCTGTTGACAAATTCTAAGTGTAGGATTGAACCAACAATGCATCATCTCCAGTATGACTTCAAGGGTATTAAGTTTTCCTTTTTTGCCAAGTTCAAGGTCACTGAGTTTAGCAGACCTCTGGAGCTCACAGAAAGAAATGCTGTTACCCTTTTATTCGTATTTCTGCTCTTCCTGAATTGGAGTGGTTCCATTTTGAGTTAGATGGGGGAAGTCAACTAAAGAGAGATTTGTTAAACAAATAAATAAAGTCATTTGTCAGATGGATTTTTTTTTCACTGTGCTGCAGTAGAAAACTGTGTTTGTTGTCACCAGACAAGGGTGGTAGAGAGTGAGACTTTCCTTCCTGTGCTGGTGCATTCCAACTTAAGCTGTAGATTATCTAAGGGAGAATAAAGAAAATTCATTTCATGTTCCCTACTCAACTTCTTACGTCAAAGCCTTTGTCATTATTTTTATCTTTGCTTATTTGCATACAACAGTAGTTGCAGCAGGAATAGTTATTGAGGATTCTGATTGATATTGTTTCATATACTCTGATTGTCAGCACTGTGAGGTTCTGCAGTGGAATGCAGCTCTTCTGGTCTCTGAAGTCTTTAAGATTCTGGTACTTCATGGTGCTCTTTGTAGTACACTTAATCAGTTTCTCAAATCTGTCGCTTCAAATGCTTTCTGAATTCTTTTAAACTGAAGTCTTCGTCCATGCTTGAAGAACAAGGGGGCTGTATCTGCCATCCACAGTGCCCCTGTTGGCTGTCCTCTGTAGAAATGGCTGTAGATAAAGTTTTTACACTTCTAGGCGTGTTTGTCACCTGAGGTGCTGCTAAGAGTTGTTTTTGTTAGGACGTATGTTAATTTTCTGTGAGGGAGGATAGCATATGGAGTAAAGATGCAGTACCTAAACAGCTGTATTGCAGCCTGTGTACGACCAGTGGTGCCAGACACTCTTGCCCACCATAAATAATTTCCATCACACTACAGGCTGTTCTTTAGTAATGCTGGAGACAGACAGTCAACTCTGAATAAGTGAACTGAACCCTAACTATATGTAAAACTTTTTAAACTCAGATATCTGACACCCATTTTTAAGTGTAGATGAGGTTTGCTGTCTGTGTTGTATGTATAGCCTTGTGGTTTGGACCTACTTTGCAGCAGTTTCTATTACTGATGTTGGCATGTTGTTTGTGCCTCATTGGAAGTAACTTAGCTGGGTAAAATAGAGTGGAAATGTCTTTTTAATAGTTCTAGTAGAAGATTTCAGTGTTCATGAAAATCAGAATATATAGGCAATATTTCAAAGAAATAGTTTATTGTAGCTGAACAGTAACTTCCTTGAGTTTTTTTAATAATTAGTTACTTATTTATCCAGGGTCAGATTTTGGGTTAAACAGAGATCTATCAGTGATAAAAGTTGATATAAGCCTTGTTAATTTTGCACTTTGAAAGACAATTTCTTGGTCATCAGATGGGTTAAAATTAAGTACTTCACAGAAGTACTTTTATGTGCAAAATACTTTTTTTGCTCTCTCTACTCAAAAAAATTACTTGTAATAATAACAGTGAAGATACATATTTTACCAGCCCCCTGGTAGGAATGTCACCCTAGTAGGCTGTGCCACTGTACTGAGATTAGCATCTGCTGCATTGTCATTTGGCTGCTGTGTTTTAATTAGAATAATTCTTTTGGATGTGTGCTTTGGGCTGACTCACATCACTGTTTTTTCCATGGTCTTACTGTTTGTGGTTCTGATGCAGAACCTCATGCAGAAATTAAGTAGCAGAAATTAAGAACTGTCTCTTCAGAGGTGTCAGCTACTGGTGGCCAAACTACCTCACCAGTTTGTGAGGTAAATACGAATTACAGTTTAATCTTGTAAGGGAAGTTGGTATTAACTGTTGGTTTTCCTTGGTATGCTGAATTGTAGTTTCTGCATGTGTAGCAGTTGTTTCACACTCCGTCATCTTATCTGGTGTAAGGAGAACAAGAATTTCTAGAAGGACCAGCAGGCAAGTGTGGGTGACAAAATATACATCCAGCTAATTTTAGTCTGAGTCAGAACATCCAAGGTACCATTACATGAGCATTTTCTCTCATAGCAAGTTCTCCCAAGTTCCTAACCCAGTGCTGTTGCTTGGTGCTCTGTCACAGTGAGTTAGAGGTCCATACCATGGGTGGCAGCAAGGGTTTAGCTTAAAACAAACCCATCAGAGAGGGTGTTTGTTAGCAGTTATGATAATTGCACACATTCATGAAAGGAAACAAGTTGTAGGAAAAAAGGGAATTCAATATGCTAGCTGCTCCACTGCTCTGTTGGATACTTGAACGTGACATGCTTAATTTTAGATGTTTAAGGTAGTCATCTAGACTGCTTTATACCCAAGGACCAGAAATAAGTACCTCTGGATGTTAATTCATCCTATATACCTATTTATGTGTTGTTTGCTTACAAAGCAGGCTTTGCTGTTTGACATTGACAGCTAAGCCCCTGAAATTTGGTTTGGGACACAATGAGAAGCAGCTTACTGTGATTAAGGGTTACCTTGCATATGCACCTAATGCGTGTTTAGGGGATTGTTCATGTAAGAATTCTTCACAGAGAACTAGTGGTCCATATGGTAATACCATAACCTTTGTAGCTGGTTGTTTAGTTGGGGTTTTCTTTTGGGTAAACAAGCCCTTAGGTAAATTTTTAATTGACATATCATTATTTTATAAAAGGAAGGGCAGCTGATGCGAAAAACCTTATTGAGGCAGGGAAATGTTTTCAGTACAAAGAACATTATTTTGTCCAGTAGAGACTTTCATATATTCTAAGCTAGGCTCTGTGTTGCACCACTGTCAAAGGCTGAGAATTTATAGATGTACCTGTTGCTGCAACCATTTGTTAATTTCCCCATGATATTTATGGTGGGAAGTGTAAGTCTTATCTTTTTCTTTTAGGTTGACAATTGCATTTTTCGCACTCTCTGGTCTGGATATGTTGGATTCCTTAGATGTGGTGAACAAAGATGATATAATAGAATGGATTTATTCCCTGCAGGTCCTTCCCACAGAAGACAGTGAGTGAGTTTTTAGTTTTTTTATTGATATTAACATTTTTACTTTTGCTTTTTACTTGGGGAATAGTGGATGGCTCTTGTTTTTATGAAATACAAGGTTGACCTTCCTGAAGTGCAGTCCTGATAATTTCAGGTAGTCATGTTGAGCAAATTATGGATATAGATCCCTCACAAGTAATAAAGCCAGAAAAAGCAAAAGTTAATTTGAAGATCATCCAGTATAAAATAGTATAATAAAGTTACACCTTTAGGCATTTCAGAGGAGTGTTTCATGTTGTTCTAAAAGAAATGCATATGTTGTGAAAATATTACAAGTCTAATAGTGGTTATATTGACTTCCACTCCAATGCCAGGAGCTGTGATCACAGGTGTGGTTGTTTACAACAGCTTTTAGAGAATTGGAGGTGTAAGGGTAAGAAGCAAAAAAGATAAACACAGTCCCTGCTTGATGTTCCTTAGATCTGTGAAGGTTGAATTTACCCAAGGTTTTGAGAAGGAATAATGCTGCTGCTGAATCCCTGCTGTCCTCAGACTGGAAGATGCATAGCAGAAAAGCTGGCAAGGGAACTCACTCCCTTTCCTGGTTGATTGGACAGAAGTTAGGGAGGTGCTGTTCCTGTGGGGTAGTTGGTGTTGGCAGTTCTTTCTGAGGCAGCCCAGGTAGCACTAGAGGGGGTGGGAAGGAGGGAGGGAGATGTGGGTGAGGCACTGCTGCTCTGTGACAGAGGGTGCTGGCATGTTAAATGCTGGTGTGGGCATAGCTCCAGGCTAGTGGTCTCTAGAGAAAAGGCAATTCCAGGTCCCTGTCTGTAAAATCATGAACATGTACTTTGGATGGATGTAGAAAGAAAATTGTGTTTTTCCTTCTGTTATTTTTTCTAATTATATACAACAAATTAGGTCTCTAAGATCAGTTTTATGAAATAAGCATGTGGAGGTCAGGACTGCTGATGCTTTGTTCTTACAGTAATAAATCTTTTTCTTACTCTGAAGTTCTAGAAACCTTCAGATCCACCACAAGAACTATTTCTGATAGATTTCTTTTTCCTTGTATTGTATTCCAGGATTGATTCTTGAAAATTAGGAATTTGGATTACATAAATGTTCTTACTAAGTTTTTTAACAATTAAAAGGTTCCTGTTCCTTACTGTTAAGAAGTCTTTCCACAGCGTACATATTTTGTTTCTAGGAGTTGCTCTCTTTGTGACTTCTGACCCAGTCTTCAGGACTTAATTCCAAAAGAACAGGGAACTTTTCAAGAGATATTAGAACAGGCATTTCTGTTTGTTTGTTTATCTTTGACAGTATGCAGTAATTCTCTGGGGGCTCTACCTGGGCAGTGTTTAGACTATTGCCATTGTCTAGAGCCTCCTAGGGAGGGCAGTAAAAATCTCGGCATGCAGATATAGAGGCTGACAGTTCAGCAGAGATGTGCTCCTTCTTTTTCTAGCTATCATCCCCTCATAAAACGGAGAGGAGTTTTGGGGAGGGCACTTTTGGCAATGCACTTTGTGCTTTCCAAGTAATAAATCTCTGCTTTCCACTAGAAGAATGAGTTTCCTTTCTGTCCTGTATTTTTGTATCATACTGTAATAACTCTTTTCTTGTTACGCTTTTGGTAGTAACACTTGTCTTATCTGGTCACTTGACCACTAAAACTTCTTACTTGTGTTTTATTTTTGCTTTTTCTGTTGGACAGTAGAAAGTGCAAAATGTAAATGATGCTGATAGCAGCAGGTTGGATATTGAATGACTGAATGTGAATAAGGAAACACCTACACTCTGGTAATGTCTACTTTCAGTGAAATGTATTGGCTCTCTTTTTTTTTAATCCTGGGTGGGTGCAGTGCTTGTTAATTGGCAGCCTCCCAGCAGCAGAGCTCCTACTCCCTCTTTTGGCCTCTTTGAAAAAGTGACTAAACTGTGGTAGGCTACAGCACTGAAATTTTTGGTTGTGCACCTAGCTAAAGAGGAATCCGTCCAGATGAAAGAAAACCCAAACAAAACCAAGAAAGCACAACGTTACTTTTAAAGAAACATGCTATTGCGGCATTTCTTTCATGCATTCTGATAAAATTTTGTTTCTGTGGAATATTGGTTTTTTTAAATTTTTAATTAAAATACTATTTTATAATGATGAATTCCACCTATGTAACGTAACTACATTGTATTTGATAAAAGTGTACACTAATCACAGAATCACTGAATCACTAGTTTGGAAGAGACCTCCAATATTGTTGAGTCCAACCCATGCCCTAACACCTCAACTAGACTATGGCATTGAGTGCCACATCCAGTCTTTTTTTAAATGCATGCAGGATTGGTGACTCCACCGCTTCCCCAGGCAAAGCATTCCAGTGCTTTATCACTTTTTCAGTAAAAAACTTTTCCATAATATCCAACTTACATTTTATATTTTCCTTGGCACAGCTTGAGACTGTGTCCTCTCGTTCTGCCAGTTGCTTCCTAAGTTTGGCTCTGGGATTGAAAACCAATTTAAAAGGTACATTTTAAATGGGAGTATGTTTTTACAGAGTCTTGGGGTTTGTTCTTCATTGCATCAGTGGTTGAATTTCTAAAATTTTTGTATCAGTCAAAAAGAGAATCCTGTAATTCTTAATAGAGAAATAAACTTCTCTGCTTTACACATTGTTCCCTCCAAAGGTTCTTCTATGCACAGCACTTAACTTGATTTTTATTTAAAGCATTTTTTAAAGATAGTAAATTCAAATTCTTTTGAGGACTACTACTCCTACTTTACAGTCTTTTTCCAGTTGATGGGAGACAGAGCAGTTGGTGCTCCACAAACTTAGTATCTGTTTTTTTTTATCAATAACTGTTATAGCAGTTGTCCTGGCTGGGCTAGAATTAATTTTTTTCATAGTAGCCTCTAATCTGCTGTATTTTGAGCCCAGTTCTAAAAGAGCGTTTTAGTCTTTCAGCTATTGCTGAGTAGTGCCAGTCAAGGCTGGCTCTTTTTTGCCTCCTCTGTGCTCCTTTTCCCATGGCAGATACAGGGGACGCAGCCAGGACAGCTGACTGGAGGAACACCAGTTCCTGACATAACTTTCAGCAGTAAAAGCTTGGGAAAAGAAGGAGAAAGGGGGTAATATTTGTGGTTCTGGCATTTGTTCTTCCTGAGTAAACCTTACGCACGCTTTCTGTGTGGCCCTGCTTTCTGGGAAGTGGCTGTATGTACCTGCCTGGCTGATGGGAAGTAGTACATGAATTCCTACTTTGCATTGCTGTGTGCCCACAATTTCTGCTTCACCTATCAAACTGTCTTTGTCTCACTCTGTGAGTCTTTCTCTTCATCTCTCTCTGCTTTCCTCCCTCAGCTGCTGGTTGGAGTGAACCCACTACAACAGAAAGTTACAGAACCTGCTAGAAGATTCAGAATTTGATGCCTTAGAGCAGCGCTTAGATAAAGTCTTGCAATACCCTGTGATAATTTTAAGTGACATGTTTGTATTTATTGGTATGTAGTATATCTGATAGCTAATGATATCTTCACTTCAGAGGTTTGTAGCCCTTGAAATTTTATGTGATGCTAGAGCTCGCTAAGGCCTAAGTGGTGAGATCTTGATCTACTGAGTAAGAAAGCAAACATGCTCTGTTAGCCTAATCAAAATGTGGAGCTGAAGATTAGAGTCTGTCAGGATAGACTGTAATCTTCTGGGGGTTATTGTAGCTGTGATTCAAACAAATAATGTCTTTTAGGTACCATAATTTTAGCTCAAGTCTCCCAGAGACAGGCTCAATACCAGTTCTAATTCAGAGGGAAAGGCATGTCACATGTGAAAACTGACCCTCACACAGAAACACATACTTAGCTGAATGCTTCCACTTACTGTGCCTGTTGCTTGTTCAAAGGGCCCTTGTCTTCTATAACTCATGCTAAATAGTTTGGCTTTATCTTACATAGATTTTGGTTGTTGTTACCTCTGCTTCCCTTTGGGTGAATTTTTTGCTGAGGTGCATAGCTGCTATGTGTTTTTATTTTCTTTGTGTGTTCACTGCAAGAAGACCTAACTGTGTTTCTTTTTAGAAAGAAGTTGAAATCTTAAAAAGTGGTTTTTTTTTTTTTTTCATTTTGAGGAGGTTAATGTTCTTCTACAAGCCTCAACCAGAAATTATATGTTTTTAGATTAAGACGTTATTTTTTGAAGTGTTAGTGAAATTGGGAGAGGGTTGACAAAACACCCTCTTTTTACTAGTTGCTTGTTCTTAAGATCCTTATCATGTCAGTGTTTTACTGTTAGTACAGCTCCTTGTCAGAACTTCAAGTTTATTTTGACTCCCTGAAGTACAACTCATAGCAGTTTAAGAAAGATGTATTCCAGTTTCTTGCAAGTCACATTCAGAGCCAGTTCAGCACTTTTAAAAGAGAGTGAATCTAGAGCTTTGTACTCAAGCAATCTAATTACACAGTAGAAGCACACTGCTTGGCCATATTCATCCACCATCCTCCCCCATAGGAACAGTGGCATTTGTTTGACCCTGCTTGAGAGCTTGCTGAAGTGGCAGAAAAACACACTTCTATTTATCTTGACAGAAAGTTAGCTTTGTGTTGCATTGGTAAGCTGTGCTGATTGGGAGTGCCAGTGCCAGCCTATTAAGGGAGAGGGAAGAAAATTGTACTTTTTGACAGCTGGATGCTTCACTAGCTTTACTGTACTAAGAAATGGAGCCAAAAGGAACACTGGAGCATATTTTATTTGTAGGTCTGGATCCCCAGGACTCATGGATTCCAGACTGAAAACCAGTGTGCTACAGGACAGACCTAGAACTTACTTCTAGCAAACTCTAAATTTAGATTTGTTTAATGAGTCTTTCTTCTTATGTGGCACTACTGAAAAAAAAGTTTAAAATGACATTGACCTTTTTGAAATCATCGATACATGTGAGCTTTCTGATCAGGAGTTTCTTGAGCAAAACTACAAATTTTCCTCCAGCATAACTTTCTTTTACTGCATTTGAAGTATTTATCTGGATGTGTGATGGTCTTCCATTTTAGAGAATGCAGCTTTGCATTTAGTGACATCCTCTAGTGCTTTGATTTACAGGAGCAATTACAAGCTCTAGTTCAGTGAGAAGAGCTTATGCTTACTTTTATCTGGATGTATTAACTAAATCAGCCTAGGTTAAAGCTATGATTTTTTATATATATAATTAGATTTTAGTAATGTGTGTAAACTCCTGTACTTAGCAAAGGGAGACAAGCCTTACAGCCAGAGGAATGCATGGATAATCTGAATGTGAAAAAGAAGTGGTAAAAGTTCAATCCTTCCATGCAAGAGAAATCCTAAAATATAAGTAATAAAAATGCCCTGTCTGTAAAAAAAGAGCTCTTAGGATAAGTTACCTCTGGTCATCTCTTGAAGCTCTTTTACATATCTTAAGGACTTTCTGGCTTAAGTAACATCTTTTTCTTCACAGGAAAGTTTCAGCTCTTGATTTAAGCATGAGGTATTTTGGTTTTGGAAAAGGGTCACTTTTCTTAAGTTATGAAATGTTTTTCCAGGTGCATTTTTTCAGCTTTCAAACTACCACAAATAGTTACACAGCAGTTTATGAAATATTTGTTACTTTTTGCTCTGTCTTAATCTACTGCAGAAAGTGTCTAAGGTTAATGGTGGAAGTGAACACCAGGTGGTACCATTTCACAGCTGCAGTTGAACTGATGCACAGCAAACTCTGCTGCAGCTGAACTGGCCACGCAGCAGCTTTTTCCCAAGGGACATAAGCTGTGATTACATCCTTTTTATTTGGGGCTATTTAATTTTTAATTCTATTTCTCATTCTGACAGCCCATTTTTAGTTCTGGAAAGTAAAGAGTTTGATTTGCAGTACTAAACTATTATATAAAACAAGAAGCACAAGTACATTGCAATAAAACAGTAAAACCAACTTTACAGAAGATGAAATTTCACATTGTAAAGTTTCTGTCATAAACTGAAAGACAGTAATTTCCTGTAACTCATCTTTGGTTCTCATTTGATTTTCAACTGGCACGTTCACAGGATGCTAAAAAGACATTTTGAGACACTGCATCAGGGTTCCAGAGTCATGTGGTTAAAACCAAGCTGTTTTCACTTCCTGTTTTAATGCTTCCTTTATCAACTCAAAATTCTATTTTTTACTTCATGTATTTGACTAGAGATTTAGCAACTCACTTGTAATACCGAAGGTCTAGGGAGCATCTGTTGCAGGCACACAATGGATTTGAGAACAGGACAAAATTCCCTGCAAAGTTTGCCCTAAAGTTTTCCCTCAAGGGCATGCTAGTCTTCTGCTTTTCCTAGGAGCCAGTGTGTGAAGTTCAAGTGGGAGGTGAGAAGTACTGACAAAAAGTATCAAAATAGATTTTAAATTCATAGCAATACAGTTAAAATCCAGCTTTAAATCCAATTTTAAAATTGCAAATGCTGCTTTTTAGTTGGTAGAAGTTTGGTAGCACACAAAAGGTTTTAAAATACTACATGAAATTTGAACATCTAAAGGGAGTAACAGATCATTTCATTCATCTGCTTTATTTTTAATCTATTTGTATAGCATCTGTGAATTTGAAAGGTGATCAAAGTGACCCTAACACCACACAAACTTGAGTTTCATGCTGCTATTTCTACCTTGATAATGAATTGCAAGCTACATTCCAAAGGGCCAATGATAGGGATAAGTATTTCTGGGATGAATCCTTCCATGTAGCAACTGTCAGCTGAGCTCTGCTCAGCTGCAGAGTTGTCTTAATTGTAGCATGTTTTCTTTGCAGCAGGCCAGAATAGCTGTGTTAGTAGCATAATAACTCTCTTTTGGATGTAGGGTTTCCTCACTAGTATCGTTTCAAAGTGAATGTTATAGTTTGCTCAAGCACTTAAGATACAGATTAATTTTTCTCAAAATGAACGTCAGTGGTGATTTTTTTTTCCTTCTTCTACAATATTGCCTAGAAAATCTGGAATTCTAGGTCTTCTGTTACTGATTTGTCTACATCGTGTCATTTTTGAAATTGAGATGCTTTTTTGGGCAGTGTCCTTCAGGACCTTAAAATAGTCTTTAAGACTCATTTAATTTTTTGTGCTTTCCAGAGGCTGAGGCAACATGAAATGCAAGTTTTTGACTCTGCAAGTGAACAGGCAAATGTTCTCTGCTGAGAGTGTTTATAGTATAATAAAACAGTTACTAAGTTTTTTTTTAATTTCTGTTTCCTCTGTGTGGTTCTATGGCATACCAGCTTTTAGACAAGCTGAAGTTGCTTTTACTACACGTGTAGAATCATGGAAAAGGACTTTTGACTGAACTGCGGAGGAAGTGGAGAATTGCAGGTGTTTTGCTCCTTAGTCAGTGAGATGTCTTGCAGAGAAACTTGCATACTTCAGGCCAAATTGAAATTCTTAAGCTAATAAAACCTTTCTCGTTTAAATTTTGCATATATGCAGAGGATATTTAGAATCAGAAGGTAATACACTGCTAAATAACGCCAGAGCTTGTAGGCCACATTGCATAGTGATGTTACTTAGAGCTTTCATCTTTGTAACTATTCATCCTTATTTATTCGGGTGCAATTTTCCCTAATATCCATGAGGATTTTTAGCTTAAAGGCTGAATAGCTTAAAGAGGTGGAGAGAATTTATGGTCACCCAGCTGGTGTTTGACTGTGGCATTCATTAGGCTTTTAATTTCAGACACTGAGCAGTAACTGAGGTTTTGCCATGCAGAACAAAGTCAGAGCTCAGCAAAGCTGTACTTAACTCTTGACAGTGTGCGGTTCACCTTCTGTGTGCTACATGCTTAGGTATTGTGACACTTTGAAAGAAATTACATTGTATCCTTGACAGAAATGTTTGTGTGTGCTTAAAACTGCGAATTGTTTGTCCTTGAACATGTTGGGAAGTATCTTGAAACAGTTCTGCTTGGGAACAGACATATTGCCAGGCAGGGATCCAGATAAGAATGAAAAAAAATATGTTAACTCTGGCCATTTTCCCAGGGGAGCAGTCCTTTTCTTTTTTTTTTCTTGTGATCGTGGAAGACAAGCCTGTGGTTATACAAAGTGTATTTCCACCAAATTAAAAAAAAAAGAAAGAGAAAAAAAATTTGATGCTTTGTGTTTTGTCACTGCAGCAGTAAGTAAGTTTAGTTTGATTGTGGGTTTCTTTATTTTTTTAGTTAATCAGAGACATAACAAACCAAGGTTGGGAACTGGTAGACACTTGTGCACTTTATTAAGGCTGTGAATAGTGTAGAACTAATGGGTCTTGATCTCATTAGAGAATTACGGTTTATAATGCATGTTTCAACAAAACAAATTAATTGAGTATTGTTTTAATCTTTTCCAGGATCAAACATGAATCGCTGTGGATTCAGAGGTTCTTCATATTTAGGGATGCCATTCAATCCCTCCAAGGTCAGTTAAGAATGTGGTATGTGAAATGTTTTCAATTAGGCAGTAAATGATCTTTGTCTTTGTTATATTATTAACTGCATAATTACATAATGTCTGGAAAGTAGGGAATTTTGTATTGTTAATACTGAAATGTTTGCAGAACTTTTAAGAAGCATGCGTAAGAAGCATACTAAAATTATACCTTCATTTAGAACTTCAATTTTCACAGCAATGAAGAAACTGACATACGAATTGTGGCTTATTTCAGTGGCGTCTCCTCCTTCTCTGGTCTTTTACTAACAAAGGAAAATCTCTCTAGTTAAGAATTGTCATGAGGTAGAGAAGGGCTGAATAATCCTAATTAGATGATGCAGAATGTGCTGTTCTTTGGTATCCTAGAAAGGTTCAGGCTGGGAAGGGCCCTTAAGATCATCTAGCTCCTATCCCCTTGCCACAGGCAGGGACAACTTTCACTAGACCAGATTACTCAGGATCTCATTCAGCGTGGCCTTGGATGCTTCCAGGGATGGGGATTCCACAGCTCTGGACAGTCTGTTCCAATGCCTCACCAGCCTCACAGTAAAGAATTTCTTCCTAATACATAATCTAAACCTGTCCTCCTTCAGTTTGAAGCCATTCCCCTTGTCTTGTCACTACATGCTCTGGTAAAATCCTTTCTTGTAGGATTCAGGAACTGGAAGGCCAAAATTAAGTCACTTCAAAGCCTTCTCTTTACCAGGCTGACAAATGTCAATTCTCATAGCCTTTTCTTATAGGAGAGGTGCTCCAGCCCTCTGATGAACTTAGTGGCCTCCTCTGGATGTGCTCCAACAGGTTCCCATCTGCTGAGGACACCGGGGCTGGACACAACATTCCACATGGGGTCTCACTAGAGGGGAGCCCTGCTGCCCACGCTGCTTTGGATGCAGCCCAGGACACATTTGGGTTTCTGGGCTGGGAGTGCTCATGGCTGGGTCATGTCCAGCCTCTCACTCACGAGAGCCCTCAAAGCCTTTGCTGTCAATGACTTCTCCTCCCAGTCTGTACCCTCCCTGTCTGGGCTTGTTCTGACCTGGGTGTAGCACCTTGCACTTGGTCTTGTTAAATCTCATGAGGTTCTCATTACCCACTCCTGAGCTTGTCCTGGTCCTTTGAGAAAGGTGAATCCCATCTGAGGCCAATGTGTCTGGTGCCATGTAGGTCATCCCATTGTCAAAAAAACACCTAAAATCTTGGCAGTGACATGAGCCATGTGTTAACAGACTGGGCCTGATTGTTTCTTCCAAAGTCAGCGTCTGCAACTGGTAATATCCAGCCAGACATAGGCAAGGCTCTGTTCATCCCTATTTGTCATGACCATAAGAAAGGATGATTTGAAGCCCAATGAACTGAGGTTCAAGAGAGTTAAACTTTCATATGAAAAGGAAAAATGCCTTTAATTAAAGATAGAAACGAGGTTAGCAGAGGCTGGTTTAGTGCTCTCACAGATTTTTCATCCACTTTCCAGTGCGATTTGACTCTTCACTCTCAAACACAGGACAGAACTACTGTACTTCTTTCACAGTCCTTCCTGCATGCTGGCATCTACTTGAATTTTCCAGCTGTATCACATCTTTAGCAGCTCCTCAGTGTAGTACTTTAAATCAATTCATGCTTTTGTAAACCTTTTTCAAATCCTTCCCAATGTATGAAGCTAGAAGAGTTTATTCTGGATATAGTTCTGATATCTTGTAAAGGGCCATGAAGACAAAAAAGCCTGCAAGATTGGTAAATCAGTGTTTTCCCTTCTCAGCACTTTTTCGTTCAATTTAATTCTCAACTTCCAATTGTAAATGCTTCATATTGAAATATTATCTTTACTGGAAATATGTTGCGGTCTATTGGTGTTTTAGAATGTGTTGGCCAATATACATGTGAGATAAAGGAGTGGAATCACGTTACCTGTAGAAATTAGGGAAGGGTCACTATCTCTAGAAAATTGTTTGCACATGGATGTAGTTTTTATTCCAGCATTGCAGTACTTTTTTCATTGTATGTGCATTTGAGGGATTGCATCTTTTTGATTTATTGTCAAAGAAAGCATTTTTTTAAAGCATTTCCAGCTCTGTTGCCTGAAAGTTCTGAAATATCTCAGAAAAAAAGACTTGGAAATTCAATGCCAAGACTCTGGGATGTGTTTACAGTCACATCATTTTTCTTTTTTCATTATTTAAAAGTGTTCTGCTAAATCTGCCTTGAAAAATAATTTTTGAAAAAGCCTGTAAGCTTTTAGGATTTGCATTGACGTTTGCTATCTATTACATGCCACAACAGTGATTTCATTCTTGAACTCTAAGAAGGTGCCATACCAGAGGTAGCCAAATCTATTCAGTCATTAGGGACCCTTCAAAATAAATAGAAAAATGGGAAGGTTATGTTACAATATCCAGCTTTACTAAGTCTCTCATGGATAGGTCATTTGGGTTTGGTTTGGGAGTTGTGGTGTTTTAGCTGAGGTGTTTGACTGTAGTGTCTTTGCAGCTTTTTGGGACAGAACCAAAAGTGAAACGAAAGCATATCCATTTTACCAACTCACAATGCTGCCCTCATGAACTGTAACATTCTTTAACTGTGAGTGAAGGCTAAGAGTGACTCCTCTATCATCACATTTAAAACATGATTACTTTTAGAATTAGAAAATAATTATATATTGAAATAGATCCAGATTTTTGCAGTCTCTATGCAAAATTTGGTGTTACTGAAGTTTAAACTAGCTTTTTGATTCAGGGGTTGAACAGTCTCCTCAAAGTTTGAGGTAGGCCTAGGTCTTTTCAGTATGTTTAAAATGTTGTGAATCAGTTTTAGGGTTAAATTGAAAGCCAGTAGCTGCAACTTTTATGTAATATTGTGGTAATTAACATATGCTTTCACTTGGGGGAAGAAAGATGTCTTTTGTGTTCCTGACACAACATTGTATTTTCTCAAGGCTGCAACACTGATACTGGTAGAAGATGAGTAATTAAAAATATTTTACAGAGTGAATCACGAAAAAGATAACAATAGATAGAGTATAAAAGTAAATGTAAGATAAAAATAAATACTGTGAAGACCCGGGTAAGCCTGGGCCAAAATACCTCTGTACTGCATATTTTTTTATTTTAAGCAAATATTTCTGTAGTATATTTTTAGGGGTCTTGTGCAACATGGTCTGCTGCAAAGTGTCTCTACCCATGTCAGGGAAGTTGTAACTAGATGACCTTAATGTCCCTTCCAACCCAGGCCATTTTGTGTTTCCAAAGTGAGAAATGGCAGGTCTTGCAGAATAGTTTTGAAACAAGTAAAGAGATTGCAGAAGCAGAGACACCTTGAATTAGTGGCTAGATACTGCATTTGGCAACATACCATAAGTTTTATTCAAATCAGCTAAATCAGCTAAAATCATGTGCTTTAGATGAACTTAAATCAATATGATGTGAAAAACACACATCTAAAGCTGAGTGTACCTACATCCAAGTGAAGACTCCTTCCAGCTGAACACCTGCAAAATGTATTGTGAAATTCATCAAAGCATGCGAAAGATTGTCCAATAGCTATTAAGCAGGCATGTATTTAGAAATTAAATAACTGTATATTTACATATTTTTAAAGCATAATTGTGCTTCTTGGTTGTAACCAGGTGTGTTGGCTTTGTGGACTTAGCACCCAGCACACACCTCTGTGCAAATGTGATAAAACCACTTAACTCCAAGTGTGGACTGGCACCCTAAGTGAAGGAATCCTGTCTTGGCACAACAGTGCCAGGTGTGAGAAGAAAGTTTTCTGAAAGTGGGACTGCACCAGTGCATGTTTAGTAGCACTCTTTATTAGTATTTGAAGAGCTCTTGCCCATGTTTCTGCAAAGAGAGAGTTTCTTAGCTCAGCAGTGGTCAGTGGGAATTCTTGGTGGCCATGAGTTATGTTTTAGTAGCTGTTCTAATTGATACAGTAGAGAACACTGTCACATCACTGAGCCAAGTTTGAATGTTTGAAAGCTTCCCTTCAGCTTACATCTTTTAAGTGTTAATTCTTTTAAAGAATGCTGAGATGGTGGAGAACATGATGGTAATGCAAATAGAACAGACCTGTTTTCTCCATCTCTGAGATCCAAGTAAATCTGTTTCCTCTGGGACCTACAGACTAATTCTCACAAAAGGCGAAGCGCATAGAGGACAGGCCCTGGCCCTACCCCCTTTGTTGTCTTCTCAGAGTATGTCTGCACAAGTGCAGTAGAAACCACTTCACAAAAGCAATTTAATGTGCCCTATATGTCTAGTTAATGTGGAGGGTAGGAGACAGTGATGGAGACACTGGCAGTGCAGGGATGGGAGTAGGAGCTGTTGAGATTTGTGCTGCCTCCTCAAGAGAGGGTCCAGGACTGGAAATAAGGGAGAGGAGGTGCAGCTCTCAGCACTCTCTCTCCTGTTCTCCATCTCTGTTACATAGCTTTTTTAACTGTGAGTGAAGGCTAAGATCCTGATCCCTGTTGCTGATCCCATTTCACCTTGTTTTCTGCCTTCCTTTCCCAGTTGTCTTTGATTCCCTTGTGTGAGAGCAATCTCTTGCTGTCTGGTGGGTAATAACAATTTTTCTTCCAGTTTCTTACTAGAAGCAAAGCCTTTTGGCTTTGGAAATAATAGTAAGCCTGAAATATACAAATTACACATAACATAAAATTAAATTTGGTTTTATACTGCTTTTTCCTTGTGTTTTTAGGAAGAGTTGCAAAATAAGAATTGTAACTGATTTGGCAATAATGTTAGTAAAACTTCACTTAAAAATCTATACTACTCAGTATTGAAATAGCTTTTATTGTGTGTCTCTGTTTTCATGAAGTGGTACAGTCCAGGATGGGCTATAAAATACCATAAAGAAAAAACAGCGGTTTTAGCACAGCTGTATCAATGCCTTGCTAATTGCTGTGACCTGTATTGTGGGACTAGTCAGTCATTTTTGCTTCTCAATTGACTTTCAGTGATCCTTATGTGTCCCTTGCAAATCAGAATATTCTATGTTTCTATGATTATTTGGTATATAATTACTTTGTTTGAACTCTGATTATTATTTCAAAATAGAGATGAAAATAGGTAAGTGGCTAATATGATACTGCTTCAATTGACAGGGAGATTACTAATAATCTCACTCTGCTTTCTACTTGTAGATCGTTATGCTGTAAAATCTCTGCTGAGGGGCCCTCCAGAGGTGTGGTTGTCTAGGAGCACTTAACCCAGCTGCCAGGAAGCTAATGCCCACTGGTGTATCAGGACAAGCTTAGTTACAGTTGAGGACATCCCATATTTCTCCTTAGCTGTTTTGCAGATGGAGCTCTTGGCAAAGCTTCTTTCCAAAGCTTCCTACGGACCAAGTGTTTGGAAGAGCAGCAGAGTTAAGCAGTAGCTTGGTTTCATGAGAAAAGCTGAGCAGGATACCTTTTGTTTAACCATAATGAGCGAAGGGAAAAGTAATTTGTTTACCTCTTACCTTAAAAAAAAGGAGAAAAAAGCTTTGCTATAGTGTAAGATCTTGTGACATTTGATTATTTCTATTTCTTTTTCCTCTTTTTTTAGGGCCCAGGTACATCTCATCCCTATGATAGTGGGCACATAGCAATGACTTACACAGGACTATCATGTCTGGTTATTCTTGGAGATGATTTAAGTCGAGTAAATAAAGATGCCATACTGGCAGGACTGAGAGCTCTCCAGCTGGAGGATGGAAGGTAAATATGCTGCAACTCCCACAGCCCACGTGGAATGAAACATCAGAAACATGTTTTTTATAGAAGTAGCTATAATCTTTTTGTTCTATTAGGAAATAGTTTGATTGGTAGTCATATAAATCATAGAATATATGGTGGCTTCTTGCAAGTAGTTAAGTCATCAGAGGTTATTAACTAGCTCTTGTAACCAAATGGAGGCTTGCCAAGCAGCAAATCCTAGAAGAAACAATTAAAGGTTTATTTATTGTCACAGGTAATTCAACCTTTTTACCTATTTTTATATATTGTAGAAGCATTTAGATTGAAAAAGACCCTTGAGACCATGAAGTCCAACTCTTAATCTAGCACTGCCAAATCCAGCACTAAAACCCATGTCTTTAAATGCCACATTTACATGTGTTTTAAATACCTTCAGGGATGGTGACTCCACCATTTCCCTGGGCAGCCTGTTCCAGTGCTAGACAACCTTTCTGATGAAGGAATTTTTTCTGATACCTAATCTAAACTTTACCTGGTGCAATTTGAGGCCATTCCCTCTGTCCCACTTGGGAGAGGAGACCAACCCCCACCTTTCAGGTAGTTGAGTGATAAGGTGTCCTCTCAGTGTTCTTTTCTCCAGGCTGAACTCTCCAAGCTCCCGCAGCTGCTCCTCATCTGATTTGTGCTCCAAACCCTTCCCCGACTCCACTGCCCTTCCCTGGACACACTCCAGCACCTCCGTGGTCTTCCTGGTTGTGAGGGGCCCAAAATGGAACACAAAGCTCGAGGTGTAGCCTCACCAGTGCCCAGCGCAGGGGGATGGTTACTGCCCTGATTCTGCTGGCCACTTTCTGATACAAACATCCAAATGAGGGCATCCATCATCATCTTATGAGCCTCTGAAATTGTGCCAAAATAACCCAGATACAAAAAATTTAGAATGTTCATAGAGTTTGGTGAGATTGTAACAATAAATAATGAGAAACTGATTCACCATTTGTATTAGAAATCGTAGTATTAGCAATTACCTTTATACATCCCTGGGAAACTGGTCCTCAAGTTGTAATAAGGAAAGAAAGCCTTGTAAGCTATTAGGGTTCTTATGAAGTCAAAGAATTCTGCCCAAAGGAGCTAAAATGTTAAGTCATGTATCTGTATATACTGTAAGAGATGAAAGACTGTAAGCATAAACATCTTAGAACAAATAAACACCAATGTGATTATGTTGCTGGAAATAGTTACTCAGGTTCCTAAATGTTTATAAGTCTGTGCATTTTCCTTCGCATAGAATAACATCTTCCGAAAGAAAGTCTAGTGTAACTTTGGATTATATTTATGAGACTATTCTAAACTAATCTTTAAAGAAAACACTGTGCAATTCCTTGAACTGCATTTCGTATTTTCTGGTGTAACAGGCAAAAGTGTCTAAAGACAGAACTGTTTCTTTCAGTTTCTGTGCAGTGCTGGAAGGAAGTGAGAATGATATGAGGTTTGTGTACTGTGCTTCCTGTATCTGCTACATGCTGGACAACTGGTCAGGCATGGATATGAAGAAAGCAATAGACTACATTAGAAGAAGTATGGTGAGTGTTTGCAAAATGTTACTTCTTCTTATGCTTTAAGGTTTATACCTTTTTTTCTTAACTATGGCTAAAAAAAATCTGTCCAAACTGTATTACGCTAATTTTTTAATTTTTTCTTCCTGGTCTAGCAAGTTGAGAATTATAAAGTACATTGTTGTTTTGCATTTGTGTTTTCATTAAAACGTGTAGCAAGATAATTTTATTTGGTCTATTTGTTCACTGCAAATTAAATCAAAAATCCTATTTATTTAAAATAATTAAACAATTGAAAGCAAGTTTTTGAAAGCTGAGGTATGATGTTTGTGTAACTTAGAAAAAGTGCATAAAGCACTTTTGAAAAGTGTACCAATAAAATTCCTCACATTTCATTGAGCTGTAGTACTGCTTTTTAAAAGATACACAGATTCAAATAAATTAATTAGCATCAGTTCGTGCTTAAGTGTTTCTCGTCATGCATTTCATAATTTATTTATTAGGTACTTGGAATTAAAAAGATAAAAAATTCATGAGTATGTGCACATATTTTTTCTGTGTCTGTGCAAGTTGTCTTCATATTAGTTTGGAATAAAGGAGCTTTCAATTTTTTTCATGTTGTTTCATTAGTTTAATTGAGTTACATTTTCAAAGATTGAAGCACAATTTTTAAGGAAGCTGAGCAAGCTTGAAAATTGCAGTTCCCTGAGTGTGGGTAAACACAGATTGAATTCTTGTGGTCCTCAAAAAAGACCCAAATTTATGATGACACACAACTTCTGTTGTAAATGAGTATTTTCAGCAGTTGCTGCCAGCAGCAAGATTGTAAAATTTATGTGAAAAACAAGTTTAAAAAAAGACTTCAGAATCTCCTGCTTCACATGAAATTGGTTTTTTGTTTGTTTGTTTTGGGTTTTTTTGTTTTGGTTTTTTTTTTCTTTTGCTTAGTTTTAAAGGAGGTGTTTGGATATCTTAGTATTTCTTACTGTACACCTCAAGAAGCTTTCTGGCAGACTATCCATAGTCCTGGGCAGACTGAGATGATCAAGGCCAGGGCTAATTCATACAACGATATGGACCTGCAATCTGTTCACACCCTAGTAGCACCTTTTATCCTATTTTCCCCTCATTCCCCTTACTTGTTCTTTCCCAGTCTTCTTTGATATTTCCATTTTGTACCCTTGACAGTTTCCTTAGCCATCCCATAGTAAGTTATGCTCACCCGTGCATTCCTCAGAATACAGTCCATGATAAGGAGGTTTCTAAACAATCCTGGAATCTTCCTCCCCTGCATCCCTGAAGAGCCCTTCTCCCACAGCTGGCTCACCTTAGTTAGCATGGATTCTCAGCATGGGAGTATCCCTGCTGAATCCTCTCAGTGGGTTTCACCCAAGGACAATGATTTATCCATTCTCCTTTCACAGTCTGGGGGAGGGGCTTTTGCGGAGTGCTTGCTCTTACTGATTAGGTTGGGAGCATTCTTCCTCCTCTCATCCTTTCTGGACCTTAATGTTTACTGAGATCAGTCTTTAGTCAAATAGCTTAGCAGAGAGAGAATAGGAGAATAAAATGTTACAAAAGAATAGAAAACAAAACCCAGGAGCAAAATCCTCGTTGCAGTTCTGTACGTCACATTATCTGTTAGTTAACTTAGTAAACATTTCAGTGCAGTTTTGGTCCCAAAGGAAATGGTGGTACTGGGAATGGGACAAGGACATTTGGCTTGAACTATGTAAGGTACAAATCAGCTTGTGTAAAAGGAGTATTTAATATACTAGAAGTCTTTATTCTGGAAATGAGATTGTTAAGTAGAGTGTGACAGAGATATGTGAAGTAACAGGTAGCACTGAAAAAATAAAGGGAACAAGAAGCAACTATTTCTTTCTAAGACAGAACAGAGAGCATCAGATGAGGCCGTTAATAGAGCAGGCAGGTGAGGTTTTTTTGAAAGTTTAGAGCTTTGAAGTGGTACTGGAGATTTACTGTGTAGTGTGATCTTGAACCAGATTTATAGTTTGCTTCTAGAACTTAGCATTAATTGTTGCACCTGCGAGTTCCAGTCATTATGTTCCTATTGGAAAAAATGATAACATTTGAAAAAAAAAATAATACTTGAAGCCTGAACATGGCAAGACATCTTGTAATGCCTCCTACTAATACTTCAGTTCACCATACAGTAGAACTGAGTCTTGGTGTGGCTTATCACAGATTGTGTCTTTTCCTGGCAAGCTCAAAGAGTGACTTAGAGCAATCCTATAAACAGTGTTCTGTAGGCAGCAGTCATCCTTATGTGTAGAAATGTGCAGCAAGATATGCTGTATTTTTGTGCAGGTTTACAATTACTTGAATTGGTAGATTAACTACACACTGTGTTCAGCAGGACTTCTTTAAACCTCTGGTGTGCTGTGAATTCACTGCAGAGTTGGTGTGTGCATGTACACTAGTTCTGTCTGTGTTTTCTGGGTTTGCACTCCTTGGTTCACCAGTATTTCTGTGAATTAGCTCAGTTGCAAAGTGTCTGGCAATTCTAGGAAAGGACACAAAACCTTTGCATCCTGCTAGGTCACGTTTAGAGCTGCAGATGTGTCTGAAGAAGTCTCAGACATTCAGGGACTACCCCACTGTAAAGATCATTTCACAGCAGTGGTTGTTCCTTCCTTTCATTCGTTCATTTCATTCCACCACTTTCCTTGAGATGTATTTCAGGTCAATTATCTACCACAGGAGCCAAGTATTTCTTAAAGTGTACCTCATAAATAAATACAATGAGTGTGAAATGTGGCATACAAGAATGTTAGCTTGATTTCTCTCATTAAGATTTTGTAGATGGTATTAAAACTTATCTAACAAATGGAACAATTTGAAGTAAATTCTGTTTGGGATTATTTAATTTGTTACTCTTTGTGTAACTAACTATACAATTAGTATAGCTACGGGCTTTATTATAAATGCTTATTCCTGTTTTGCTACAATGTCACCACATTCTGGCACTTTTTTT
Organism: Certhia americana; assembly: GCA_018697195.1. Lineage (NCBI taxonomy): Eukaryota > Metazoa > Chordata > Aves > Passeriformes > Certhiidae > Certhia > Certhia americana. Next base: position 67,804,014 of record CM031878.1, read on the forward strand.
AGCTATAGAACAAAAGAGATTGCACTGCTCAGTACTAAACTGCTTCGACAAAAAGGTGTGGTTTTGATTTACTGTTATATGTCACTCATTTGCACCTAGATAAAGACTGTGACAGTTAACAGAACTTTCTTTCATTTTTTCAAACTGGCATACAGGTGAAATCCTACTGACTTGGACTGAGAGTAATATGAGTGGATAAACACAGTACTCTTTGAATAGGCTTGTGGATTGTTTAGCTTTTTCTTTGGAACTTGTTGCCTTTAGTGATGCAGTATAAGAGTTGTGATATACAATTCAATACAGCTGAATGACAGAGTGCATTTGTGTAGTTAGGCATGTCAAGAACAGCAGGAGATTGGAACATAAACAGTGTTTAAAATGTTAAAATTGAATCTTGATACAGAATAGAAAGCCTTTGTGTTGTCATATGGCTAAAAATGTGTTTATGCAGTGCTGATCACAAAAATAATTCTGGGCCACTTTTATTGTCAGTAAAATAGTCATATTCCAACACACAATTTTTATCAGTGTAAGTTGATTCTTTCACATTCAAAACTCAGCTATATTACTAATCAAAAGACAACAGACACTAGGATGCTGAGATTTTAATGACTTCAGAGACTCAATAACATTGCTTATTGCAACAATGCTTGTTTTTTTGTAAAGTAGAGATACCGCAAGAAGCTTTGAAAATATCATCTGCTTCTTCTACTATAGTCTTCTCCAAATTCAGTTGTATTGGTCTGTTGATGTAATTAAGCTGGTTGTAAAACTCGTAGACTTTGAAGTGAAGATTTTTCCCAACTGGACTTACACGTTTCCTGAGGATAGTGTTTAATTATGCAGTTGTCATGTTGCAGTAATCCAGAACTCCTTTTTCATACAATTTCTTGACTCTTTTCAAAAGGACAAAGAAATAAAAGTATTCCCTAGCTCTTTAGGGCACACATGTCCCCAAAGAGCAGCTGCTGTTTGTAAATAAATAGACATCAGTTAGTCTAGGGTCAGCTATTGTCTATTAGAGTTGAAATCTAATTGTACACCCCAACATAGTGGTGTCTGGGATGCACACTTAACAGCTTTTCTCCAGAGCTAATTACTTTGTCATACATAAAGCAAGCCACCTCCTTTTAAAATTGCTGTTTGTAGAGTTAATTAGCTTTGCCAGCATAGCTTTGCTAATCAGCTTGCCTTTTCTCAGCAATAAATATGTGGTGTGTGGTAGCACATTTATATTGAATTCTCAAAATGCAGTGAAAAAGATCCATACTGTATGCTTTAGTATTCAGAAGTTCATAGAGATTACTAAAATTTAGTGGTTCAAACTTGAGAAACAGAGCTGCAGCTTGAAGTGTATGTATCAGTCTTTTTCGTTGCTTCAGTTTGCAGCAACAACTCAAAACTAGGAATATGGTTTTAATGTAGCTCCTATGTCTGCTGTTCACTTTCTTCTTCTCAATGTTAGGTTTAAATGCAGATGTACAAAATCATCCTTAGGTAATTTCTAATGATAGTCCTGTAGCCATTCTTTGGTAAGGACTATGGGAGTCATTAGTGGTTTGTCAAGATGTCTTGTATCTACTAGCCACTTTTTTAGGGGAAACGTCAGAAATTCGTAGTCAGCACATGGAAGATGTACTTTGCTGCTTTCTGTCTGATCAGATACTGATCCAATCATTAATTGATCGGTTGATGTAGAATATGTGGAACTTACGTAATTCAACTTCAAAAGTTATACCTCATTGTTCCTACTAAGCAATTTGGTATTTGTTCAGAGATAATTCATAAGTATTCTATGAACTCTTTTAAAATAAACACTTTCCATTTTATGAATAATTTCCTATACGATCCTTTGTTTCTTTTCAAGTGAAATGATTTAGTGGATTTTTAGGGAAGAAAGATTATTATTCTTACATATACATGTGTTCCTAGATTGCTCATGACAGACATGAATTATGAATTGTTATTCTTAGTGCTTTGTCAGAAGTGAGTTTCTCCTTTTGCTGCATTTAACAGTATGATTTTTCAGCACTGTTACGGTATTTTTTAACAGTAATATTTTATAGGCCAATTTAAGTTTATTCTAATGCATGCTAATAATTCTCTTCTTGCTTCTGGTTCCCTTGTCATTTTTTTTTTTTAAACCCTGATGTACTTGCTTCTTACTAAAGTATTGCTTGGATTTGAGTATTCTACACACAGTACTGCCTTGCATTTTGCCTCTTTTTTTTTAACGTTAAACTTCTCTTGGATTACAGACAGATTAAATTATCTATTTAATTCTATTTTGTTTTGTTTACATATCCTTTTTTAATTTTTTTATACCTGCATACCACGCTTTTTATTTGTGGCAAAGATAAGCTTACCCTTTTTCAGGTTTCTAACATATGTCACAACTCAAATTAATTCCATGAAAGTCGTAAGAGCTGCCTGCATTGAAACAGGGCTGATTTGTTAACTGTGTTGTGCCAAGAACGTTTGGATGTTCAGAATTTAATCAGGTTAAACTTTGGCAATGATCTGATGATAATTTTGCTGGTAAACCAAGAAATTGTAATGTCTGTCAAAGTGCTGTGGTTTTAAAGTAACTGCTTTCTGGGATTTTTTTTCTTCAGTCTTACGATAATGGCCTGGCACAGGGAGCTGGACTGGAATCTCATGGTAAGAATGTCAAAGTGTTCTAAACCTTTCAGAGTTGTATTGAAAATGCTCTAGGAGGTGCAGGGTGTGCCATACCTTTCCATCTTTTCTGATTTTTAAGGAAGTGGTGTGAGGAAAATGTGCCTCTGAAATCATCACTTCGTTTAGATCTAGCTTAGTATCTGAACAGACGGGCTCTTAAATCACCTCCATAAATCGTACCTCACGAGTGTTTTACTGAAAGGTGTTGCTTGTAGTTCTCAGCTGTTGCTGAGACAGAGCAAGCTTTTAACACACATGCCATTGTTACTCTGAGGATTTTATCTGCAAGAGATCTTGTGCAATGTAACTGATCATTTCCAATTTCAACAGCTTTGGTAAAACATAGAAACATTTCCGCTGAAAGATACAGCATCTGTTATGGGTTCAGATCTTGAAGCCAAAAGCTGATTTTTGTAAGAGTTGGTAGATCTGAAGATAGGAATCCCCAAGAGACTGCTATTTTTAAGTAAAATATTTCTATGCCATGAAGTAGCATAGAAACTGCTTGTGACAGAGGAGCTTTTGACTTTTAGGTGGTTGATACTAAATCTAGTGCTGTGGCCTGTTTGACAGCATGGTGGTTGGTCAAAGGTTGGACTCAATGATCTTGGAGGTCTTTTCCAACCAAAATCATTCTAAGATGCTATCAAATGTTTGCTGTCTTTATCCTTAGTTTTGAGCTTTGATAGGATTTTGTCTGTTTCCCTCTTGCTGGATTGATAAAGCTGAAAAATTTAATTGGTTAACTAACTTTCTGTAGAATGTTAGTGCTAACAAATAGCAGTACTTCAGCTCTGCATTTCAGCATCAGAGTGAAAATAGGCTTACAGCTCCTGGGGTCTTCCAGCACCACTTACTAAGTTGTAAGGAACTTTGGGGCCAGAGTTATCTGTCAGCAGTTTGCTTATGGTCTTTCCCAGCCTCTGATTTTATCATATCAGGTATTAACTCAAAATAATCTTCGATGAGCTTTGAAAAGTGATGACTGGGCTGCACTAAGAGCAGGAGTTAATCTTTTTTATTGTGCAGTTTCCTTGACAGCAAAAAATTCCTTAAAAGCACAATTTGTAAGTTTGTATGTATTACAACCATGAGAGTCCAGGAATCTTTTCACAGTATTAACTATGCACTTTTTCCATATTTTTTATAAATAATTTTAATTTGAATTTTTTTTGTCCTCCTGCTCACCAGACACTTCTGTCTCTCTGGGGAGTTGTGTCTGAGGCTGGCTTTGGCATCTCTGCTGCAGTCTGATTCCTGGCATTCCAATAGCTTTCTTTTTTTAAGTTACGAATGAAGAAATATTTCTGTTGAAATGCCATTTACTTATTTTTGGACTGCTGTGTAATGTAAATTGCGCAGCATGGAGAGAAAAAGCTGCTTTAAGAAAATGAGCTGGTTTATTTCTGCAAAGGCTAGGTTGAGGGGTTCATTTCCCCCCCCCTTTCACATACCTGCTGAACTAGAGTGTTCTTATTTATTTGGATTTTAGACTTAAAATCAACTTTTTCGCACTTTTAAAACTCCACTGATTTAATTGCTAATAACTTAGTTGAAGTTCTGACTGAGATGATACAGGCTTCAGAAAATCTGTGTATCAAAGCATTGCAATCCCTGATCTCCCCTCACAGGTGGCTCTACATTTTGTGGTATTGCATCACTGTGTTTGATGGGCAAACTGGAGGAAGTTTTTTCAGAAAAAGAGCTGAACAGAATAAGAAGATGGTGTATAATGAGGCAACAGAATGGCTATCATGGACGACCCAACAAACCTGTAGACACTTGCTATTCCTTTTGGGTGGGAGCAACATTGAAGGTAGTGTACAAAACAGCTATAGGGGTAGTTATTGATTTGTTTTGATTTCTTTAAGCACTTTTTTTTTTTTTTGCTTGAAAGAGTTAGATATTTGACACAAGTGGACCAATATGCAGCAATGTCTATAAATGTCTTTTATCCTGCAAAAATGCAGGAAATGGAGATTTACCAGATTAGTGCTATCTGTGATGTCGCTGCTTATCTCAAAAATAGGCACTATATTCTAGTGTTAAAAATATACTAAGAGTTAAAGTCTTGGTGTTAAAAATATACTAAGACTTACATTACTGTTAACAATCTAATTTTTTTTCAGCTCTTGAACATATTCCAGTACACAAATTTTGAGAAAAACCGAAACTACATTCTGTCAACTCAAGATCGCCTTGTTGGTGGATTTGCCAAGTGGCCAGACAGCCATCCAGGTAAAATAACTTCTAAAAATTGCAGTGACTGTGTTCTAAGTAAAAAATATATTCCAGCAGTCAGACATCTGAGAGATGTAAGGAAACAGTACCCTTAAAAAAAACCCCAAAAACCAAAACAAACCCACAAAACCAAAAAAAACCCCAAACCCTCAAAATATAATAATGCTTTCATTCTTGAATTAGACGGAGAGAGATGAAGTTTTTCCTTGTTCAGCCACAGAGGATGTGAGCTCTTATTGTTTAGATTACTGTTAAAAGAGTATCTATTTAGTTCTGCTTAAAGGTAATACTGTGTTGTAGGTATCTCTGTAAATTGAGTTTAATATATCAAAATATTTGTTTCTTTAGTAAATTAATCATTTACGCTTATTCAGAAGTCAATGACATATGTAAAAAAAGTCAAAGTTTACACAGTTATGTACTATGATTTACAGATTGTGGTTATATGAGTATGTGTGAAAGTTAGTTATTACACTTTTGGAAGTGGATAGTTTGACACAGTGAAGAACACTCAGAAGGATGCTAAAATCTTTTCACTTAAAAGTTGTTAGAATTCAATTAAGGTATTGCAAACTTGTGAAAAAAAAGCTTGTTCCAGTAGTGTTTGCCATGGCATTTTGTACAGGGAAGACAAACAGTCTTTAAATTGACCAAGTAAAATAAAAATTTAATCATAATAAAGGAAAAGTCTGTTTAAAATCTGTGCCCTGATACTTAACCCTTTCATAATTTATTTTGAACAGCAGTCCAGGATTTTTCAAGGGGAACCCACACTGAAAATACAGCACTTGTGATAGATTTGCTTCTGCCTCTTCCCTGAAAAACAATTCAGGATTTCTGAGGAATTTGGATGTATTTACTCCTCATTGTATAGACTAAACAGTATCATTTGGAGGTAGTATTTTGGTTTCTCTTAGTGAAATGTTTACCTTGTGAATTAGAGATTAGAAAAGCCTGTTTCAAACACGCATCATGTGTAAATGCCTTAACCTAAGCAAGTTCACAAACAACACTAAATTGGGAGGAGCTGTTGACTCCCTCCAGGGCAGGGAGGCCCTGCAGAGAGACCTTGACAAATGAGAGAGATGGGCAATCACCAACTGTATGAAGTTTAAAAAGGATAAGTCCTGGAAGTATGGACAGGCTGGGAAACAAGAGGCTAGAGAGAACTTCAGGAAGGGCTCTAGGTGTCCTGGTGGATGTAAAGCTGAAGAAGATCCAGCAGTGCCCTGGCAGCCAGGAGGGCCCCTGTGCCCTGGGGACATCAGGCACAGCATCACAGCCGGGCAAGGGAGGGGATTGTCCTGCTCTGCTCTGCACTGGGGCAGCCTCAGCTCCAGTGCTGGGGACAGGTCTGGGTGACACAGCACAAAAAAGTTATTGAGCTGTCAGAGAGTGTCCAAAGGAGGGCACGAGGATGGTGAAGGGCCTTGAGGGGAAGCCATGTGAGGAGTGGCTGAGGTCACTTGGTCTGTGCAGCCTGGAGAAGATGAGACTGAGGGGAGAGCTCACTGCAGTTACACCTTCCTCATGAGGGGAAGAGCAGGGACAGACACTGATCTCTGTGCTGGCAGTGACAGGACCCGAGGGAATGGCCTGAAGCTGTGTCAGGAGAGGTTTAGGTTGGATATCAGGAGAAGGTTCTTCACCCAGAGAGTGATTGGGCACTGGAATATGGTCCCCAGGGCAGTGGTCACAGCACCAAGCCTGACAGAGTTCAAGAGGTGTTTGGAAAATGCTGTTAGGCACATGGTGTGACTCTTGGAGTATCCTATGCAGAGCCAAGAGTCAGACTTTGATTACCTTTATGGGGTCCTTCCAACTCAATTTTATGATTCTAGGATTTTGTCTTTTAGCATAGTTGTGACTGTTTGAGATAAGTTTTAAGAAAGGCAAGACAAATCATAATTGTTTTTTTTTGTTGTGTGTGTGCATGTTTATGTATTTTCCAGTATTTACTGTAACATTTTTTCCTCAGGCAGATGGTTGCATAAGTTGGTGGTCATGTTTTGAAGGAAAAAGTTAAAAGTGCAGTTCTGATATAAAGAAAAATTATAAATGCAACATTGCAAAGATTGCTTCTGAGAACTTGTGTTTTCATTGTTACAGATATGCAGCTGAGCTTACTGCATGCTCAGTCTCATATCTGAAAGGCAAGCTGTCTTTCAGTGATGTCTACACTATAAAGATTCCTGAGACTTAATCAGAATTAGATTTTAACTTCTGTGGCTCCTACTTTATAAAAGCTCTGTTTAAATTTGGGGACTCAAGCTGTCTTTGCTGTGCAATAGTTTTTAGGAAGATAAATGAAATTTCAGAAGACAGTCAACTCCTTGTGATGATCTATGTGTTACATAAACTTGCTACGTTGACAAGTAACTCTTTCCACCGGATTATTCAGGGAGATACTACTTTGTAGTCTTGCTGTGTTCCCATGCTAGCAGACATCAAAACATTGTTGGTTGTGGAGGCCACTAGCACTATTTAACACAGAACTGATAGGGCAAGAAGAAACGGCCTCAGGTTACACCAGAGGAGGTATAGATTGTATAGTAGGAAAATTTTTTTCACCAGAAGGGTTGTAAAACATTGGAACAGGCTACTCGAGGCAGTGTTTGAGTCACCATCCCTGGAGATACGATATGACACTTAGGGACATGGTTTAGTGCTGGTCTTAGCAATGTTAGGTTAAGCATTGGACTCTGATCTTACAAGTCTTGTCCAGCCTAAATGATTCTGTGATCATTTTAGTGAGATATTTGCGGCCGCCTCCACAGAGTGCTGCGTGTTTAGATTTTGAAAGGGGCACATGAAATCCCCATTGTCTTTCGATCTTTCACCTATGATTTCATGGGCAGATAATCCAATCTGGTAGCTTGCTGCTACGCAGAGGAGGCAGACTTGGCAAACTGTAACCTTGGTGTAAGGTGGACATCAGGAGCAGCATGGAAAAGGAGAGGAATAGTATCCCATTTTGGTGGCAGTCATCTCTTGATCAAGCTGCATGAATTCTCTCCTTAGGATAATCTTTCAGGAAAAAGGGAAGCTAGGAAAAGTAATGGCTTCTTCAATTTCTCTAAGTCTTGCTGTTGGCAGATATTGGCACTAATTTTGTTGTTTCAGTAGTTAGCTGCTCATAAAGTAACCATCCCAAAAAATGTTTGCAAGGAAAAAAATTTGCTTTCTGGACTGGTTATTTTCAGATACTTAAATCCTTTTGCTTTTTGGCTCAGTCACTCAGAAAAAATAAAGTAGTGCACAAGTTGTTATAAAAGGAATCTGGACTTCAGTTCATGCTGGTAGCTTTGGGCAGAAATGTTTTCCTTCTGTCAAAACTCAAGTTTAAAATAGAGCACCTGATTATTTGTTTTCTCAGCTGTAATTACTTGGAGGTGTTTAAATATGGGAACACTTGGCTGTTACAGCCTGAAATAATTTGGGTTTTCCTTTTCTGTCCTTCTTTCAGATGCTTTACATGCCTACTTTGGGATCTGTGGTTTGTCATTAATTGGAGAATCTGGTATTTGCAAAGTTCATCCCGCCCTGAATGTAAGCACAAGAGCATCAGAGCATCTTCATCACCTTCATCAGATCTGGAAAACTCGGACTTTAAACAGCGTTCAGATGACACACACCTCTCTACATGACTGATTTAGACTTGAATTTAGTTCTGGTAGCATAATTGTAGCCCAGGGTTAAAAGCCATGTATAACCAATGTGCTCTTTTAAGTGCTGGAGTCATACAATCAGATCTGTGTTGCTGGCATCACTTTGATAGGGAGTTGCCTTCAGCAGGTTATTCTGCATTGTGAAATGGGGAATATTTTGATTATTATAGAAGTTTGTCACCGCAGACTGTAAATGGCTTTTCAGATGGCTTTACTTCTAAAAAATCCCTTGAGGCGTTTAAACTTCATTTTAATTTTATTTTTTTAAATTTGTGCATACTGTGCATAATGGGGAAGTATTTTCAAAATTGTTTACATATCATACAGTATAGCACAGAAAGTTGAAGTTCTTTATAATCTTACTGTTTGACATATTTTTGGGTAGAGAATCTCTTATATTAAGTCTTAGTTAAAAGTTACCTATTATCATCAACTTTCAGATTCCATAAACTTTGTTTTTCACAAACAAATTAATTAAATACAAATAAAATTATTTTATTCAATATACTGGACTTTTAAAGTTGTGTGGCCTTACTAAATGGATTTCATAATTCTTTTGAGTAGGTTTTACACAGATGCAGTGGGTTGTTAGCCAGACAGAGTTTTCATCTGAAATAGTTTCTTCATGTGAAGTTCACTACAAGTGTGGCATATTGATGTGTATCAATAAGAGATATTCAACCCAGTCTTTTGGAAGCATACCTGTATGCAAGAGTAGCATTAGAACCTGCTTCCAAAGACAAACCTTTGCAATACATTGAAGTTGTTTGAATTAGAGTAATGATGAACATTCTCAGCTTCTTTAGTGCTTTACTAGTGCCTTACTTTGTATGCTTGAAGTGCTGTTCAGAGTTGAAGCAAGTAACTTTGCAGCTGGTGTGTTTGTGGCAGGTCAGTTTGTGCATTCAGTAGACACCACAATGTCTTTCTACTTGCCAGTCATTAACAGCACTTTTTTTTCTAATGGTTCCAAAGACAACTGAAGGCTTCTTTAAAATGATTGGGTGCACCATTTGCCGCTGCTGAGCCCAAAGAGACAGGACATGTAGACCATTTTGGCTAGCAAAAAGAGCTTTGGGGATAAACATGATTCCTGTTTTGCAATGCAGGGCAAGTGAAAAGGGTAGTGTATTTGTACCCCTAGCACACATGTCAGAGAGGTCCAGTAGGTATCTTTAGACTACCAGAACAATCCCATTGTCCAAACCTGTAGCAGCTTTCCTACCTAAATAAATAGGTTTTATTTCTATAGCAGATTAATTTACGTGGCAGCATTGGGAGCATAACTAATAATAGTGATCTGCTTGGAAAAGCAGAGGAGGAGCAGGGTAAGGTGTGTGATCTAGACATGTCCCAGTAGACACTTTACTTGGAGGAGGAGAGACTTAATAGCTGGGAACACTAGTGAGCCCAGAGGGATGAAACCAAGAGAACTGTGAGGCTAATAATGGAAAGGAGGAATGAGGTGCTTAAGTAGGACTGTTATAGAGTAAGAGAAATGAAAACTGGGGTATACTGAGACTGGAGGCAAGTGCAAAGAATGTGGAGTAATAATGGAATCAAACTGGTGGAAGGGGTTTGAGTTGCCTAGGATAAGATTAGGGAGCAAAAGAAAGGTACTGACTCAAGAAACATGAAGGAATTAAGGGGGGAGGATAGAGCTTGGGAATTGGTTTTATTGCCCACTTGCTGAGATGACCAGAAATCCAGCCACAAGTTAAAAGAAGTAGCAAGATACCTAAAATAGAGAGTATCCCAGGCAGGAGGTTCACTACAGCAGTTCCTGTGGGATCGGCTTAATGGGATGTTGGTCAGCAAAGGCTGATGTAGCTTCCCTGAGCAGAAGTCTCTTAGGTCATGGGGATCTACCTAAGTAAAAATCCATTTAAAACCAAACAACAAAAATCTTGAAGTAAAAATTGATATAAAAAGCATTGTTTTTTCTTGTTTTTATATCAGACTAGTGACCACAAGTTGACTTCATGGTGGCATAGGATGGGTTTCTGGAAGATGGTGTAGTTACAGTGAAGATGAGATGTAATTGTTGGGGCCCATCCCCACCACTGCTTCTCTGCCTTGCTGGCAAACCATCTTTGAGTCTTTTAGCATTTACTGCATACCCTGGTAGAGGGAGTAGCTTTGAATTTCAGAAGAGTTGAATAACGTGCTCTTAGTCCGTGCTGGGAAATAGCCTAAATATTTGTTCTTGCTTAGCTTCATGAGAAATTATGTATTTGATTATCGTGAGGCAAATCCATACTTGCAAAATCCTAAACTATGGTTCCTGAGTTGCCCTATGTGTGACCAGATTCTCATCTGGGAGGGACATCAGGGTCCCTCAGCAGAAAATACAGGGTGAAAAGCCATATTATGTGGATTCTCATGGCAAGTAATTTAAAAGTTTTCTGCCTCAAAAAACAGGCAACATTTCTTGTTATGTTACCTGTAAGCTACTTTGGGTTCTTTATATGTATTTTACATTTCTTGTCTCCTTGGCCCCCACTTACTCTTCAACATCTTTTCAGGCTGCATGTTGGCAGCAGAGCTAGCCTTTCCTAAAGGCTGCATGAGGTGTACTTGTTTCTCATTATCTCCCAAAGTTTGAGGAAGGCAGCAAAATATCTATGCTTTCACTCACACTGAGTATCTAATTACTTAATTCTTTTGAAATCTTTAATCTTTTTTTTTAGGTTGACAAAAATCTGTACTAATAACTAACTCTGCTTTCATATAATTCGCCATTCTAAATGTCCCAGTTGATGTCAGGCAAACAAATGATGAACATTAAATGTTCCTGTGTAGCAGACATCTGGATTCTGACTGTATTGAATTGCCTCTCTGATTTTTGTGGTTTATTGTGTCTTCTGACTAGAAAAATGTTAAATGAGAAATCAGTGGACAAAAGTTTCACATAAAGTCCATAACCTAAAGTCAGTTTTAAAGGGGATACATCAAAATAGAGCTAAAACTTAAATGTGAACTGTGAAATGTATCTAGAAAAGCAAACCATGTGATTATTACCTACCTCTGATAATTTTGTGTTAACCACAGCTTTACATTGCTGAGACTTAACCTACATAAGAAATTAATGCATTAAATGGCTTTACCATGTGCTTGGGGATGTAAAACCACTTGGCTATCAGGCTGACAAATGTGAGTGCCTCTGTCCTATCTGAATCACTCCCAAACTCTATGTGTGACCAAGTTTCTCTTCCAGAAAAACAGCTTTAAAAGGGTATGTTGAACAAAGGAAGTCAAATGTATCTTTTCCATAGGATCTGAGGACTGGGGATTTAAACATCATCATTAGGGCTTTCAGGCCCACTTGATTTGTACATAGCTGCTGGCAGATACGGTAACACCATTTTGGAAGGCTGCTTCCAAGCATGTTTGTATTTATGATTTTCATATTGAGAACTGTTTTTTCTAAATGGAACAATCGCTGAGAAAAACTAGCAAGTAAATTGAGTATTGCAGAAATACCTGAAATACGTATGCTGAAGCACATATTAAGAGTACCTTGCTCTGTGCTCTATTGCCCAAGGTGAAAGACAACCTGAGAGTGCTCAAGAAGCTATATCAAATGTGCTTTCTCCATGGATGCCAGTATAAAAATTAAATACCCTGTAGAAAACTGTTGTGTTCCCTAAAAAATGCACTTCAACTTTGTGCCTAGTGAGACGTTCAGTATGGGGTTGCCTAATATAAAAGGGAAGAAACAGTGATTTCCAAAGTCAAAGCCTTTTATGGACAGCCCATCTCCTGGCACTTTGGAGAAACCCTGCTATCACTGTCCCTGTGGAGGTCAAAGAGAGGTCAGGACATGCATGAGAAGTAGAGAGACCCTAGGTAAGATGCTGTTGCTGCAACTAAATATGAGACATCTCCAAAATTCATCAGTTGAAGGAAATTATTGGTCTGTTGATGTTAAATACTGTGGTAGTTCTGAAAAGCTCTTTTTTTGCTGTTGCAAGAAAAGACAACAAGTTTTCCTTACTTCAGATGACATTGGGTGAAAAAGAAGGTAGTCTCAACATCTTTCTACTAAATGGTTCTTAAATTACTCCACTGAGTGGTTACAATGTGTTGTAAATTTACACTTTCCATTCACCATTTTTAAGCTTGTGTGTTCCTGGTATCTTTGCCTGATTAGTTTCTGAGTTTAATAAAAATCAATGAACTGTTGGGAAACTGAGGGAAAACTCTGTAATTTCTTTTGAACTGTAGCTCTTGTCACGTCTTTTTTTCCAAGTTACATGTTCGGGGTGAGGACCTGTCTTCCCGAGGGCACAGAGAATGACAATCTCCGAAGGTTTTCAAGCTGAACCCACCAAAGGCAGCAAACCCTGACACTTCTGCTTTATTTTTGAGGCACTGGAAAAGTGCCTTGTTTGGTAACTACATTGTGGAACATAGAATCATAGAATGATTTGGGTTGGAGGGGATCTTAAAAATCATCTTTTCCAAACCCCCTACCATGGGCAGGGAGACCTCCCACCAGCTCAGGTTACTCAAAGCCCAATCTAACCTGGCTCTGAACAGTTCCAGGGATGGGGCATCCACACCTTCTCTGTGCAAACTTTTTTGCCGTACTTCACCACCCTCACAGTGAAGAATTCTTTCCTAATATCTACTCTCAGTTTTGATCCATTCCCCGTTTTCCTGTCTCTACATGTCCTTGTAGAAAGTCCCTCTCCAACTGTTTTGTAGGGTCCCTTCAGGTACTGGAAGGTGCTGTAGGTCTCCCCAGAGCCTTGTCCTTCCCAGGTGAAACAACCTCCTCTCAGCCTGTCTTCACAGAAGGGATGTTCCAGCCCTCTGATCATCTAGGTGGCCTCCTCTGGGTGCACTCCAAAAGGCCAATGTCCTTATGTTGATCCCAGAGATAAATGCAGCACTCCAAATAGGAGTGGAACAGAGGGGCAGAATCCCCTCCCTCCCCTGCTGCTCACACTGCTCTGGATGCAGCCCAGGACATGTTTGGCTTTCTGGGCTGTCAGTGCTCATGGCTGGGTCATGTCCAGCCTCTCACCCATCAGAGCCCCCCTGTTCCTTCTCAGAACAGCTGCTCTCAATCCATTTGTTGGCCTGTAATTCTGTCTGCAGCACTTTCCACTTGGCTGTACTAAACTCCTTGAGGTTCACACAGGCCCCCTTCTCAAGCCTGTCTTCTGGATGCCTTCCCTTCCTCCCGGTGTGTGGACAGCACCCAGCAGCTCAGAGTCATTGGCATGCTTGCTGAGGGTGCACTCAGTCCCACTGTCCCTGCTGCCCACAGGGAAGTGGGACAGTGCCAGTCCCAAGAGCAGCCCCTGCACAAGGCCACTCATCTACTGGGACATTTAGTGTTGACCACTGCTCTTTTGAGTGAGACCATACACCCCATTCCTTACCCACTCAAGAGTGGCCCACCCCCTCCAGTTTAGAGCCAGGATGTCTTTTGGGACAGTGTCAAAGGCTTTACACAAATCCACATATGTGATGTCAGTTGCCCTTACCACATCTATCAATGTAAGCTCATTTTAGGACACCAGAATTGTCAGGTACTATTTGCCCTTAGTGAAGTCATGCTTGCTGTCACAAATCACCTACTTATTTTCCACATGCCTTAGCATAATTTCTAGGAGGATTTACTCCACGATCTTGCCTTCCACCAAAGTGAGACTGGCATCCTTTAAAATGTTTATTTGCAGGTACAGGCTCTGTACCTGGGAATGGGACTGGACAGGCTGCTATCACTGGAGAGCAAGTAGGATTCTAAGGAAGAACATGGTCTGACTTGCAGTAAAAAGAGGAAGTTGATCAAGGAAGAGACGATCTATGTGGTAACAATCTGCACACTCATTTCGAGAACTAAAAATGTTCAGTAAAGAGCTTTCAACTTGCCACATAAGTTGTTTATATTAAATTCACAAATGCAAGGAGGGAGATATGAATGTAGCAACTGTGTTTTGACAATTTTAGCCTGCGTGTGAAAGTCACTTCCATGTTGACTCCTAACAATGAAGATAACCAAGCCCTAGTATGAGGATTAGGAGCTACTCTTGTTGAGTCTGGCTGAGTTTGTTTTCCCTTAGCAGCCTTAGCTTCCCTTAGCAATGCTGTGCTTTGCTGGAAAGGTGCTGATAACACAGTGGTGCTTTGGTTGCTGCTGGGCAGTGCTGGCACAGCATCAGCACCGTCTCCCCAGCATTCTTGCCTGCTCCATCAGTAGGCTGGGGCTGGGCAAGGTTCTGGGGGAGGACACAACCAGGCCAGGACACAACCAGACCAGCTGATCCAATGACATCATTCATAGCACATGACATCAGGTCATATATAAAAGCTTAGAAAAGGAGGAGTAAGGGGGACATTTTTTATTTACAATGTTTGCCTTCTGGAGCAACCACTCCAGGTGCTGAAGCCTTGTTCCCAGGAAGTGGCTGAACGTCATTTGCCAATGGGAAGCAGAGAATAAACCTGGTTTTTTGTCTTTGCTTGTGCATGCGTACACTTTCACTTCTGCTTTGGTAAGCTGCCTTACCTGAACCTGAGAGTCCTTTTCAATCTTATTTCCTCCCTCCTGTCTGACTGGGAAGGAGAGTGATGGAATGGTTTCATGGGCAGCTAGTGCCCAGCCCAGGTAAACCCACCACACCTGTGCACTGTTGAAGCAACCGCTTTGGATGCTCAGTTTGGGAGAGCATGGAGGCTTTCATGAGGCTATTTCTGCAAGATCCAGCCTGGGCTTCCATCCAGAACTCTCCCTGTGTCTCCTTTGCTCCAGACATGAGACAAAGGCTCTGCCCCGCCCTGGGAGGGATGATCCCATCTTATCCTTTTATGTGAGATCTTCAAAAGAAAAATTTGAAGTTGAAATGGCCACAAGTCAAGGCAAGTTTTTCTGTGGTTTGTCATCCTTCATGAGTGCTTGTGGACAGGTGCTTATGCTGCCTAGAATGCTAAATATTGAATGCTGTTGAAATTGCATGCTGCCTTTGTTTAATTTAAAGGTTTCCCTAAGCACAGAACTATGTTTATCTGTTGTTGTGCTGTCCAGAAGTCCTTAACAACCTTCTTTAATTTATAGCCAAGCCATACTAAAATAAGCTCACCTGATCAAATTGCATTTTCATCTTTGTCCCAACATCCATTCACTTATTTTATCATTAAAAACTCCTTTGGATTCAGACCCTATCATGTGAAAAGGCATCATCAGTGTAAACCTGTTTCCCAGGGAGCATTTGTCAGGGGTGCTCTTTCCCAGCAGGTTAGACTAAGAACTGTTGGGCAAGGTGTAGGTACAGTTTATCCTTCCTT
>CM031878.1:67820003-67930121 GCA_018697195.1 Certhia americana
TTTTTTTTTTTTTTTTTTTTTGTTGTTGTTGTTGTTGTTGTTTTTTGTAACACCATCCCCATCTCCCCTGAACGCCCAGCATGTGAATTTTTAAACCAAGGAGAGTTTTGCTCTGGTGGGACAGTTTATTGTAGAGCCAACCTGTAAGATACATAGATGGGAAGGTGGGATGGGGGGAAGGTTTCTATAAATAGCACAGAAATATTTCAGAGTAATCAGAAGTCTTAGATAGATTGGGCACACATGCACTCTGGTCTGCAAGCTTGTACTTTACAGGTCAGCTGTCCTCCAGCATCCTTACAGATGCACTTGGTGGCCTGCATCCTTCCAAAATATCCTCTGAAATACGCAGTTCTCTGGTGAGGGCCAAGGGCAGGAGTCTGCTCAGGAGAAGTCCTGATGAGGCCTTCCAACACAGGCCCGGGGCTCTTCTGTATTTTTGTATATATGGCTCTATATATAGCTCCCTGTATGTAGCCAGAATGAGTCCTGCAGGGCAGTGATAACGTGCCCTCTGTGACTTCCCAGTTACTATAGATAGCTTCCTGTGCACACCATGCAAACTGCTACTACCACCAATTTTTTCTGATGGCTCAGTGCCTCGACATCTGTTTTCAGTGTAAAAAGCTCCAGCCTCAAACAACATTCTACAGAATGAGGAGCTGCTGGTACAAGTGAGGACAGTGATGGTGAGCATCTAAAGAAAAGTTGTTAACTGCGTTAACAAGGTGAGTTTCCTGGGCCAAAAGTCGAGTCCTGTCCCCTTCCTTCTGCCAGCCCTGGTTTATCCTAGTTTCTATTAAACACAGGAACAAGGGAACAGCAGATGCACATTTTATGCTGCCCAGGGTGCACACGTCTCCCTGCTGAGGGGCATTGCCAGCTCTGAGCAGGAGTTGGGAACAGCAGCTATCGGTGGGAAAGCTGTTCCCTAGCCCGGTGACCACTCCTGAGCCCAGCAGCCACCAGCACAGACCCGGCCGAGCATCCTGCCCCACAGGGCCCCGTGCATAGCAGCAGGTATGCTCCTGGCACGTTTCTGCTTCTGCCCCTGGATGGTCCTGACACTGCGTTTCCCTTGCCCTCTGCCTATAACCTCTCGGGACTGTTGCAGGCTTTCTCCAAGTCATGGTCCAGAAGCCACGGAAAAGGTAGGCTTCACAGGTCCCTGCAGAAACCAAACACAAGCACACTTTTTGGCTGCAGCAGAAACCTGAGCAAACACACAGGCATTTGAGATGTTACGTAGTGTCTCTTCCCCAGGGAAGTTTTTTAAGCCAAAGGCTCCACTGACTGTGGAGAGCAAGAGTTCCCACAGTTTCCCTTCTATAAAAGGAAATTAAATTCTGCAGCAGCTGTTGATATGGTAAGCAGTCTGGACTGGAACCCCCTCCCATCCCCTTACTGCCTGCCCAGCCTACTCCAGCTACCCACAGGCCACTTGTCCTGTCAGAATAAATTGAGCTTTCTGGTGCTTCTTTTGATGCTAGCTGGATTTGCAGTCAACAAGGACAAGAAAGCAAGGGTTTTTTTTTCTTTTTTTTTTTTTTTTAAAATAAGTAAATGCCCTGATCTTGGTCACTTCAGTGAAACTCTGGAAACACTGGCAAATGAGGATTCTGGCACTTTAGATGTGCCTTGTCTTATGAGTTGAGACAACTCTAGCCTAAACACTTCTACTCATCTACTGCTGTCAGTCAGGAACAGATTATTCTTGTCTGCTTTAAACTAATGGTAAAAAATTAAACCAGGCTAAAATTTTTTTGCCAACATTTTACACACCTCAGTTCAACATAAATGCAGTAAAAATATAATAAATAATGCAATATTCCAAACTAGTATGACTTTGTCTATCTTTAGCCTCTGAAATCATTGCCTGCAAGTTATTTGGGGAGGGCACTGAGAGGGGTCACCCTTGGCACACTAACATGCATTTGACTTTCCTCTCCACAGCGGGGCAAAGTGTGTGTGCCTCTGTGGATTTAGCATGTTGTAACTGAGTTGGAGGGAGGCCTGTTCCACTCAGGCTGCTGCATCAGGGAGGCCTTTTCAAGTGTGCTGATGAGAACTGCTGTAGCTGTCAAGCAGTCTGTAGAAGTCCAAGGAATGAAAAGAACTTTGCATAGGAATCCATGGAGATTTCATTTTCTAGAAACGTCAGAATAGTGTGTAAGTACTTGTGGACCCATGGCAGGGACTCACATCATGGGGGACTGTGCTTCTGCACCCATGTGCCTCTGTGACTCATGAGATAAAGGTGACCAAGGTCACACAGCAAGGCTGGCAACACCTCACTTTGCTCCATGGTATCTGTGGGACAACACCTGGAGCTGTGGCTGGCTGCTTCTGCGCCCTGTGCCTGGCTCTGCACCTCGTGGCACTTTGTTTGCCCTGCATAGCAGCACACATGGGGAACCAGAAAGAGCCATGATTTGGGGGTTTGGATCCCAAATGCTGTTGGCAAGCCTTAGCATCAGTCTCAGATCCTGGACAAATTTATGCCCCACATCCTCCATGCAACTGGACCAGGGAGCAGGACTGTCACTGTACTCCATCCTTGGCTCTTTATTAACACTAAAAGGAACAATTTTCTTTGCAGTGATTTCAGACAAACTCCCCCAAGTGACATTTCTGACCTTTTGCTCTGTGGTGTACATCCCTTTATACACATAAGCCAACTTTGAGCCACTTTTCTTTGACAGGTCACCAGCACCTTTGTCAGCCTTCAGAGGAGGAAGGAGGCACAGGAACTCTCAGCAGGGCAGTGCTGCCTGCCCAGAGGCAGCAGAGACAGTGCTCCTGCAGGCAGGTACTCCAGCAGCATGACAGATGCCTAAATGCTGATCCCAGCTGGATATTGGTGTTAAATGGAGTTATGGGTTTGGAGGTTCTGGAGAGCCTCAGGGGTGAAGGAGCAGGCTTGTTCTGGTGATGTGTGACACTGGGAGGGTCAGCCCTGAGGCACAGCAGGGTCTGCACCCACCTTGCTCTGTGCAAAGTTAATCTGCAGGGAGCTTAATCCACCTTTAGAGGAGCTTAAAGACTTTAGTAACCCATGGGTAAATACAAGGGATGAATTTCATTGTAGGAGCACAGCATGCCACTTTGAAAAAGGAAAGTTAACTCAAACCTAATCCTGGTGTAGTTAATCTGAAAGAAAAGTGCAGGATGACACACTTAAACCTTTAAGGCATGAATTGGACAGGCTTTGTAGAAGGGCATAATAGTCTCTGAAGGCCAGCTGAGCCTAAAAAGCTTTCATGTCTATGCTTCATTCTTCAGAGCCTTCACAGTTACAGACCTGCCCCTTTTGCAAAACACACAAAATTACTAAAACATACATGACAACATTTGCATGCGGATCTCAGCAGTGCTCATCTTTCCCCTATCTTTCTCTGATTTGCATGTCTCTGATTTCTTCATTAGACACATTGTTTTAAGTAACTGAATAGAATCAGTAAATTAATAGCTTGCTGTGTTTTGCTCAATTAGTATTTGTTAAAACTCTAGATACCCCAAATTCTCTTTGTGTTGCTAAACTCCATTAATTGTAGTTGCAACAAAAATGGCAATTACATGATATATTCATGGTATGCATAATTATGTACTTTAGCTTATTCCTCATAAATATCTAATAACATACTCAATGCATTAAATATTAATAATGATCTACATACTTAACCCATATTTTTTAAATGAGCTTGTTCCCAGGGGCATGTGATACTCTGCTAGTGTCACATGGGACAGGATAGGAGGAAATCATACATAAAGATAATTTTTCAAACAGTGTAGGCTTAGTTTTCTCTCTGTATTTTATTTTGTGTCCCTGTGTCTCAAAAATACTGAATGAATATCTTAATGGAACTTGAACAGAGGTCTTGAAAGGGAGCAAGACAAAAAGCCTAGAGATAGGTATCTCCAGTGTCAAAAAGGTCTGAGCACAGTAGAACAAAATACCAGGCTTCAATATATCATGGATTAGGAATTCACTTTTTAATTTTATTGCATTTGCCTGTGCCCAAGGACTTACAGTCAGAAGTAAGGGTAACAAGAGTTACAGGCAAAGGGTGAGAATCTTTCTTCTGGCCATTAGCAACCAAGTTGTTTGCCACAGACCAGCAGCAGAACTTGGCCATATTAGGTCCTATGTGCTTAGTGACCTTCATGGTTTTGCTATTTTCTATTAGATTAAAGTTTATAAAAATAAATAAGACCCTGTTTCAGTCTGTGGTGATGGAGGGGGGGTGTGTTAAATATTAGATCACTAAGGAAGTTTAGAGACATTGAAAGAGTAAAAATCAAACTCTCCAGCAAAAAGAAAAAGATGTGATTTGGCAGCTGCCTCATGTGAGAGATCTGGGGATCCCAGGATAAATCTGAATCCTTAGTGGAATTTATTGACATCATTGTCAGGGCAAAGGTGCCAGAGTTGGACATCTTGGAAAGAACCTCAGTTAAAATATGGAAGAGAGGCAGAAGCAGATGTTTTCTGACTGCTTATCAAGAGACTTTGGAAACTTTTGCTCCTCTGTTTACCCCAGAGCAGTACATGTGGAGAAAAAAAATGGGGGGAAGAATGCCCCTGTGGTGCCTATAAAAACTACAGAGATGGAATTTATTGCAGGGAGAGGTTTAGGTCTCCATGCAAGTACTGTGCTCTTTGAAATAGTTTGGTCTCATTTGTCCTGCTTGCAACACCTTTCCAACCATCAGAAAGTCTCACCTGTTTCATGGCAAATTTTTTTTCTGCCAGTGACAGTTCACATCTACATCACTCCCTGCAGAAGGAAGGAGTTTATATAAAATTCATAAACTATTCACATGGATTCTCTTTCATATTGCTCAAGCTGGATGCAGGCCTCTGAATGCTGTTCTGAGAATAAAAGCAGGTCACAGTCTTTACCAGAGACATGCAGGCTGGCATTTCAGAGGTGTTTTTGCCATGATTTCAAATGTTTGCTCACATTTACAGTGCAACAGTGAAGCATTTCAAGCTGAATACTAGCACAGTTTTCTACTGTCTTTAACATCACCTTTCTTGCACCTTATCATAAAAAAAGCATCCTTAAACTGTACCCTAAGAAACTGATATAGCCCATGAGCAGCTGTAAAAAGCTGTCTCATGAGAAAGACTTTACAATAGTATTTTTTCCCCCTAGTGGGCCATTCATAAAGTGTGAGAGCAAGAATACTCGTATCTTGTAAAAATCTCTATAGTATTCAAGAGAGACTGCTTTCTTATTAATAGATTTAAAATGATTATTTTAAGAGTGATAAGTAACTAAGAATCCCAAGTTTTGTCTTTTTATATTAGAACAAAAATGTTAATAGTTGGTGGGGAGGAGAAGTGTTTTGAAGGTTTCATTCTAAGTCTTGGGTTTTTTTTTTTCCCTTTTAGTGTTAGTTAATAAAGTTTTATTCCTTTTAAGTTTAATTCTACTTTGCTCTTAATTAAGAAATTTCAAACTGGCAAACCAAAACTAAGACATAAAATTGGTGTTTCTGCCCAGTTTCAAACCAAAACTATGACACAAATTAGTGCATTAGCCGAAAAAACAAACCAAATCCACGACACACCTCCATTGTTCAGTGACATAGGAGCTGTCTGAGATGACAGTGCACCTACACAGATCCATTTACACCCTGCATATAAAATAGAAGTGCTCTTTCTCTCCTCTATCCTGAATTATTTGTGCTAGCCCTTAACCATATCACCACCTGCAACTGGTTTCAAGCACCATTTAAGCAGATTTCCTCAGGTGATGATGGCCAACAAGTTCAAGTGTATTTACAGGAGCACAGCGGGAGAAGACCAGCCTCACCATGGTGCTAGACAGCTGCTGAGGGTGTGTGCTTGACTGGATTCCCTGTGCAATGGAAATAGAAAATCCCTCACAGGCCTAGGGGAACAGACAAAAGAATCTGAGTAGGCTTCATTGCTCAGGTTTAGAAGTCAACTAAGACAGTGAAGGAGATCAAAGAGAAAATCTAGAGCTGTCATTGTCCAGGGAGAATCAACATGTTTCACAGGTCAGGGAAACATGTTGATTAGTGTGTTTTAGTTTGTGTACCAACATGCCACAACAGAACCCTGTGTAGCATGGTATTTCAGGACTGAAATACAGGACAATTTTTTCCACTAATATAAAATTATGCCAATTAATTTATATAACTTGGCAATCTGACCTGTATCCTTCTTTTTTGGAGACCTGCTTCAAGTTTCAGTAACAGAAAACAAATATCATCCTATATGTTTCACTTTAACATAATATGACTTATTCTTAGGTACTTTCATGACAACAGAAGGCTTGAATTGATTTTCAGATATCCTGGTTCCTCAGAAAGAAACTGATGTGAAACACAAAACAAAAAAAAGGAAAAGTATGAAAAGGAATGTCATATCCTGGATTCATGGGGAGCAAGTGAGGAACTCCCAGCTATTTTCATCATACAGCACACCTCATTAAGGTTGTGTAAAACACAGCTATCGGTTACTGAGAGGGGTCAAAGTCCCTGGGCCACCAGCTGCAACATGAAGCTTCTCCATCTGTCTACAGCCTTCCAAGTGCACATTCCCCTGTCAGGCTTCTCCCACTCAAGACAAAGGCTATCACAAACTGTCTACTACCCAAGGGGAAGTAAACAGGAGCCCTCAGAATGGCTACAGGAATCAATGTCTTCTGCAGAGGACAGTCCCAAATTTCTAGCTAGTCTGTGTATATGGATAGACCTTGTGTAAATGATGCTGAACTGTCCACAAGGCTCTGCTCAGGCTTGATGGACTTGCAGAAGAACAGTTTTCTGCAGGGCTGGTGGCAGAGAGCGCTGTCATGCAGGGGCCAGGATCATCCTGGCTAGAGCTTCTTGGGAGGATGCCATTGCTGAAGCTGTGAAATCAATGCAAAAGTGCTTTGTGGCTTCCTTGTGCTTAACTATCACCAGCAGCCATCTGAACCTGAAGTGCTAACAGAGCTAATCCTGAAACAAAACCACTCCAGGAAGAGATCATGAAAGAACCATCAGCTTCTTCCATCTTCTCCTGTATCCTTCTTGCCCTGGCTGATTTCATGACTTGAGCTACATTTACATCTCTTTACATTTACATTTACATTCATCAATTTATGGAAGTGGGACATGAGGAGGTAAAGGAAGAGGAACAAAGAATTGTCCTTTTTTGTCCTAAATCCTTGAATTGCAGCCCAGGCTGGCCAGAACCTACAAGGTTTGGCAGAAATTAAAAAAAACCAAAAAAACAAACCCACCACCCAAATCCAACTGTTGAAGAAAAAAAAAATCAAGAGACAGCAGCCAGAAATTCAGAGTACAATGTTCAAAATATTTATGTGGTTTGTTGCAAAAGAATACAAGACAAAACTGATTTGGAGCAGATCCCTGGTGCATGCACTGGAGGAGAGTCTTGTCTCACATACTTTGGCTGACAGCTGTTGGGGGTTGCTTTACCAAAACAAAGCTGAGATGAGGTTCAGGTGCAGGCGTGCCTTCTGCTGAAAGGGTTCCAGTGGAATAAACAGCTTGTGCTGTAGAGCACAAAGGGTTGTAAATTCCCTAGTTTTTCATGCAGCCTGTCATTAAGGAGCTGTAGGGTCAAAGGTATGTTTGCTCTTGGCACTGGTTATCATTTTGAAACTCACACAGATATTGTAGTAAAACCTTCCTTGAGGCAGGAGTGTCACTGTCACTGAGGCCACCACCAGTATGGTTTCCTGCAGATGACTACTGGACTTGAGCAGCTTGGGAGAAGCAAGGTATTCCTTCAGGCAGTCCTTTGTCCCCGCCTCAGCCAGCCCTGCTTTCTGCTGGCATTCAACACTGACACAAAGAAATTACAGTAGTGAAAATTTCCTTCATGACTGACATTTGGTGAGCTGAAATCAGACCAGGAAGCAAAATATCTCACACTGAGTTAAATTATATATGGAGGACTTCTCAGCTGTGTGGGCGATGACATCTGACAGTCCCCAGTGCCACTACCCATTGTTTATTCCTGGGCTGTTTGCACAAAAGCAAGAAGTGGAGCGCTGAAAGCCTGTCTATATCATAATAATGAGCTATTTGATTAATGAGTCATTTGATATACATAATTGTACAATATCTGGTAACCGAAAAGTCTCAAGCTATTCATGAATCCCGTTTCCTAAGAAAGGAAGGATATACTGTTTCAGTGAGTAACCTGTAGAGAGAATTTGAGATAACATTACTACTATATCAATATCTTAAGAAATGCGGCCTCTGAGGGGACACATTATACTGTTATAAAATACTCTTTGGTGTGTTTTCACCTCAGAGGGGTGATGTGCTCCATGGGCTACCTGATAGCTACAGCGTAAGAAGGGCTTGTCACCTTCCACCTCTCAGCCTGGAACAGAACTGGTGAGACCTCAGTGGGCTGGCCGTTCACCTGTCCCTTTCCCTCAGGTCCTGTAGGCAGCTGGGACCTTTGCGTTTGGGGAAGTTTGACTCCAGAACAGGAAGAAATGAGCCACAGCTGGCTGAAGTGAACTGCAGTTCCTCTACCAGAAGCAAGGTATATATAAGGCTGGGAGTGGGGACAGGCATGGAGCAGAAATGTGATGTCTGCCACATGTCAAACACCATTCCCCAGCTGTTCTATGGAACCCCCTTGCTCACTGTGTCTGGATGGCTGTGGAGTGATAGCTGATAGCTGATCCTCCTGCCTGGTGGGAACATTTCAGTGGGACTGAGGGTTGCCTTCATCAAGAGAGAAGGGTCCTCGAGTTGCTGGGACTAGTTTTTCTGACACAATTGTAAACAGGCATGTCGCATCCATCTCATCCCTAGAAGTTGCATCAGGCTTGGGATGAAGGAAAAAGAGATGATAGGAAGATTTCCTCCTGTTTGACTTACCCCCACAAACCCATCACCAGTCACGTGCAAACATGAGACAGATCATACATGCAATTATGCGCATTTGTAGATGTTCTCCATTTAGACACGATTTGTCATTTAAACAAAAGTTTAGAATTTAAGGAAACCAGATGGAGCCTGGGTACAAACACATCATGCTGTTCCTCAGCATACATCCACAACATGACATGCTTTGAAAAGAGGCATGCCCACCTTGTGTGTATGCCCTGGGAGCCATACACCAGCACCAGCCCAATGCCACAGGCTCAGTGATTGATAAAGCGTCCCTTAGATTTAATAAGACCACCAGTAGGTGTAACTTTGTCAGCTTTAACACAGCTTTCGCCGCCGTGGCATCTGAGCAGCGGCGGTGCTCCCGGACACCTCCCGGTGCCTGGCAGTCCTGCCGCGACGCTCCAGGATGAGAGGTCCTCACGGGCATCCTGCATCCCGTGAGCGGGTGGGCGGGCAGAGCATCTGTGGCACCACCTCGGCCCTCCCCCGGAGAGCACCGGGGCCGGGGCTGCGCTGCGGGCAAGGAGGGAGAGCAGGAGCGGCGTGATCAGGTCTGGAGCGCGGGGCCATGGAGGCAGCCGCGGACAGCGCACACTTCGGCTACATCTTGGAGCTGCTGAAGGGGGACAAGGTAGGGCAGGCGAGCGGTGCGGGACACCTCGAGATGCCTGCGCAAGGGGTTAGTCGGGGTATTTTTAGGGGAGTGTGGGGGCAGGAATGGCTCGTCTTTACAACTAATGTACTCCGGAGGTTCGGCTCATACCTGCCGCACTCTTCCGAAGCTACGAGGTGAAAAAGTTAAAAAATAATTTCCGTGCGAAGCGTCCCTCAGCCCAGCACAGCTGGGCGGACATCTGTCGCGTTTGCAGCCCTGCTCCTGCTCCGTGCGCGGCGGAATGCCCCGCTCCAGCGCGGCGATGGGATGCGCCCTGCCCGGGGGCTGCTGCTGCGGCGGGCCCGGCAGCGGGCTTCATCGCTGAAGAAGGAACTGTCTCCCACAGGCACTGATTCAGCGTCGGCAAGTATTCTGAAAAAAACCCCAAAACCTTCTTGCGCGCCCATTCCTTAGGAAAAAAAAAAAAAAAAAAAAAAAAAAAAAAGGGAATCCAACTTCTTGTACTTGTTGAGCTGCTGATGCGTGTGAAAACCAGGGAGCACCAAAGAGTCAGGTGTGGTGTTGTTATATTTTAAAAAAATTAAGCAGCCACAATATTTTTGAGCTTAAAAATGTGTGGCAAACAAGGGTGCTCTTGGAAATATTGCTTGTTCCAGACTCATACTGATGACTTTCCAGCATATCTCCAAAGGCTGCCTTCACAGCCAGTTTTTCGTGCACATCTTGCACATCTTTTCCCCCCTCCCTCTCCTCCACTCCTTCCTCTAAAACTTCCGGAATAACCTTTAGAGCAGGTGAATGAGGAGTTTCCTGGGTGATTTTCTGCTTCTCCTTGCCTGGGAGTAATCATGTCTGGGCTTTGAAAGATAACTCAGTCTTGTTCTGTCCATTCTACACACAAAACAAAATCATAAAGTGTTTCAGGCCAGAAACCCCTTCCTTGTGCCTGGAATGTTCCTGTAATGGGGTGCTACATCTGTCCCTCATCCCACAGTTAAGCAGTTTGTACTTAATTCAGACGCCCTCTGCAAGAGCATATGGCTCGATAGACAGCAGAGTTGGCACAGTAGTGTGAAACAAGCATGTTTATTACAAACACTGCTGTTGTTTATACGCAGAAAATGACATTGCCAAGTCCCATCATCACAGACACTTGATGTCCATGAAGAAAAGGGGAGCAGTACCAGTTGGGTGACCACCACAGACTTTCCATAGTGGTGATCACTGCTTGAGCTTCTCCAGTACCCTGCTCTGAGACCTCTTGCTCTCCACATTTTCCTTTTGCATTTTTTGAACCTTCAGACCAGGGTTTTCGATTACAGCCTCTTTGTAATTTATTGATGTTATCCAGCAGCTCAGAAAAGTTCTGCTGGGATAATTAAACAGCTTTCTCAGATGACATAAATCATGCCAGCAAAAGGACTCTTCTGCATGGTAAACTGTATTTGCTTGGGGTCAGGATATTGCTGCTTAGAGGTTCCAGCACTCCTGTCTTTCCGTTCCCATTTCCCCTCACCAATAAAGCTTTTGCAATAAAGCCTGGAAGCATTAGCATTCTCTGAGTTAACTGCTAAGCATCTGGCTTTCATGGAACAAAGACCTACTAGAAAATCAGGATGTCATAAGAATACTTTACACTTGCACACTCACCTCTCAGTACATAGGGTCCCTGCAGGTACCCTGCATCAGCTCTTGAACCCTGGGCACATGACCCCTTTTGGCAAGCATGCTGTTTTTCCACTTTGCTGGCAACATCCGTCAGACCTCTCAAACAGGGCAAATCATTATATACCACTTCTCCCCGGGGGAATGTCACTTCAAAAACCTGTTATCTCTTTTAATGATCTGTACTCATTATTCTCCTGTGACTCCCCTTCACACATACAACTTGCACCTAGGGGAGTACCTATAGTACCTAGAACAAAAAGATGCATGTATCAATTTTAGTTCCAGTAAGACAGTCCTTGTGTAATCCATACATCCACAACATCTGTTTAGGCTAACTACAATACTCTGAGATATTCTGGGCCTCCATAGCACCTGTCACAAATGTCACAGTAGCATCTGAGAACTCCAAAATACCCCTGAGAGACAGATTAACAACTAAGTGTGTTTTGTATCAGAGGCACTGGTGCAGAAGGAGATTGTATGACCTTCTTTCAGGACTCTGAAATCTCAGTTCAAACCACAGCAAGGTTTGACCTTGGGCCCTCATCTGTCTCAAACTGATGTGTTATTCCAGAAATGGTCTCACACTTCTTCCAACCCTACCTCTTCCCTGGCCCTCCCCCAGATTATTCTCTGTAAGTTTACTTTTGCGGTAGCCAAAACACAGTTCCTTACCCAAATTGTTTTACTTTCATAGGTGTATGTTTTCTTTTTTTTTGAAATGCATATGATTCTCTTGTAGTATTAACTTAAAATAATTTTTAGATACTGTAAAAAACAATCATATCTGATGGGCTAAATTATACCAATACTTGCCATCTGTTTTGTAAAACCATTTTAGAGCATTTTTCTGTAAGCAGAAGATAATCAGTAGGCTGATATAAACCAATGTGAGTTTCACAGGGAAGCTAACAACACCAATTCTGTCCCTGAGATCCCCTTATTTAATTAAAATAATGATCTTGGCAGGCTCTATTTTTTAAACAAGGTCCTCACCCTCTCTTTTTCCTCTCACTTGTTTGCTTTGTTTTAGTATCTATTCCTACACTCCACATTGTCTGCAGAAACCAACAGTTTGTGGTTCGTAAGGAACAGCTTTAAAAGTAATTCTCCAGAAAAAGAATTTAGAGAAATAGATACTACTGAAAACAGGCCCTAAAAAACCCATATGATATGAGCATGAGAAATATATAAAAATATTTTTAAGAGCATTTCAAGTTCTACATGCTCTCCTCCTGCTACCTGCAGGTGACTCCTATTTCTGTCCCTGCCTTCTGCCTGGTTTCATGTAGTGACTAATGTAAAATTCTCTTGTGGCAGCATTTTAGCTTTTGTCCAGGTGACAGTAAGGGATAGAGCTATACAGGGGTTCAAACTGAAATCACAGTGAGGAGCTGGAGAGGAGGAATGCAACATTTGGCTGTGGTGCTGGCAGGTGGCTCTGGGCTGCCTGACTCAGCTGAACTGGAGCTCTGCTCCTCATGCTAAAAACGATAAAGCTTTATATCTTTCTTGTTTATGTGCATCTTTGGGGCTTGGGTCCCTATGAGGAGAATTCTCCTCTAACAGCAATTTTCTTCCTTTTATAAGCATGCCAGAATATGTGTATATTGTGGGGGGTGTTTGCACAAAAAAGTTACTCTGGTTGAAAGAGTATGTAAAGATAACTTGGAGTTAGTCAGGCAGCAACATTAAGTTAGGTACTTCAGAGAGGTCTGAGTTTGAAATCTAGCAGTCAAGAGCAGTTAAAAATCCAATTTGCCTGTCTTCACAGCTTTTAATCAATTACTTGGATGGGCTAGTCAAGCTGTATGACAAAGGTGTGTTTCTACAATCTGAGACATGTTCTCATCACTCCAATAATTTCCCAGAAACACCTAGAAGCACATGGAATGTGGCATGGCTAGAGTGAGATGCCAATTTTGTGTTCTGTGACAGGGGTATCCACAGTCTGAAGTGAAGGAGAGAAGCTCCCCATGTGTTCCATGTGTACTACTATTTATTGTGTCATATCTTTACAGTGTCAGAAACTGACCTTGTGACTGATTTTCTTGCAAATTTGTGTTCTTTTTCTTTTTTTTTTTTTTTTTTTTTTTTTTCATGTAAGTGATTTATATTCTAAATCCTTTTCAAAATAACCTTACCTTTTCCTTTTGCTAAGCAGTAATAATTTCTTTAGAGGTAGAACTTTCCTTATTCAGAGCTGGAAGATATTTTGATTTCAATGTCTTATATTTTTGGGAAGCTTTTTATTAGAATTCTTTCATTTGCTTGGCAAGTGATTTCAATCTATGGAGGGAAAGAGCAGAGTCCTCTGTGAGGACAATTACATGTAATTGTTCCTTGGATCCTGTGCTGCATTCCAGGTGTCCTGAGACTGAAGCAGAGTACTGTACATGTGGCAGTATTTTGAAAGGTAAAGAAAGACACACTGAACCACTTTAGCACACTTTGAGACATGCTAGCTACAAATCCTACCCAAAGCTGATGGCAGTTCTATGAGTGCAGTCTTTATTGACTGAGCACTCTGTGTGTAGGAGTGACACGTGGGACTCTCTGAACTTGTCCAGCCCAGCTGATCAGGTTATGGAATCTCTTAGGAAACCCGTCCAGCCTTGAGGATTATGGACCTGTAGCACACCTCTGCAGAGAAGACAAACAACCCTGAAGCAAGAGATTAGGGACTGATATTTTTGTTTTATGACAAGATCCTCAGGCCATACTTACGTTCACTTTGAAACACCCAAGGTCTACATGTCCTTGCTAGCTCTTCAGGGTCACACACTTGAAGGGCAGCCACTGTGAAGACAAAACTGAGCCTCTATTCCTGAGCCAAAACAGGCACATTTCCCTCAGGCAGCATAAACTCCTGCCTAATTTCTGAGGGGACAATATATCTTTCAGCCTACATGACTGGGAAAATCCTGTGGATAGAAGTCATCCTCATTAGGTTCAACTGTTCAGCTGGACTAAGTAGAGAAGCAAATAGCATCACTGACAATTAACTGAGAGAAGGATGAGGGCTAACACCCCTCTGAATTCCTCCTGGAAGAAAAAACACTGCACAGGGAGAAAAATGTCTGTGTGGTAGCTCACTCCCCATGTCAATCATACTTCCTAGTTCAAGAAAAAGTCTGTCCTCATCCTGCATATCTCCACTGTGACCCATTGGCTCTAATATTTTCAGTCAGAGGAAGGTAGACAAGCAGGAAACTGTCTCAGTCTCAAGACATGGTTGCAAAAACAGCATGAAAATAAATGTCTTGAAAAGCTTTGGTCTGAGGACATACTAAAGGCAAGGGAGGTGTTGGCAGAACCTTCCTGGTGCTTTGGGACAGGCTTGTGTTTTTTCCTGCAGTAGGACTGCACCTGCACTGTTTAACAAGTGCAGGATTTTTACAGCTTGTTGGAAAGCAGTGCTGCATCCTTCTGGAAAATATCTTGATAGTTAATGCAAATGAACACTTGGGAGATTTCTGCATATCAATTATTAAATTAACAAGCACATTTAACCTGAGGCAAGGGGGGAAAATAGGATGCCCACCCATCCTAGTTTCTTTTTTCTTCTGCTGTCTTGGGAGTGCAGGGCTGTCTTGGGGTTGCAGTGCAAGATGTTACCAGAAATATGTATTCTTTCACCATCTGTTAAAACCAAGTGAAGCAGTGTTCTTTCTCTTCCATGACCCATCCCTCATAACACCAGGGGGGATATCCTCTGTTAATGGGCCAGCTGTTTCTGTAAAGAAAACTGCCGTACTGTCCCCAGGTAGGGCAGTTTTCTTTATCTTTTCCACAACCAGCAGGCTGTCAGGTTATATTGTGACTCTGTCAGTGGGTTTTGTTTGGTTTTTCTTTATATTGCTGCATTTTTATTTTAATTTTCCTAATAAAGAACTGCTATTTCTATTCCCATATCTTTGCCTGAGAGCCCCTTAATGACTGTATTTCGGAGGGAGGGCGTTTACATTTTCCCTTTCAAGAGAAGTTCCTGCCTTCCTTAGCAGACAGCTCTCTTTTCAAATCAAGAAAAGGGTATGCTGTGACTTCTGGCCAAGCTCTGTCTGCTGAGGAAACAGGGCTGAATTTGAAGGATGTGTAGAGCTACTTAAACACTACCCAGGTATTACTCCATGCAAAAGGAGTCCATTGTGAGCAGAATGGTACCCAATGGTACCCAGTTGGTGCACATCTTTGGCTGGAAACAAAGCAGAAGGGTAAGTCTGGCTTCTGTAGTCATGCTGATCTTACTAATCTCCTTTTCAGAAGCTAAGACAGGAGTTTTTTCTGACACTGGTTTGTGTTCTTATCTTCTTAATGTATGTCATTCCTAGCTGTTGCTTTTTCCTCCCAGTATCTGAAGCTAATGAGAATTTTGGCTCTGCAAACTTAGTAGTCCTGGGTCAGGGGAGGATCAAAAGGCTAGTAAAAAGGTGTGAGTGCAGAAGAGGGAGTTTTACCCTTTGGAGGCCTTCAAGGACATTTTCTTCTGAGTAATATCTTAATGTGATGGAGGTGGTAATTAAAATCTTGCTCTAAACTACCTTGAAGCCAGAGCAAACAGGTACACAAACAAGATAATTCCTTAATGATCTATCAAGAGATTGAACAAAGAATCATTCACAAGTCCTGGCAGTAACAGTAGCTAGCACTTTGGTCCATGTGAAGACTTCAGGAGGACAGGGGAAAATGCGTGCTCCATGTTTGTGTGTGCTAGCAACACCCACCTGCGCTGGCATTACACCTCTGCCACAGAGTGCAGAATGGCTTTCCTTGCTGAGCCACCAAAGACAGAGTTTCTTCCTACTGTTTCAAAGGCAGCCTTAGAGCCAAGGGGTCTTTGTTGTAGTCTGAATCTGATAGTGTATTTGGCCCTGCATCAACCATAATCCAGTGTCAGTGGTGGGTAGTGTGCTAGTGCAGACAACTGCTTATTAAAAGCTGTCTGCCTATAAGGAAAGCAGGAATCAGGAAAGCTGGGGAATAGCAGAGGTGGGTAAGAGATAATATATTTATTCATAGGCTTGCAACTCATTATTCAAAACATAGTTGGAAGGCTGACAACACATGACCTTACCAACCTGTTCTTCCCACGCCCAGTTAAGTGACATGTTTCAGTTTGAATACACGCACTGTACATTTGCTGGCATCATCAGAATAATTTCAAGCAGAGCACTCAGTATTTTTATGACACTGGTTACTAAAGTAAACACTAAATAATTTCTTTATAAGTGTTCTATAGAAAGTTCTTCTTTGTTGTACTTGACATGTAGAACCATCACCTCTGTCACCATTTCTGAGTGTAAATTTCCATTCAAGTTTTGCATCCAGGCCACTGAAACCCAGGTGTAAATAATGCCCAAGTAAGGCATTTCAACTGTGTTTGTTTTATTGACTCATACGAAAAACAGTTTTGAGGGGAAAAGGGAACTTCTTATCCTGATGTTTTTCTTCAAATAGGAAAGTAGGTCAAATCTGGTGTTTCTCAAACTGACAATGTTTCATCATTCACGTAACCCAGGCTTCATGTATTTTAATTAATTAAACCTCCTTCCGCTGTGTAGTGTGAGGACAGTGCATACTTTCACTGCAAGCTTGCTAACTGGTGTTCCTTCTCCCTTAGCCTAATGCTATGTTAACTATTGCCACTGCAACGGTTTTGTCTGCACCCTTGACAAAACCTGAAGGTGCTGGGAATTTAAAAGTATTTTTTGTTTGTTCTGGTGGATGATAAAAAGGGTATTCTGTATGGCTTTTCCAATGGAAACATGCTGTAACGGAAGGGTAGGAGCTGCTGGCTCTCATAACCACTTCCCCACCTCTTTCTTATCCTAGCTGCCACAAAAGCTGCCTGGTGCATGCCTCCTTCATGATATTTGAGAATGACAGTCAGGTAAAGTCGTCAGTGACTGGAAAATGGGAACCTACCTATTTTTAATTAGGGGACGAAGGAAGGTCTGGGGAATTACAGACTTGTGAACTTTACCTCAGTGCCTGGGAAAATCACAGAACAGATGCTCATGGGAAAATGTTAAGGCACATGAAAAACAAGGAGGTGGTCTAAGACAGCCAGCACAGTTTTAATAAGGGCAAATTTTACCTGGCCAAATTGGTCACCTTCTGTCTTGGGGTGACTGCAAAAGTTGACAAGGGAAGACCAAGAGATGACTTCTGTAAAGTCTTTGACACAGTCCTGTATGAAATCGCTGTCTCCAAATTGGAGAGACATGGATTTGATTGATGGGCTGTTCAGCAGATAAGGAATTGGTCAGAGAGCTGTGGTCAATGGCTCTGTGTCCTGGTGAAGGCCAGTGAGGAGTGGTTTTCCTCAGGGCTCTCTTTTGGGACTGGTGCTTTTCAGTATCTTTATAAATGACATTGACAGAGATCCAGGGCACCCTCAGCAAATCTACAGGTGGCACAAAGCTGAGCAGTGCAGCTGAAACAAAAGAAGGGATCTGTCCAGGGGAATCTGGACAAACAAGAGAAGTGGGTCCATGAGAACCTTATGAAGTTCAGCAACTGCAGGCGCAAGGACATGGATGGGGGCAATTCCAAACGTGAGGACAGACTGGGAGAAGAAGTCATTGAGACCAGCCCTGAGGAGAAGGACTTGGAGGTTCACAAGGATGAAAATTTGGACGTGAGGCAACAGTTTGCATTAGCAGCCCACAGAGCCAATTGTATCCTGGGCTGCATCAAAAGAAGTGTGCAGCTTGAGGGAGGTGATTATCCCCTCTACTCTGCTTTTGTGAAACCCTACCTGGAGTCCTCCATCCAGCTCTCATCTGGACTCTCTCATCCAAGTCTCAGCACAAGCCAAACACAGGTCTTTTGGAGAGAATACAAAAGAGAGACACAAAAATGATCAGAAGGCACTTCTCCTGTGAAGACAGAGAGCTGGGACAGTTGAGCATAGAGAAGGTCCCATGGAGACCTTATTGTGGTCTTTCAGTACTTAAAGGGGGCTTATGAAAAAGAAGGACAGGGAGTTATTATATGGCCAGGTAGTGTAAAAAGAGGCAATGAAATTAAACTTAAAGAGGGCAGGTTTAGATTAGATATTAGGAAGAAATTCTTCACAGAGAGGGTTGTGAGATACTGGCACAGGTTGCCCAGAGAACCTGTGGATGCTCCATCCCTGGAGTAAGGCCAGGCTGAAGGGGGCTTGAGCAATCCGTTCTTCTGGAAGGTGTCCTAGTCACAGCAGGAGGGATTGGAATTAGATGTTTAGGATGAGAGTACGGTATCTTACATACTGCGTCAGGAAAAATTTTGGTTGGACATGAGAAAGAATTTCTTCCAAGCCCAGGGGGGTGGTGAAGGTATGTAAAGAAAGACTGGATGCGGCACTTAGTGCCAAGGTCTAATTGACAAGATGGCTCTAGGACACAGATTGGACTCGACGGTCTCAGAGGTGTGTTCCAACCTCTGATAGATTCAGCGGTTCTGTGATCTTCAAGACCCCTTCCAACCCAAACCGTTCTACGACTCAGCGGTTCTGTGACACGGGGGCCACGGGAGGTGATCAGCGGCAGGGGGCTGAGCGGCAAAGCACTCAATTACTCCCTGCCGCCGGGACGGGCGGCATTTCCGGTGCGTTCGGCGGAGGACCCAAACAATAGCGGCGATATCGGCGGTGTCCCGCGGGCTGCAGCGCGGCGGGGGCGGCTGGACAGCTCCGCTGTGCGGCTGCTGCCTGGGGCGCGGCCGCCCCGCCCCGCCCGCGCTGCCCCGCGCCCGCTCGCTCGCCATTTTGCGCCGGGCGCCGCCGTGGGTGCTGCACCCTCAGCCTCCGCACCCTCAGCCTCCGCCCGCGCTGACGGCGCCCCGGCGCAGCAGGAGGAGGAGGAGGAGGCGCGGGGATGGAGAGCGATCGGCTGGAGAGCCCGGTGAGCGCGGGGGGAACCGGCGGGGCGCGGCCGCCGGGGCGGGGTGCGTCGTCCGTCTTCCTGTGCCGCGCGGGGGGCTGTAGGGTGCGTGCCTGCCTGCCCGTCCGTCCGTCTGTCTGTCTGCCTGTCGGTGCCGCCGGTCGGAGCCCGCGGGTCCGTGCCTGCCCGGCTGTCAGCGCAGCCGGGACGGCGGGCAGGGCTCGCAGGGAGCTCCGACGGGCGCGGTGAAGCGCGGAGGGGAAGCGCTCCCGGAGGGCGCCGGAGGAACGGGCGCTGCCGCTGGCGCTGCCTGCCCGACAGCCGGCAGGGGTCACGGAATTACTGAAGAGCCGCACCGATCCACGGACGGCTCTTTGTGCGACAGATAAAAGGCGTAAATAAGCAAACAAACAAATAAATAAGTGATGTTCCTGACTGGGAACTATTGACCTAACGAAGTCAAGACAGTTTCAGCCTTTAAACGTGAATTGCGCGTCAGGAAAGCCTGTTGTTTAACCTGTCTGACACTTAATTTCTCTTTTTTTTTTTTCCTCCTCCCTCCTTGTAAGCCAGCGAGCAAGCTAAACATATGGACTCCTATTGTTAACAAGTATGGTTGCATTCGTTTCACTAGGTCCTTGAGTGGAATTAAGACTACTCCCCTCCTTTCCTCCCCTGCAATGCAGACATGACCTAAAGATGAACTGAGTTTGCCTACTGGCAGTGCTCACTTCAGTTGAATGAACGCTGTCAGTGCATTCATAAATCTTAACTGAGATTTGTTTTAGCCAGAGAAGTGCCTTAAACCAGATAAAAGTGTGTGCATTTATTCTGCAGGGCCGGGGTTTGGTGACATATAGCAGTGCCATGAGTCTTGGTGGCTCATGTTTTCCTGCACTTACACTTGTTTATCCCTCTCTCTATCATGAAGGTTGCCATTAAAGGTATTGAAAGAGAGCTTATCTGCCCGGCATGCAAGGAACTGTTTACCCATCCACTGATCCTTCCTTGCCAGCACAATGTCTGTCACAAATGCGTGAAAGAAATACTTTTTGCATTTGAAGACTCCCTTGCTGATGGAGGCTCTGAATCCTCTAATCAGAGCAGTCCTCGAATTAGAATCTCTGCTTCTAGCATGGACAGAATTGACAGGATTAATAGAACAGGTAGGTATCAGAATTTGTGCATGTTTTCCTGATTTTATTACTAGCCTGTCTTGAGCTGAATGGTGTCTGCATTGGTAGAATGTCTTCCTGGTACTCCTGATGCGGTTATAGAGATGTTCTCTTGTTCATTTTGTGTCAAGAACAATGGGAATATTTTTAAGGACAATGCATTCTGTTTCATCTATAATAGATTTGTCTTTGTGGCATTCTATAAACCTTTATAACCACTGTGTTTGTTTATTTCTATATTTCAGTTACATGGAGATGCAATAGCATTGTGTTCAGTAGCATGGAGATGTAAATTTTGGTGATTTCATTGCCTGCCAGTGATTTGCTCTGGTTTCAACCAGCCCCAGTGCAGTAATTCTGACTTCCTTCTGGTAGACTTTTTTGTGTAGACTGTGCAAGCTAGTTTTGTCCTGCCCACTTCATTATGCATACAGTAAATGATTTTCCATTGGTTATGATTATTGTACAGTTGCAGATTTAAAAGACAGATGACTGTAAGCAGACAGCCCTAACAGCCTCCTTCATTGTGGTCTGCTCAAAGATTTAAGGAGTGCTTAGCTTTAGGACTCCTTATGCTCTTTGTGGTATCCTTGAAGAAAGATTCTTGCAGTCTTTGTAATCCACTGATGAGTTGGTCTGCTTTTATAAGATACATTGTAAGTGTAAGCTTTGTGCATACTTTACTTCTTGAAAGATAACTCATTTTGGCATTCAGGCTTTCTTCAAGCATAATTATCCACTTTAAAACCACACTTCACTGTGCTCTGGATGACTTACCAACTATTTAAATTTCATGTTTATAAAGTTCATCCTTCCCAGTTTTCACAGATCAAATGTGCAATTTCACCAGCTTCTTTTTACAGAACTATTTAGTACTGTTTAGTACTGAATTGTTAGTACTGGTACTCTTTCAAGTCAGTTGTTAAGCAAAAAGGCACTAGTTCTTGGTACTGTCCCACCACCACCACCCTGTCCTGAGATACATGTATACAAGTTGTTGCAGGAGTTGTGATCTTTAAGTCCACTGTGTGTTGCCACCATCTCAGCGAACTGATGGCAATATATCTCCTCATCTGAGTTGCTAACAGAGAGGTGATTGCTTTCCTAAAGACCTGTTTGGTGAGTAGCAAGGGAGGTTTGAGATTTATAAACAATGAGCTTCCCCCCTTACCTCAAAGAGCGTTGGGCAGATCACAGGAAAATTATCATCTCAGTTCAATTTTACAGAATGAAAAGCATATGGAAATGGAAGCATGAAAGAATAAATTTTTAAATTCAGATTATACTGTCTTTGCTTCTTATGTTACAGGCATTATAGTGCCATTGCTGTATCAAGTGTGAGATTTGCTCTCAAACCAGTTTTGTACCAGCAGTGGTCACCAGCTTGCAATTTACCTTTGCATAGTTGTTGTGGTGCATCTGGAATACTCATACTGTGCATTGCCTTGCTAAGTTGTCTTTGTGATCTGTAGGGGAATTTGCCGGAAAACAGCTCCCTAAGAGAGAAAATATAAGGAAAACATCCAAAGTGGGGTTGCACATGTGTAACAAAAACCCACTAGAACTTCTGGGAGGCTTGTGCAGGGCATGCCAGTGTCAAGACCTTAGTGTCACATTTCAAAATGCATATGACACCTTCTTCCCACTGTGGGGTTTATAATTTTTTTTTTCCCACTGAAAGAATTCCTCATGTCTCCATGAGGAATATAATCTATTTAAAATGGGTTGGCATTTAAATTCTTGGTATGCCAGAAGGAGCTGGTCTGTATTTGTTCTGTATTTGTTGTGCACACAGCTTGGATTTACAAGTACAATTTATCTTAATGTAAAAACAACAGAACTCATTGAAAAGGAGTGTATGTGCTGTTTATAATCCAGTATGTTGGTTTAAAAATACTTCTCTGTTTATATTGTATTCAAAATAATTTTAATTAACCAAATCTTGCTGTATATAGCATGTAAATGAAGGATATTTCTAATTGCTGTTCCATTATCTCTAATGTTACTGTAATTAGAGTGTTGGTGTAATTAAAGCATGTAATGTGGTTATGTTGACACTTCTGTGAATGTTTGAAATATCTCTCCCTGTGCCACTCACCCCCAATGCCTTCTTTCTCCCTTTTCCTGTTCTGCTTAAATCTTAGAGTTGTTTGATATGCTAGGAAATTAAACATTCTTGCCTTTCAACCCTGCAGGAGTTTAACAGCCACAGGAGAGAAAAGAGTTGATGCTTTTCATGTGAACCATTGTAAACCAATGGTATATCTCATTTTTTGATGTCTAAACAGCTCTCTGTTCATTGTTCACAGCCTCACAGAGGAGGTCTTTTGTGTGCAGAGGTAGAAATGCTTCACTTCTTGTGTTGGCTAGAGATAGTATAGCGTTTAGATCTCAAGTTAAATATTGTTGGTTAGCATAGAGCTTTTTGTCAGTGGTCAAGTCCACAAAAAAGCTTTTGCAGTGAGCAAAGGTACAGCAAAGAAGTTCTATAAGGACAGCTTTTCATTCTGTAAAAGACTGATTTGAAGGTCAACTGGACTGGAATTCAGTTAAGGGTTGGGTTATATCTTTTTCCTGAATATACATTGTGTGCAAAAATGCACACAGAACCCCAGCAATCACCACACCCCCTCCTCCACCCCCTGCTTTTTAATTTTCAGGAGTTTACGTTCTCAAGGTTCAATGAAACTGCTGTCTTACTAGTAATGAAGTGTGATTACTGGATTGAGCTTCCTTATGTTTATAGGTGGTGTTTGGCCATAGCTTCTAAATGTAATGTAATATTGTATCTAAGTTCTTTATTGTATCTAAGCCTGCTTAATTTGATGAAGACCAGATTGTTGATATGAGTAGGTAGTTCTGAATCTCACAGTTTATCACAGCACATGAATATGTGAGGAAAACTAAACATTTTACACTTATAGACTTGTAATATTTGGTGTGTCTAATGACACAATCAGTTGAAGGATAGTCAGTCTTTTAATTATATCTCATTTACAAAATTGAACTCAACTAAGCAGTTCAGTCACTGTGTGAACTTTTTTAATACTGATTGCTTTTTTTTAAATGTAATGGTTGGTAAAAAATGGAAGAAAAAGTCCCCAAATTCCTTGTTGCCACACTATCAGCAGACACATGACCAATGCATAGGATTATGGTGTCCTTCAAGAAAGTTGTGAACTGAGCTAAACACAGGTCTGAATTTCACACTCAGTGAGGACAAAGCAGCTGATGGGAAGAGGAAGTTTAAATTGCCACAGTTGAAGGCTGAAAGTGTCATGAAACAGTGATACCATATGTTCCCATCAGACCTCTTGGAAAGCTGTCTGTGTCTGCTCTTTTTTGTGTTTCTGCTCTTTTTTGATTTGTGAAAAAATAAAGTATTTAAAAATAACATTTTAACTCTTCTAGCTGCTCTTATGAGGCCTCTCCCTCCCTTCCTTTTCCCTTTCCCCTTTCCTTCCTTCCTCTCCCCTCTCTCTTTCTCTCCCCCTTCCCTCTTTACCCCTTTCACTTGCTATCCCAATCCACTTTTTCCCCTTCTCTTTTTCTTTCCCTCTAAAAGCTCATCCAAGAACATTAACTGAGTTATGGGGTGGCAATATATATATTTCTATTTTAAAAACACCCAACCTTTCAAGAGAATCCAGTTGACTTTTAAATCTTTTTTTTAAAACTTTCACACATTTAGTATCCATGTCTTCCACAATCATAGAATTCTGGTAATACTGTTTACTTGAAAAACACAGCTTTAAGATGTCTTATCCCTTTGCAAGCCATTCACTACAGCTTGGACTCTTCAACATTTTAAGTGATGATGTGTGAACTTTGTCTTTAAAGAACATACTTAAGATAGCTCTTTGACTTGAGTCTTTGCAGTCATTATGGTAATACTTGTGAGTCTGAGTGTATGTTGTGAATTTTTTTTTTGTAACTGATTGAGCAACTTATTGCAAGTGGAGCAATCTGTTTACAAATCACAGTGGAAAATTTCACGTGATGATTTCTAATATTTCACAAAATACATTATCCTTGTGGTAAACTGAATTGGCAAGGTGTATAAGAGAATGTGGGTAGGAACTAGGTTTCTATGAGCTGCACATCTAAATATGTATACAAAATCCAAGGGGCCTGTTGCTGTATTTTTTTTTTTTTTTTGTGTGTGTGTTTTTTGTTTATTTGCATTTTTTTATAATATTACCAGAATTTAGTTTCAGCAAATTGGACACAATACAGATAGGAAAGACAAACTAATTCATTACTTCATCAGTGCGTTCTTCTTAAAATACGAATGCAGAAATCCTTTAAGCAGAAAGCAAACTAGAGTGCTAATATTTTAACACTCACTGGGCAAAAAGAGAATGTATTTCCTTATTTTTTGAGTATCAAAGTGGCAGAACATGCCAAGAAGATTAGCAAATACATTTCCAGGATTTAAAACAGGAAAAAACCCCCAACCTAGACTTTCCCAGGTGCTGTCAGTGAAAAGGGATGAGACATCTGAAGGTGTGCAGGACTTCCTTGTCACTGGATTGCTTTCTGTAAACAATGTCACCAGTCTTTGCAGAGCATGGCTCATGATGACAATCTCATTTCGGTCCACCACAGGCAGAATGAAAGGCCTCCATTGGGCTGGATATGAATTTCAGATTGTAAATTTCAGATTGTATTTTTAAACTTGACCACTGCACCATGTTGTTTTTTTTCCCTTGTTATCTTGCTTTGTCATTGTTTGCTCTCTGCTCTAGCATACTACTTGTAGGCAGCCCCTACATGTGCCACATTGTATGATTATTTTCTTAGTTTCAGCAAATGTATGTATTCTAGATCACTTTTTGTAGCTCTTGTCTGCATGGCACTGCATGTGAAGTCGTCTTTTTATCTAGGACATTGTAGAAGTCTGTGTAGAAGATTTCTCTGTGTTCCTGTGTGCAGTGCTAGCTTGGAGCATACACTGGAAATACAGTTTGTGTTTCACTGTTGTTGCTGTGCCTTGCATGCGTGTGTTGCTGTGTATGCCAAGTTATAGATACTGCAGGATGTGCAGTAATTAATTCACTTCAAGTAAGTACTAGAAAAATGTGAAATCAGACAAAAATCTCTGCTCCCTTAGGAAGAGAGTTGCATACACGTGCCTTGTGTCACCCATCCTGTTCTGTAAATGCAGCCTAGCTGTTCTGCTCAGAACTTACAGAAAGGCATGAGACCAAGCTGGGTGGGAGACTATCAGTACATGCACATTTATCCTTGCTCTGATTGTGACTTCTTAGCTGACAGTCAGGAATAACTACCACAGGTCAAATTTTAAAGATATTTAAAGGAACTAATTCCTCATAGGAGTGTTGGTTTGTTGTTTTATTTGAAGGGAGTGGAAAGGGTATGATAGGAATGGTGGTTTTGGATTGTTAGGTGAAGGAGCAACAGGAAAGCAGCCTAAGGCAAGTGTATTTTGGGTGGTGTCACAGGACACTTCAGAAAGAAATAAAGCATTAACATTTTTGATGTGAAAATACAGATTAAATACAGAGAAGAACAAATTTCATTTTCTGAAGAAGAGCCAAGTTCAACACTAAAATTCAGCTTTACAAATTTGCTAGTGGTCTGCTTTCATCTGGAATAGAGTTAATTATATACTGGAGTATATATTGGAGGGATAACAATAATAAAAATAATAATAATACAAAAGGGAGAGAGGAATAAAATCCAAGAGAAACAAGTGATGCAAAATACAACCGTTCACCCAGTGGCCACCCTGTTGCACCTGTCTGCCCCTAGTTTATGTCTTGGACATGACGTACTGTGGTATGGAATATCCATTTAGCTGTTTGGGTCAGCTGTCCTGGCAGTTCTCCCTCCCAGCTTTTCATGCACCTGCTCCCTGGTGAAGCGTGGAGAACTGGAAAGTCCTGGATTTAGGGTAAGCACTACTTAGCAACAGCCAAAATATCAGTGTGTAATAATCTCATACTGAATCTAAACCCCAGCACTGCACCAGCTACTAAGAAAACTATCTCTAACCCAGATGAAATCAGGACAGTTAGTTGCAGTTAATATGCAGTGCTGTCTAAGAGATTTTAAAACAATGCACCAGCACTAGAGAAGATGGGGTTTTTTTGTTCCTTTGTAAGGGGAAGCTGAGAGGATACAAGTTAAGCCTAAATACTGGCTTAGCCTGCTTTTGAAATACATAAAGGATTCTTTCTGGTAGTTGCAGCCTGTAGGTTCATGAGAAAGATGGCATGCACTCCTGGTTTGATAACCTCAGGAGTATTACCTTTGGAATAATCACTGAGTCTGTTAACCCATCTCCTTAACACACTCAAAAGGCTTCTTAAATTAGTGGCTTTTCTTGAGCCTGTGATTTTATTTTGGAGAGAGGGAGAAATTTGTGTGTAGCTTTTCGGTAGGAATGTCGCTTCTCTGCAGTTTTCCCTTTGGAAATTAATAAAGATAGATGAATGTATGCTGTTTAACAGATCCCTATTAACCACAGATCTGTGGTTCCTCAGTTCAGGGTAAAGTAACCTCTTAGATATAACTACCTCAGTTTCCCCTTTGGTGTTCAGGGTTGATTTAGCAGCCTTCCCTTATTGAGGCCTTTCAGAAGGGGCCGAGTCAGTCTCAGAATTTTTTGATTAAATGGTTTGGCTGAGATGTCATACTGTCCCCTCATTTTACTGTTTGTTTTTTTTTTTTATGATGCCTCTTGGGATAAGTAAAGTAAGTTTAAACTCAACCAAAGCAAACCTCAGGGAGCTCAAGGTTGGCTATATATTTCTGTTGCTCTGGGAGTAAGCATTTTTCACTTCAATATGTTAGGAAGCTGTCGCTCTCTATACAGGTAACCTGTATAGAGAGCAACAGCTTCCTAACATATTGAAGTGCATCTCTATACAGTTAAGTCTAAAACCACTTGGCTTCTATGAGGTTTTGTGTTTATTATTTTGAAAAGTTACAGCTTGAGCGCATCCAAAACTAGAAAAAGAAGATAGAATTGGAAGAGCTAAATTTATCTTAACATAAAATTAAGTTTTAGAGTTTGTAATGTCCCTTGGAGTCAGACATTACACTACTTTGTCAGGACAATTGTATTCTCTTTGGCTTGGCAGACTGCATATGAATTGGTGGTGTACTGGTCTGGACAATGTGTCACAGTCTGGAATTGGTTCATAAATTCCTGTGCTTCTTTTAAAATCTAAACCCATGTGGATTATGCATCCTAAGCTGGGTTTTGGTGTCTACACAGGCAGAAAACGTAATTCACTGACTCCTCGATCGACTCTGTTTCCTTGTCCAAGTTGCCAGCGGGATATTGACCTCGGAGAGCGTGGCATCAATGGCTTATTTCGCAACTTCACTTTGGAAACTATTGTGGAAAGATACAGACAGGCAGCCAGGGCAGCCATTGCTATTATGTGTGATTTCTGCAAACCTCCACCTCAGGAGTCCACAAAGAGCTGCATGGACTGCAGTGCAAGCTACTGCAATGAATGTTTCAAAATGCACCATCCTTGGGGAACGGCGAAGGCCCAGCATGAATATGTAGGACCAACCACCAATTTCAGACCCAAGGTAAGTGTACTGTGCCTTACAGAATCTGGGTTGCAGCATTCCCATGTAGCTGCAGACATATCTGTGCAATGGTGGTTGCTTCTTAGGACCATGATTGCTTTATTGACTATTGCTGTTATTTACTGAGTGAACAAGAAGCTTTTGCTCCTTGCTGATGGTCAAGTGGTTGTTGTTGAAGGGGACATTGAGAACATACTTGAAGGGTCCGTTTTTTACTTTGTGGAATGGCCTGTGTTACTTGTGGGTTTTTTTTGGTTTTTTTTTTTTGAAAGCTTAATGATCACAGAATATTTTAAGTTGGAAGGATCACCAGTGCAGCTTTTAAGAGAATGGTTCATATAGGGATTGAATCCATACCCTTGAT
Organism: Certhia americana; assembly: GCA_018697195.1. Lineage (NCBI taxonomy): Eukaryota > Metazoa > Chordata > Aves > Passeriformes > Certhiidae > Certhia > Certhia americana. The sequence goes on from CM031878.1 coordinate 67,848,168, forward strand.
TTTTTGGCACCCTGCTCTTGAGCATACAGAATAGGATTTCCTAGGGAGGATGCCTCTGTGGGGCAAACTTAAAGACCCCAACACACCTGGCCTCTTCCATGCCCCTGTTAGGCACATCCCCTTTGGATGCTTTGTGCTTGAACTTGGTCCATCACCAAGCATCTTCTTTCTCTCCTTCGTTGCATCTAAGAAGAGCAAAAGGTGGAGTTAAGATCTTCATTATTATTACACCATAGTTTTTTATCTATAGCAGAAGAAATAAAAATGTCTGCTTTATACACTGGTGCTGCTGTTGCTGCATTCAGACAAAACAGTGATAACAAAATGATGACACCTTTGTGTCTCATGCCGTGCTTGATGCAGTACCTGGCAGTTCCTCTTTGAATTTCTTGTATCATGGATGTTACATGTCACCTGCTGAGCAAGATGCCATCTTGCTCAGCAGGTACCACAGTAATGGCCTTAATGTCCCACCACGTGCTGTGTTCCTGTGCCTCCTTGTTAGATGTCCCACAGATGCCAGAAAAGCTGATGGTCAACGAGTCCTGATTAATTATGATTTAATTAAGTAAATTTGATTAATGTGGAATGAGGAAGAAGCTCTGGCAGGCTGGTGTACCTTCCTTCTGAGACTGGAAAAATTTGAGCCTCTAAAGTTAGCAAGCTGGTAGATAGCAAACATCCCGAAGTCCACTTTGTGGTGTTTTCCTTGAGTCTGAAACATTAATTCCAGTTAAAAGTGAGCACGTGCTTCATGTGCTATCAAATGTGCTTGCACACACAGTGTGAAATGTCTCTCTCTTGGGTAAATGAGAAGGATGGAAGTTTGCATACTGTCTTCTAGCTCTTGCTGTAAAATGCTATACAGCTCCTTAAAAACTTTCCTTCTGTGGCATCTAGACCCTCACAGCTACAACATTGCTATTTGAAAATACCAGAGGCATCTTGTGGTCCCTGTGCACTCCTAAAAGTGCCCTATGGTGTTTTACTACATGCAGACTGGATTCAGGCTTAAAAGTCAGTAGGTGAATTCTCTTGAAACAGAGCAAGATGGGATGAAGTGGTTTAGATTATTCTGACACTGATCTATTGAGTATGTGTGCACATGTAGGATTTAGCATTTCGAATTATATGTGAAGACAAGAAGAGGAAAAAAAAGGAGAAAGGCATAGTGTAGTTAACTTCAGACAACTACTTTTTTGAAAAGCTTCCCAACAGTGGTAAGCTGATCTTTACTGTGCTAGTATAGAAACTTTTCTGAGGACTGTTTGAGCTTAAATATAAAGAAAGAAAAGTGTGTTTTTCATTGCACTGCAATTTTAAGACCTTAGCTGAAAGCATGAAGTATTTGTTTATTTCATAAAAAATGTTCTCAGTCACTACATTAATTTACAACCAGGCTGGAGAGCACTTTGTAGCATGTGTGGTGGGGATGGGAGAAACACATACTGGGCTGCTTGTTCTTGAGTTTTGAGAGAAGACAAGGCAGTCTGCTGACCTCTGCTGTCTCTTGCTTGCAGGCTGTAATTTTTTCCTTATATGAGGAGATGAATAAAAATAGAGATTTTCTGTGAGGTGTGGCTATACACTGCTGTGGGAAAATCACTTCCACAGACTAATTAAATGACTGTAGTTTTTGGAGATGTTTGCCTGCACAGCTGACTTTCTTGGCAGCTTCCTTTCTTCCCTTTATTATTTCCTTCCAAATCCAGTAGTCAATCCAAATGGGATTGCTAACTGTGTATTTGGCTTAATAATAGTCTTAAGGTGATGGTGAGACTGGTGTCTTTGGGCTTTTCACCATAGTCCAAGATAACATTTGAGATTTGAAAGCTGGTTTCAGGTTTTAGCTAATTGTGTCCATATTTGTGCTGTTCACAATCTTCTATTTTTATGCCCTTTTCTGACCTTTCTTTTGTGGGGGCATATTGAAACTGAAAAGCTTCCTCAAAAGTTCCTCTTTGGTAACTTCTAGGGAATAGATGACCCAAATGTTGTTTTTCAGTGCTCTAGAATGAGGCAAAGCAAGCATTGTCTACACACACACAAATGCTTTGTATGGTTTAATCTGTTGCTGGAACTTGGACTTGAGCAGCACTTTTTTTAACTCTTTGAGTGTTTATTTCAATATGTTCATTTTTTGAAAGATGATTTTTAGCAAACATATCTTTCTTGCAATTCTGTTTTGAGCTAATTCTGGAAGTAGCACTCAGTGTGAACAGCTTGTAACTGGAGTAAGACAGAAAGACTGAAACACTGGAGTCTTTTGTCTCTAAAATGACTAGCTGGTGGTGGTGGCGGTTGCACTTTTTGTTGCTCCAAGAGCGATGGGTAGGTGGTTTATCAAAATCTAGTTTAGACTTAAATTGCTACAGTGTTATGTCAGCTCTTGCTTTAAGAAACAGTTCATAGTTTTTGCAAGAGATGCTGTCAGGAGCATGGTTTAGTTTGACAGGCTGGGTGTGTTATATACTGCATTTACAGCTCTGAGCCAGGAGTGTAGGGTGCTGGAGGCATTGCAAACAACATGGGCAGTGTTTAGCAAATGAATGATTGCTGTATGGAGGCTACACAGACACTGCCAGAGGTTTACTTACTGTAAACATTGTGAAACTGTGAGTGTTCATCTGCTGGCTTTCAATGGCACTGACAAATATAGAAGGTAGAAGATAAACTGACTATAAAATTCACTGATGAAATCACATGCTGCTTTAGGTTGATCGGGTGTTTTAATTTTTTTTGACAACCTCCATTTTTGGAAGTACACCTGTATTGTCTCCGCTCTTTTCTCTTTTTTTTCCCCCAGATTTTGATGTGTCCAGAACATGAAATGGAGAGAGTAAACATGTACTGTGAAATCTGCAGAAGGCCTGTTTGTCATCTTTGCAAACTGGGTGGAGGTCATGCAAACCATAGAGTAACTACCATGAGCACTGCCTACAAAACCCTTAAGGTAAAAGAAAATATCATTGGACCTGGCCTTAAGAAGGGGAAGAGTATTTCTTATGTGAGGACAAACTCCCACTAGATAGAAGCCAGGATGTGTGTTTAGGAGACTCTGAGCTAGTCTAGTCTTGAGGCCTGTTGTTGTGCAACACTGGTTAATGCATATATTATTGTGATTTAGGGCATATTTTAGAAGCTAAACTGCATTTGCAATGATGCTTGAAACATCAAGCATCAACCCCTGAAAAGTGCTTTCCTTTTATTTCAGCTAATTGTACAGCAGTACAGACAATGCAGAAGGTTTAAGCAGTTAATCAACTTTATAATCAACTTTTTTTAACGTAAGTGTTTGGGTAGCTTGTGGTAGAGGATACTTGAGAAGCACTTCTGAAGCATCTGTTGATGTCTTTGTATGTATCTTTATGTATTTTTGAAGCTGCATAGCTGTTAATTTCCTAAGCAAAGCACAACAGAGAAGACTTGCAAATATCCATTTACTATTAAAGATGTCACCTACTTCCTCTTCTTCCTTTTCTTCCTCTCTTGCTCTCAGGAGAAAAAAAAAAGAAGAAAAAGAAAGACCATATTAGCTTGCCTCATGCTCTTTGGCCTCCTTAGCAGTTTGCCAGGCTTTTCTTGTACAACTGCTAACTTTTGCCGCTAAGGAAGCATAGGGACACTCATAAATCTGTGATTTGAACTATTCATTTTTCTAGCAACTCTTACTACAAATGAGTTAATAACTATCAACTCCTTTCTGTAAGTTGAATGTCCTGAAGCCTCTTTTTCCCAGCCTAAGAGAGGGTGATTCCTGGGTGATTGGGAGCTAGCTGACGTTGTTGCCTCTGACCCTTAGAGCTGTACAACCAGTCTCACTCACAGTTGCTTTGCAGTCACTGCAGGTCACCAATCAATTCTCCACAGGACTGTTGCTCATAACTGGTGTCACACCATTGTCCTTGTGGCTAGATAAACTGAGGACTAGCTGGATGATCTGCCTGTGCTGGTTGTCACTTTGTGTGAGATGTCCTATTCTTGCTGTTTTATTTCAACAGGAGAAGCTTTCAAAAGACATTGAGTACCTCATCAGCAAGGAGAGCCAGGTGAAAGCTCACATCACACAGCTGGAGCTGCTGTTGAAAGAAACAGAGGTAAGAGTGGCTTGCAGGTTGTCTGGGGTTGGCCTTTGTACAGACACAGGAAGGATTCAAAACTGTTTTCAAACTTTGGGTTTTTCAGTTAAGTAGGAAAACAATTTTTGAACTGTTTATGGTAGTACTGAATCACGCATGGCAAGACCTAGTGCTGCCAGTATGGGAAGAGGACAGAGGGATGTTAATTTTTGAGTACTGCTGTAAATTTAAATGAAATAAAACTTACTTGATACCTTAACCAAAGTGGGTTAAACATAGGGCATTTGTATATTTATGATGGCACATTATTTATGCTGTTTACTTCGAGAAAGTCAGAGTTAAGGGCAAAATCTCCCTGCAGAAGAGTCACATAACAAGCTGAAAAACATGAAGGCAGAAATTGTAGAAGTTCCTGGTAGTGGTGTATTTTGATTATAGATTGCCTCTGTGTTTTGTAGATCTTTTATCCAGGGCAGTAGTCAGAAGTGGCACTGTGGTTCAGAGGGCATACAGAAGAAGCTGGGCTGGACCCTCAGTTCAGGGTGATTGGGGAAGGTGGAAGAGCATCTAGCTCTTGGGCATGAAGACTTCAGACTGATGTGTTTTTACAATGCTTTTTCATGAACTTTCTAGACAAATGTAATGCATAACTCAAGTCATAATCAGAGGAATACTTCCCTGCTCTTCATTCTCTGTTAAAGACAGCAAATGCTGACTAGCTTGGCCGGTGTGCTGATCTCATTTTGTGTGTTGAATAGCATAACAAAGCTCATTACTCTTGTCTGTCAAATAGTTGACTAGATTACTGTGATGTCTTGAACAACCTTAAGTATGTTTCTGTACAAAGCCACAGTGGTATGGAATCTGTCTGAAATGTCTTTTGTTTGCTCCTAGTGCAACAGTGAAAGAGCTAAACAAGAAGCATCTCAGAGTTTTGAGAAATTATATTATGTCCTGGAAGAGAAGAAATCTGCGGCTCTTAGGGCAATTGAAACTTCTAAGAACATAAGGCTGGAAAAACTGCAATCACAAGTTGAAGAACACCAAGGGCTCCTGGAAAATAATGGCCTCGTAGGATATGCTCAAGAAGTGCTTAAGGAAACTGACCCCTCCTGTTTTGTTCAAATAGCAAAACAACTTCATGTCAGGTATCTTAAATATTTATCTTCTGTTTGAGTTTCCAGGATGTCTGTGCAGTTGTATTCTTGGGAGAGGGTCCTGTTCATGTTCAGTTGGAATTGCTGCATTAGAGTAGGCATTAGGAAACAATACTTGGGAGAGGAGTGCTCTGAATGCCACAATGCCTAGCCTTCAGTGGGACTGCAGTGAAAAGGTAGTCTGTTTAGCTCCCTGACAAAATCCTTGTCCCAGAGATTTTATCAGGTATTTGCAAGTTATTCTAAAGGTCTCTTCTGGCTTTAAGCTCTTTGATCTTTGTGTTCTCTACTAGTACCTCACATCAGTTTGTTTTTTGAACATAATGTTCCAAATGGTTTAAATGCTTTGCCAACTGAATGACTACCTGTTCAAAAGGCCTTTAAATTTGGCATTTGAGAATCTTACTAGAGAGACAAATATTTCTGAGGAATAAGTCATATAATAATTTCTGGTCCGTAAGTACATGAAAGCAGAACATTTTTTAAAACAAAACCTAGCATTTTCACTTTAAGGAATGTCTAACTTAAATTGCTTTTTTTCTCTTGCACAATCTCACTTCTGTGTTTTCAGAATCCAAAAAGCTACTGAGTCTCTGAGGAGCTTTAGGCCAGCAGCTGAAACTACTTTTGAAGACTTTGTGGTGGACACTGCCAAGCAAGAAGACATCCTTGGTGATTTGTCCTTCCATTCCAATGGTAAATTCTGACAGCAGTAGGTCTTTCTCAAGTTTGAGCTTTAAGGGCTCCTCTGGAGAAAGAGGAGTTCAAAAACTTGAACAGGGCAGCAGTTACAGAGCTCAGTGTTGTGACTTGCATTGTTCCTTCTGCTTCCACAATTCAGAAAGCATTACCTGGTAGCAGTGTTAGTTTCAGCTTTCATAAAGAAGCTAAAATGAAGTTACCTTCAGTACCAGTTTGCACTGGCTTCCAAAATATTGTAATTACATAACACTCAGTCTTTCTAAAAGCTTTTTACTGTATGACAGAAAATAATAGTTTTTAAAGCTGCCAGGAAAATAAAAAAAGGCTCAAGCCCTTCAAAGTAAAAACAGAAAATAGGGTATTTATTTAAGTGTATGAACAGAGAACCATCCTCATCTGTTCCTTTTAACTGAGAGAGTCAGATTCACCCCTTTAATAGTGCTATAGCTCAACAAAGCAGTTATGTCTTGGTTTAAGGCAGTTTCAAGAGGTGGATGCTTTTAAATGAGTCTCATGCCAATATAGTTTTAACCAATCACTTTCCACCAATAAGGAAAAACAAATATGAGTAGATAGAAGTGGAAAAATAACAGTTTAATGAAAAAAGAAAATAGCAACAGGCCAAAAATAACATTAATTGTCCATAGTTACAAAGTGGCTGAACTCTCACAGGGGCACAGATAGATTTGGAATACAATAACATTTTGGGTTACCCAGGACTGGTTGTATGGCTAACTCTGAAACAACATGAATCTAAATTTTAGAGATCTTTTTTATTATGTGTTCCAGGTCTAGAAACACCAGAAATCAACGAAGAGCAGAGCAGAATATACAGCAAAGCTCTGATCAGCTGGGAAAGCCCTGGGAAGACAGATTCAGCTGATAGCTATGTTCTTGAATATCATAAGCTTAATAAAGAAGAGGAGAGTGTGACATGGCAGAAGACTGAAGTCTGTGGCAAGAGCAAAGTATTATCTGATCTTGATGATGACAGCAGCTATGCCTTTAGAGTTCGAGGATACAAAGGGTCCATCTGTAGCCTTTGGAGCCGAGAAGTTATTATGCATACTCCTCCAGCTCCAGGTATGGTTTTTTTTTTATTTCCATCAGTGTGAAGTGCTGAAAGTAGTTTCCAGTAGCTCCCAGATGTTTCCTATCAGTTACCAGATGTCTGTTACCCGTTTCAAAAATGCTTAGAAGCACTGTTAGAGGTTAAGTAGGTAACATACAGAGGCTGTTAGCTTGCATGACATTCCTGGTAGCATTTAAAAGTGACAAATTCTAATGCAGGTATGACTTAAAATGTAGTTTATAAGCACAGAAGGCCAAATCCATAACTAAGCAGAATATTTTCGGGATACTGTTTTTCAGTTTTCAGTTTTCTTTTTGATGACAAATGTGGGTACAACAATGAACATCTCCAGCTGAACTCAAGAAGAACTTCTGTGGAAAGTAGGGCTGGATTTCCTCTGCTTCTGGGATCTGAGCGCTTACAGGTTGGCTGCTACACGACTCTGGATTACCTCATTGGCGACACTGGGATTGCCAAAGGGAAGCACTTCTGGGCATTTAGTGTGGAAGCCTATTCATACCTGGTGAAAGTGGGAGTTGTTCCCAGCAGCAAGATACAGAAATTGTTCCACAATACCCATGATGTGACCAGTCCAAGGTAAATTGCATACTCTTGCTTTAAAGCATGTTTTACTTAAGGAGATGGCTTTTTAAAAAAAAAAATAAATTAAGAGCAAGTCTGGTCTCAGTTAGTATGCAAGGTAAACCTAACCAGTGAAAAGATTGAAGTATATGATTGCAAGCAGGTTTTCCTGTTCATCCCTTACTATTAGCAGAAAGATGTCCTGATTATCCAGAGGCCTATTTTTTTTCTTTTTGGGAAAGAAGTCAGGTTCCTGTAGATGCCAAGGAACGTCAGTTAAAGCAAGAAGGTTAAAAATAAGCATAAGTTTTAAGATTGAAGCAATGCTTAATTATCAATAGTATGACTCTGCCTTAATTCCCTTAGCATACAAGGTTTGGCAGCCTTTCAGAGGTACACTGAACATATGTTCACTGTACATATTTGTATGGTTTTGCAGTAGCTGTATCACAGTGTGTTCCAAGTCACTGGTTTACCCCAGGCTACATGCTTATATATTGTATCAGAGTGCTACTGAGCACAAGCCAAAGTACAGTGGACAAACCAGTAAAAATATTTCCATCTCACAGTTAGAGTTGTAGCAAGCCTAGACATGTGTAGGAACTGCAGGCAGGAAGGCTATCTCCTGGGGACTCTTTTTCAGAAATTTAACAAATGTTTGGCTTCCTCCTGTATAACATGTGGAAAATGTGTCAGCACAGTCCTGAACTGCTTAAAGCCAGACGGAGCCATTTGCAAAGTGAGAAATTAGATCTAAATGTCCTGCTTTCTTTTTACGTCTCCACACAGACATTGCAGAATTTTAGCTGACACAGAAACAACTGGGCAGCTAAAGCACAAGCATCCCAAAACTGAAATCCAAAGTAGAGAATGTCTGTACTGAAGAGTGTGTGCTTCTCCCTGTGTCCTTATCTGGGGACAGATGTGGAAGGAAAAGCATGTAAACTGACCAAATATGTCTGCAGACTCTTCAGTAATCATCTGGGAAACTGTTCAGGGAAGTCTTCAGACAGAGCACTTAAAAAAACCCCTAAACTTAAACCACTAAAACGCTACTTTTTGTTTTGTGAATTTTACAGATACTGTAACATAGCAGCATCATGGAAAGCTCACAGAACATGTTCTTGTCTGTAAGAATTGGTCTTATTTGCTAAATTACTTCTCAAGTTAATTAATTTACCATACCTGTAAGTTCATTAATGATTGCCTAGCATATTTAGATACGTCCACTCCTTAGTAAAGCCTTCTGTGATCTTGTCCTTGTTGGAATTCAGCTGTTACTGTTTGAAGTAACACAAGTGAGTCTTCTTCATCTACAAAACGCATTTTCCTTCCTGGCTTAAATATGTGTAACTGGTGTAAGCAAAGCCTGGTGGGATGAGTGCTGGGACTGGAGTGCACTGTTTGTTACAGGCTCTTCAGAGGGACAGGCAGGACAGATGAGGTGGGAGTGGCATTGTCTGTAACATAATGTCTGGAATGTATGGAGCCTGCAGCTGGCAATGCCTCAGTTGAGACCCTCTGGGTAAGGATGAAGGGACAAACAAAGTGGATGTCATTGTGGGGATCTATTACAGGCCACACAGCCAAGATGAAGACACTGATGAATTATTTGTTAAGGAACTAAGGAATATCTCTATCAACCCCCCTTGTCTTTGTACGGCACTTCAGCTTGCCAGATGTTAACTGGGAGCACCACATAGATACAAACAGGTCCAGAAGAGTCCTAAAACACCTGGATGATAAGTTCTTGGTATGAGTACTAAGGGCTTAGCCAGCTGAGAAAGGTGCCCTCCTTGAGTTTTGCCTTGTCAATAGAGAGGTTCTCTTGAGCAGAGTGGAGATGAGTGGCCATCTTGGCCACAGTGATCACAGAGCATCAAATTGTTGTCAGGAGGGGAAGTGCCAGCAAAGCCTCAGCTCTGGACATGAGAAGAACAAACTTCAGGCTGCTCAGGCACTAAGCAGTAAAGTCCCCTGGGAGACTGCTATTGGAGGTGCTGAGGCTCATCAGTGCTGGTCACTTTTTAAGTACCACCTCCTAAGGGTACAGGAGCAGGTAATTCCAAAATGTCATGAGACAAGCAGGTGAGACAGTAAGCAGGGTAAGCAGAGATCTTCTAAAGTTAAGGAAAAAAAAAAAAAAAAAAAAAAGGGTATGGCCAATAGAAGCAAGGTTGGGCAATGTGGGAGAAATAAAGAGAAGCTGCTTGACATCTGGGGGAGAAAATTCACATGGCCAAAGCCCAACTGGAGTTGAAGCTGGCCAGAACTGTCAGGAACAATAAAAGGAGTTTTTAAAAAATCTGTTAATAGGAAAAGGCAGTCAGAAATACCATTGACCTATTACAGGAGGAGGATAGTCATCTCACTATGAGGGACAGAGATAAGACAGGGGTGTTAAATACTTTATTGACCTTGGTTTTCAACACCAGTAGTGGGCTTTGGGGGTCCCAGAACTTGAGAACTACAACTGTGAGAATGATAATTTCTCAGCCAACCCCAAATTTGTGCAGGATTTGCTGTTCCACCTGAATCCCCATAAGTCTGTGGGGCTTGATGGAATTCATCCTAGGGTACTGAGCGGGCTGATGTCATTGCAAGACTTCTCTGATGCTTCAATGGTCTTTGGAAGTGCCAGTCAACTGGAAGCTGGCAAATGTTGTCCCAGTTTTCAGCCTGGCAGGAAAGATGACCCTGGTAATTTCAGACCTGTCAGTCTCATTTCAGTGACTGGTAAATTTATGGAGAAGACTATTCTGGGAATTACTAAACAACACCTGAAGGACAATGAAGTCACCAGGGGAAAGCCCTGCTTGAAAAACTTATTTCCTTTCATGACAAGGTAACCCACCTAGCTGATCAAGGGAAGCCAGTTGATGTAATCTTGTTGAAGTTCAGTAAAGACTTTAATGCTGTCTCTCCCAGATTTCTTCTGGATAAACTGTTCAGCAAACAGCTGGATAAAGACATTGTGTGATGGGTAAGCAACTGGCTCATGTTTTGGGCACAAAGGGTTACAGTGAATGAGGTGACACCAGACTGGTGACCTGTCACCAGTGGATGTCACTAGTGAAAGCCAGTGGATGTAATCTTTTTGGATTTCATCAGAGCTTTCAATACTGTCTCTCTCACAATAATATTAGTGCTGGTAAAATATCCAGCACTCAGCTGGATAAACACAGCAAGCAAGAGGAGAACAGCTGGCTCAGGGGTCAGGCACAAAGGGTTACAGTGAATGGGGGGACATCAGACTGGTCACCTGTCACTAGTGGGGTTCCACAGGCTCCATCCTCAGCCCTGTGCTCTTCAACATCCTCATAAATGGCTTGGAAACAGGACTGGGCAGGATACTAAGCAAGTTCACAGATGATACAAAACTGGGAGGAGCTGTTGACTCCCTCCAGGGCAGGGAGGCCCTGCAGAGAGACCTTGACAAATGAGAGAGATGAGCAGGCACAAACTATATGAAATTCAACAAGGGCAAGGATTCTGTACCTGGGGTGGGGCAGCTGGGAAAGGCGAGTCCAGAAAGCAGAAATGAGTGTAGGAAAGGGCCCTGAGTCTAGATGTCCTGGTGGATGACAAGTTGGATATGATCCAGCAGTGCCCTGGCAGCCAGGAGGGCCCCTGTGCCCTGGGGACATCAGGCACAGCATCACAGCCGGGCAAGGGAGGGGATTGTCCTGCTCTGCTCTGCACTGGGACAGCCTCAGCTCCAGTGCTGGGGACAGGTCTGGGTGACACAGTATAAGAAGGAGATTGAGCTTTTGGGAGTGTCCAGAGGAGGGTCATGAAGATTTTGAAGGGTCTGGAGGGAAAGCCTTATAAGTATGAGTGACTGAAGTCACTTGTCTTGCACAGACTGGGGAAGAGGAGATTGAGGGGAGCAGAGAGGCAGACACTGACCTCTTCTCAGTGGTGAGCATTGACAGGGCCCAAGGGAATGACATAAAACTGTGTTATGGGTGGCTGGATATTAGGAAGATGTTTCTCACCCAGGGGGTTGTTGGACACTGGAGCAGGCTCCCCAGAGAAGTGGTCACAGTACCAAGCCTGCCAGAGCTTAAGAAGCATTTGGACTCTCTGCTCTCAGGCACACAGTGTAACTCTTGGGGTTTTCCTGTTCAGGGCCAGTGTGTGGCTGACAATTCTTTGTCTCTGAAACTCCATAGCTGAAGGCCTGTCATGATCTTATCTTCCCAAGGGAAAGCTTCTCACTTTCCCAAGAGAAATTGTGCAAACATAATTGTGTAAACATACTCTCCAAACAATATTCTTTCTCAAAACAACAGGTGGTGTTTTTCATTCCTGTTTTCATAATATAGAATATATTGTTTCTCTTACTTAGCCAATGGTAATAGGGAAGGTGGAGTTCCTATTCACTAATCACTTTTTACTTAGCAAAGTACCTTATATAAGTTGTTCTATTTTGTTAATAAAGATTTCTCTTTTCAGCCTTCTGATGAACTTATTTGGAGTCTGTGTGTTTCTGTTCATAAGAAACAGTGACAGGGCCAGGACTTGGACTTTGATGTTTTTTGTGATTTCTTTCTAATTCAGGATATTCCATGATTCTATGATTTTATTTACCACACAGGGGGGTTTTTTTGGGTGATCATGTGGTGTTGCCTATCTTACAAAAATGTTTTCTCCAGTTCACATCACTGATCCCACTTCAGCATTTGACAGAAACACATGGGTTTTTTCTGTTTCAGGTACGAGCAAGACAGTGGTCATGACAGTGGGAGTGAGGATGCCACCTTTGACTCATCGCAGCCTTGCACACTGGTCACATTAGGCATGAAGAAGTTCTTTATCCCTGCTACACCTGCTGCTCCCAAGGATCCAGCAAGCAGAATCCTTCCCCTACCGTCATGCTTGGGCATTTGCCTTGACTGTGACAGAGGCAGGGTCGGGTTTTATGATGCAGGCTGTATGAAGTGCCTGTATGAATGTGAGGTGGATTGCTCTGGCCTGATGTACCCCGTGTTTGCTTTAATGGGTGGTGCCGCAGTGCATCTTCAGGAAGCTGACACAGCCAAGTACGGGGAGTACCACAATGACATCTAGTGCAGTAATCTCTTCCTGTTGCTGTTCTGAGACAGAAAATGAAAGCAGAAGAATTATACCTTAGCTTTTGGTCCTGATAAATTACATTCTACCTACATGTTGCTCACAAGCCTCTGGCCTATGATTTTTTAAAAAAGAAATGGTCCAGGCTCTTCCGCAGCAGAGGAATTCTCCTGCCTTTCTTGTGATCCATGCAATGCTGTTCTCTACAGACTTCTTTTCCTGGGGAAAGCAGGGAAGAAGTCTGACTAGCAACCAAAACTTACTCTTCAGGGTAGAAATCTGCCTTTTATTTAACTTAAATAAAGAATAACTAAAGAATAACTAAAGAATAAATAAATATATAAAATATTTTTTGTTTGACTTACATGGTCAGTTTTGTGTTTAATGAAGTCAAAGCTGACAGTGTGTGATTGCCATTCTCCTTTTAAGAAATCTGCCTGAATGTCTCTGGGGGGTCAAATGCTTTCCAATTAACCCCTGAGCACCAATTGGGCCTTTCAGCACAAAATAGCATATTAAAAATATAATATAAAAGAGGAAGACATTAGAAATGGTGTTAAATGTTTAAGTTATACTTGGAATGATGAAGGTAAACTTGAATCTGATTGCATGTTTTATACCCTTAATGTGACTGTAAGTTAAAACTCAAGTTCTGACACTCAGTGTCATATAGTTGGTAGCATAATGGTAAGTTTCTTTATTCTTCCAGGCTTTTACTATAAGCTATCTAAAAGAAAGTGCAATTGTACCCTAAATGTCAGAATTTGGAGTCAAAAATCAGAAATGTTTGTATGTGTGAATAATAGTACCTGGTATTTAGACAAAAGAAAATGAATTGCTGACATGAGTAATCATATGTGAATTTTTTTTTAAAAAAATCAGGTATTTCTTTTAATAATTGATTTTATAGGTTATTATTTTTTAATCTAGTAGTAGCTTGGATTTTTCTTAGTAAGAATGTTAAAAATGCACTGCTTAAGTTTTGAGACCTAATTTCTGCCTTAAAGGATGTCTCCCTTCAGATTTCAGTTCCTCTAATGTTAAAAACTCTATCACATAGTGGATTTTCACAGAATCATAGAACCATGGGAACAGCTTCAGTTGGAAGGGATCTTTAAAGACCATCTAATTCCAACCCCCATTGTCATGGGCAGGGACATCTTCCACTAGACCAGGTTGCTCAAAGCTGTATCCAACCTGGCCTTGAACACTTCCAGGAATGGGGCATCCACAGCTTCTCTGGGAAACCCTCTCCAATGTCTCGCCACCCTTATTGTTAGAAATTTATTCCTTATATACAATCTAAATCTATCATCTTTTAGTTTAAGACCATTGCCCTTTGTCCTGTCTCTCTATGCTTTGGTAAAAAGTCTCTCTCTTTCTTTTAAATCCTTTTTATATATTAAAAGGCCATAATAAGGTCTCTCTGGAGCCTTCTCCATGCTGAACAATTCCATTTCTTACAACATCTTCACAGGAGAGGTGTTCCAGCCCTATTTTTGTGCCTCTCCTCTGGATCCACTCTGTACTGAGGGTCCCAGAGGTGAATGCAGTATTCCAGGTGGGGTCTTGGCAGAACAGAATGGGAGAATCATCTCTGTTGCCCTGACGGCCACCAGGAAGCTCAGTGCTTCAAGTACATGTTGTATTGTTCAAATACAAGCACTGTGCTGCAAGTACATGTTGCTGGTTCATGGCCAATTTTTCATCCATCAGGATGCCCAAGTTTTTCTCTGCAGAGCTGCTCTCCATCCCCCAGTCCGTATTGCAGTAGGGATTATCTGGATCCAGGTGCAGGACCTTGTGCATGGTCTTGGGGAACCTCATAAGATCCACATCAACACTGGTGCCAGTATGGACCCTTGAGGGACAGTGCTCATTACTGGTTTCTGCTTGGACATTGAGCTGTTGACTGTGATTTGGTGTAGCTATCCAGCCAGTTCCTTAATCACTGAACAGTCTGTCCACTTAAACTCTTCTCGTTCAATTTTAGGGATAAGAATGTTGTGGGGGATCTTATCAAAGGCCTTACAGAAGTCCAGGTACATGGTATCTCTTAGCTCTTCCATTATCCACTGGTGCAGTCACTTGGTCACAGAAGACCACTAGGTGAGTCAGGCACTGCTTGCCCTTGGTGCATTCATCTGGCTGTCCCTGATCACCTTCTTGTCTTCCATAAGTTTTGAGCTATCTTATCTTCCAGGAAGATCTGTTACATGGTCTTACTGGGAGTGGGGATGGACTGCCTCTCTTTATTGAAACCTATGTATAAAAAAAAGTAGAGTGCGTGCACAGTTGACTTATAGAAAAATAAGGATCTAAAGTGAAGGATGTTCCTAATAAGTACTTGGTGCTTTCTAATTTGGGGATATGCTTTCTAATCTGGGGATATGCTTTCTAATTTGGGGATAATGTTGCATCTTGATGAATGTGTGTGAAGTGAATAAGTGTGAAGCTTACTAAGTACTTGTATACAGCTGTAGAGCTGTGATGTGGGACCTGAAAATCACAATACAGTTAAATGAATGTAGGTCATAAAGCAAAACTTTTGTAGGCCTTGCTGTCTGAACTGTTGTACTGATCTGACCTGGAGTCCACCTCTCCCAGTGTCTTCTTTCCTAAGCCTCTGACTGTGGCTGCTGTCAGAAAAAATTGTCAGAAACAGTTGTCTATGCGAGCATGAGCATGACAGCCTTTTTGGGCTAGAAAGGCCCAGCAAGGGCAACTTCTTGTCTGGATCTCACCTGCAAATGTTTCTGTCTTGATAAGGCTGTGTGGAAGTGCACTCCACAGATTCAGTGTAAGTTGTGTGAGAAACACTTTGATGTCTCAGCAGCAGTTGTGAAGCATGGGGTATCTTTTGGAATTTTCTCCTGCAGGAGAAAAAACAAACTGTCTCTTACTAATTAGCCTTTTGGTAATTTCTTCTGGTTTAGATGTTTGTCATTATAGGCTTTCATTTCTGTCATTCCGTCTCTTTGATCTTCCTTACTGGATTGAAGCCATTGCTCTTTTCTCACCTGCTGAGGCTCACTGAACAGTCTGTCCGTAAGACACACTGTTGCTGTGAAGGATGACAAAGTTTTGTGTTTTCCTTGTAGTCCTAAAACCATATTAGTCTTTTTTTTTTTTTTGTTGATACCCAATACTAGGCTCATAATGAAGCTTCTTCTGCAGTGTTTTTCATGCAGTCCTGATGGTTAGCTGTGCGCACAGGGTTTTCCCCACCTGGTGTGCTGTTTTCCATTTGTCTGTGTTGATAATGCTTGTTTACCTAGTCACTAAATTCTGAGGGCCTTCTGCAGCTCTTTAGTCACTTCTAGACTTGGATGTCCCTGAGTAGCTTCATTGGTAACAAAAACTTGCCCATGCTTTTGTTTGTTTGCTTTTCCAGGTCTTGGAGCAAACTAAGTAGTAGTGAGACTCAGAAAATCTCTCTGCTACTAAGATTTTTTGTTCCTTCCACCCTTTTCCCTCTCCAATATTTATTACACTACAAGTCAAGCAAACACTTAAAACTCTTGTACTACTCTGTTGAGTAGGTGAGTCATGATCTTGCATGTGAGTGCAGCAGTTGGACAGAGCCAGGAGAAAGGATTCTAACTTCAGTAGCTGTGACTTTTCCCTTTGTACAACTGGTAATGGTCAGTTCATCTACCAAACCAAATGTGGGCTTAAAGCTGGAGGTTGTAGACCTGAAATTTCTTTTCAAGACCAAATCTCCTTCCATAGACAGATGTTTCAATTTTGATTCTTCTGTTTCAGAAACTTGTCTAAATTAGAGTGTTTATGTCATGGTTAGCACTCCACATTTCCACATTCAGATTTTTTATAAGCATCTGGATTGGTATCACCAGACCCTTTGTAACTTTTTGGAAATATTCATAAATGGAACACTCTATTGCAGATATGAAGACAGTGTCTCAGACTCACTGATCTAAAAAAAAAAAAGGTTACTAGTTTGAGACTATAGAAGTAAGAAATTAAAAATTTAGGGCTTTTTTCTACTAGGGTTTCAAGTTCATTTAAACATGTGTTCTGCTATGCAATTACTTACTCTACTGGACAGAAACTGATGCTACTTTAAACATTTATCTACCTTTTGATATCTGTTTGTATTTATCTCGTTCTGAGTTTAAAAATTGATTTGGCTTTTGGTGTTACTTGAATACTTATTAATGCATTCCAGACAGTATTCTTTGGTGCTTACTCCAGCTTATTAAATGAAAAACACACTGTCAAGAGGCACTGACAGCACGCTGTGATATTTTTTCCACTACCATGGAAGTATCAGCTTTCAGAAATACAGTTCAGCAGTACTTGCCTATCCAGATAATTATTTTTTCAAGTTTCTCCCTATGAAACAGCACTTTACAATGTAGACTAAGATAAAAATGGTGTGGTATTGTGTGGATCTTTGTGCAATATAGCTGTTTGGTGACTATGGTGTGACTTGCAAAGCTTCATACAGGTGTGAATCATATAGACACTTTTTAGATACCTAAAGCTTTAACAGAAAGGCCTTGCTTGAAAAAACTCTGAAATGTAAAAGTGATGTCTTTGGGGGTTTTTAATAAAAGCTGAAATACAGTATTTTAGTCATTCATGTTATTATATCTCAGCTCTTAAGTGTCCTGGTTGAAATAATTTTTGCTAAAAAACATGACAGCAGGTGACTTGTGGGGAGAAGGCACTGCTTTGGTTCTTAAGTATGTTCATGTGTCTCTGATTTTAGGAGGACTTAAAGAGTAGTTTGGACTGACTGCCACAGTTTTACTTAAGATGCTGATATTAGGAACTTGACTGCCTGAGTCTCCCCTCCTAGTCAGGGAAAGAAAATGTGCATCCAGAAAGAACTTGGCTCTTGGGCATTTCCAAGGGGACCTACCTATTCCCTAACACGTGGAAGCAGATGGTGCTTAGCTCTCCAACCTGAACAGCTCTGCCGAAAGACCTCAGGTTGGGTGGACCTGCCTGGATCTTCTGTTCTGAAATTGGTGCCAGTGCTTAAATCTGCATTCCTTTGTTTCATTCAACATTTACATTTATTGATGCTGTGGTTTGCAGGGTATTTTAAGTTCCAGCTTCTGTTGGTTCCTGCCTTCAGGCCAGCTGTGTGGGCACGTGCAAGCAAGAGAGGCCGCATTCACAGGAAATCCTCAGTGAGCTGTGCCAGTGCGGTTAAAGCAGCCAATATGTGGATTTGTATGCTTTAGGAGAGGCAGACTGGCACTCCTGTGAAAGCAGGAGTATTGAAACCGAGAGCAGTATTCTGCTGAATTTTCACAGACTTCTGGAGATCATCTAGTCCAACACCCCTGCCAAGGCAGAGTCCCTGTCATGGTTTAGGAATGGTATTCCTCAATTAAGTGTTCCCATAGAAACAGCCCTTATATGTGCTGCTTTCTCCCTTCCTTACCCACTGGATGGAGAGAAGAATTGGAGGCAACAGAGGTAAAGATCACAGCTTGAGATAAGGAGAATTTACTAGAAACAGCAATGAAGTAAGAAAATTAACAGCAACAACAGCAATACTAAGAGTGTACAAGACAGGCAGATAATTGACATGGGATTGCTTAGCACGTGGAACCTGGTCCCACCTGAGGGCACACCTGGCACACCCTGGTGAAGACCTCCACACCCCTCTGTCCCTACTGCCCAGGGCATGAGCTGGTATAGAATAACATGGCTGTGACCCTCATGGCTGCTGCAAAAGTTATCTCTGCCCCAGGTGGAACCAGGACATTCACATAGAGCCAGGGAGAATGGGAGCACTTCCAGGTGGGTTTTGAATATTTCAGTGATGGAGATTCCATAGCCTCCCTAGGCAGCCTGTTCCAGTGCTTTCTCACTCTCACTTTCAAGTTTTTCCTCATGCTAATGTGGAACTTTCTGTGTTTGATTTTAAGGCCATTATTCCTTGCCCTGTCACTGGGTACCACTGAAAAGAGTCTGGCCCCATACTTTTGGCACTCACATTTAGATATTTGTACTTAAGAGATCCCCTCTCAGTCTTTGCTCTGGACTAAACAGGCCCAACTCCTGCAGTCACTGCTTGTGAGAGAGATGCCCCAGACCCTTAATCATCTTTGTGGCTCCTGCTGAACCCTCTCCACTAGCTCCTTGTCATTTGTGTACTGAGAAACTGGTCACAGCACTCCATATATGGCCTCACTAGGGCAGGGTAGAGGGGCAGGATGAACATGGCTGGATCCAGTACTAATCCCTGGGGAATGCTACAGACAACAGGCCTCTGTCTGGATTCTACTCTGCTGACCCTCTGAGCTCTGACATTTAGCCAGTTCTTGATCTGATTCACTGTCCATTCCCCTCATGCACATTTCCTGAGCTTACCTTCAAGAATGTTATAGGAGACAATGTCAAAAGCCCTGAAGCCATGGTAGAAAACATCCACGGCTTCCCTTACCTATCCATCCTGCCATGCCATCACAGAAGGCCATCAGATTGGTCAAGCATGATTTCCCTTTCTAAGCTGACTACTCTTGATCACCTTCTTTTCTTTTACATGCTTGGTGATGACTTCTAGAATGATCTGTTCCATCACTTTTTCAGGGAAGGAGATGAAGATGACTGGCTGGTAGTTTCCTATGTAGTCCCTTTTTGAAGATGGGGTTAACATTGGCCTTCCTCCATTTATTAGGCACCATTCCTGTTCTCCATGATTTTTCAAAGATGATGGAGAGTGTCTTAACAGTGATATCTGCCAGCTCCCTTAGCTCCCAACTGTTGGAAGTCAAGAATTTAGACCCTCTCTGAATGTCTCAGAGAGAGAAAAGAATGTTTAAGTTGAGTTAAAGCCTTTAGAGAAATTAAGATATATTAAGCCACATAAACAAGTGTAAGTTATATTATTAACTAAATAAGAACACATTTCATGCTTTCTAAGGGCTTTCAGTAGAAGCAAAGTGCCAGTATCCTAAGCTTCAGTTAAAAGTTCAGTGCTTTATAGACACAATTAAAACACAGTAGAATATTGTTTTGTGTATTTTAGATAGAGCAAGAACATAAATAGATAGAACATGTATGCAGACAGATAGAACAATGTACAAAAATATGCGTACAGATGTGCAAGAAGGGACACTGAATTTCTCATTTTAACGTATACCTCTAACAGGTGCAGAGAAGATTGTTTTAAGATGTTGTTTTTAGCTGATTGGTCAATTCAGGGTTGCACCTGAATTGAAAACCTGAATTGAGGCCTGCATTGGCATGCTAGCAATCCTTATCTTACCCTTGCTACCTATGTTGCTGCTGCTGCTGCCTGCTTTGCTTTGCCATGGAAGAAGAAAGAAGATAGCTCCAATTGCTGCCCAAGTCTCCCAGGGATTCCAGCTGCTACCAGGACTTTGCCCTGCAAGGGCCCTTTAGCAATTTGGACTTCTGTTTCAGATTGATGAACTCATGGACTGATGATTTTATACAAAATACCTTTGTTGCATTAATTCCAGCCTCTGACTTTATGGATTCATCCTGCTCCTGAGAGAAAACCACAACAGGAACCCAACACCCAATCCTTGTTGATCATCAAGAAATCTTCCTTTTTCCAGCATTCCTGTCTTAACCCTGAGGTCTGGGATTCCTGAGAGGTGGCCTCAGCAGTAAGGACAGAGGCATAGAGGCATGCAATAATTCTTCCTTCCCTGTGTCTTCTGTTATCATCTGGGTCCCACATTTTCCATAATATTCCTTTTGCTGCTGATGTACTTGCAGAAATCCTTCTTCTTGTCCTTGACATCCCTTGGCAGATTCAATTCCAAGTGGACCCTGGCTTCCTTTATTGCATCCCTGCATACTCTGATGATGTTCCTATAGTTCTCCCATGTGGCCTGTCCCTTTTTCTGCATCCCATAAATTGCTTTCTTCTCTTTGAGATAAACTAGAAGCTTCTTGCTCATCCATTCAGGTCTCCTGCCCACTTGAATTCTTTATCATGTGGATACACTGGTCTTGAGCTTGGAGGAAGTGATGCTTGAATATTGACCAGCTCTCTTGGACCCCCTTATCTTCTAGAGCCCTAATCCATGCTCCTTTGAAGAGGCTGAAGTTACCCCTCGAAGTTCAGGGCTCTAGTCCTTAGTGCTTTGCTTCCTCCATGTAGGATCCTGAGTTCCACCATCTCATGGTCACTATAGCCAAGACTGGTCCCAGCCTTCTTATCTTTGACCAGTCTCTCCTTATTTGTTAGTACAAAGTCCAGCAACACACGTTTCCTTCTTGGGTCCTCTTTCACTTCCATCAAAAACTTACTGTCAATAGTTAACTTCCTGGACTGGGTGTGCTGAGCCATGTTGTCCCTCCAACAGTATCAGGGTGGTGGAAGTCCCCCAGGATAACCAGGGTCTGTGATTGTGATGCTGCTTCTGGCTGTCCACAGAGAGCCTCATCAACTTCCTTCTGATCAGGTGGCCTGCAGCAAACACCCACAACAGTGTCACTGTTATTAGCCTGTCCCTTAATCCTTACCTATAAACTCTCAGCTCATTCATTCTGCCCCTGGATAGAGCTCAATACATTCCCAGTGCTCTCTTGCTTAAAGAAAAATGCCATCACCTTGGTGCACTGACCTGTCCTTTCTATAAAGTACACATGCCAATAATGGGAGCAATGAGATCAAGGCCCTGTTTCGGTTTCTAGTTCTTTTTTTTCCCCATGCTGTGTGCATTTGTGTACAGGCATTTCAGAGAGATGATCCAGCATCCATGTTCCCTAGAAGGGGCATAAGAGGATTTACCAAAGCCATACCCTTGATGTGATTAGTCCTATGGGTCTCATCTTGAGAGGCAGCCAAGGGATGTCTGTCACTGCACTGGCTCCCCAGGAGGAAGCAGTGGCAAGGAGAATTGCCACTTTGGACACAACACGTCCCCTACCCTCAGTCCTTCCATTTAAAGCCTGTCTCACCAAACTGTCCAGCCTGCTGACAAAGATTCTCTTGCCCCTTTTAGAAATGTGGTCCCTGTTTCTCCCTAATGGGTTATCATTATTGAAGTACAACCCATTGTCATAAAACTAAAAACTCCTCGATGGCACCAGTCATGATGCCAGATCTTTATCTGAAGTATGGGTCTTATATTTATTTCTCTCTGTCTTTCTTTCTCTTTGGTCTCTATTTCTCCAACTGGTAGCATAGATGGGAAGAGGACTTGGGCACTGATATTTCCACCTGCCTCACCAGGACTTTAGAGTCTTCCTTGATTCTGCCCATTTTTTGACTTGTGGTGTCATTTGCACCCACATGGAATAGTAGTAGCAGCTACTAGTCTGTGCTCTTGGCAAGCGGGACTGCTCTCTTGGCAACACCATGGAACTTAGCCCCCAGTAGGCAGCACAGATCTCCTGCCTCTCCATCAGACTGGCAGATGGGGCCTACAGAGCCCCTTAACTGACAGTCACCTACTATAAGTAAGTTTTGATTTGGCTCCCATTCTCTAGTATGTTGTTCAAAGGTATAAAAGACAGGTTTGGTTTTTTGAGTGAAACATAGTAAAAGAGACAGAAGAGTATTTGAGGAAGCACTTGAAAAGGGCTGTGAAGAATATTTTGAGTACCCTACCAGCACATGAATGCAGAGCCATCTGGTGCTTCCCAGGGTGTTTGCCATCAGGGGAAACCTGAGATGGTTTGTGGCCTGTGGCTCAGTTCCTGCTCAGAACCAAGTGTCTGAAAGCCTATTTTGAAGTTCAGAAAAACAAATGGTGCATCTGTGTGAGAGAGAATTTCAGTTTGCACTGGAGTCTCAAATTAGAAAGAAGTGGCTTTGATTTGGCCTGAAGGATATTTCTAGCTCCTTGGCGAAATAGTAAGGCTTTTTGTGTATTTATTGCCCAACTATAAACATTGCACTGAGAAAATCCAACTTAGCCTGAAAGGATCCATTTGTTTTAGCAAGCCTGCCTGGTTTGACAGGCTTAGTTCTTGTTCTTAACCCTTTTATTCCTCCTGTCTCCCATATGACATTTGAACGGGAGAAGTGGGGGGCTTAAACACTCTAAAAAATACTTCTCTCAAAACTTAATTTTTTCCTGTCTGTTATTTAAATTCTTCCTCTCTTTTGTTCTATTATAGCTGGAGTCCTGCTCTTTTCTCAGACCTGAAAACAACTAAAGTAGCAGTACTCTCTGCTCCTCTGTTCACTCTGACTGATGAAGAAAAAGGAAAAATAGTTACAGAGATAGGTTTAAACTATCGGATGAAGCTGGAGAAAAGTGCCCTAGGTAGAACAGAAAATCTTCAACTTGGTAGGAAAAAAAAAGGAATAAAAGGACAAATAATTTCAGAAGACAGGAAAAATAACTATTTTCTTCCTTGGACTCTATGAATGACCATACTGCATGGGAGGCTGAGCAGGGAAGGGAACAAGGCAGGCAGAGGAGGCTTCCACAGGTGCTACTAAACATGGACAACCCACAGAACAGCTTGGCATATTGTCCAGAACTGTTTCTGGGGTTGGTAACCCACTGCAACCTGGTGGGCTAAAACAGGGGAACATTCAGTTTCTTCCTATATGCTTTAATGTGCAAATGAATTTGTTTCTGTCTCAACTTGAGCAAAAAGGATTATACTTAGACTGCCTGTGTTGATTTTAGAGATGTCCATCTCCATCAAAAACGTCTCAATATCTATCCATCCTTTCTTAAAAACAGAACTGTGGTACAACTTTTAAGGGTAGAATTTATAGCAATCTAATTTGAGTCATCATGCTTTGCTATATACCATGCCACAAAAACACCATAACTAGACTTGTGGAAGAAAAAAGCTTTAGAAATAATCTCATAAATGCTCCTTCAAAACCAAGGTAAGCAATAAATGAAGATTAAAAAATGAGAATTCATTTGATAAGTAATTTCCTAACAGAATTGCAGGGATTTGAACTAAGCTCTTGGCTAGGAAAAACTAATTTCATTTCTCACAGAACCTACCTATATATAGACATTTTGGGTAAATGTACTAATATTTGTGCTTAAGTGCACATATCTTTTTTTTCTGGAAAGTTACTTGACTGCTCATGACATTTTTAAGAAAGTCAGAAGACACTGGGACTTATTCAAATAATCCTGATAATTGTTCATAGGCCCATCTTACTCAGAATTGTGCATATTGCTGGACTAAGTGTGCTCTCTGCATCCAGGTATTTAGATTATCAAGATGACAGAGGATGCTCCTTTCCTCACCTGGGAGGGAACAGTGTGAAGTAAACAGGACAGTTTACTTGAGACAGAAGACCTGAGTCAGTGCTGGTGGTGCATCCCCTCTGCCTGTGAACATTAAGCCATAAGAAGATGTGAAGGTGTGGCATTGTACCCCAGTGGAGCTGACAGGACTTCTTTTCCCCACTTTTTTCCTCACCAAACATGTAGACAACACAGACACTTTCAGCTCCCTCCCTGCTGTTTCTTGGGAGTTACAGTAAGACTCTAGAGTTGGGAATGATGTTAGGGAGCATCTTTCAAGCCCAATTCCTGTATATCTAACCTGGCAGAAATTCTCTGTGGCCATGTCCACAAGAAGCCCATTCAGGATCTGAAAGAAGGTTTCTTTATGGACTGCCTGGGAGCTAACTAGCAAAGGAAACAGGTTTTCCACAGGTATTCCAGACTTGAGATTAATTTGCCACTTCATTCCCTATTTAGAAGATGCTATAAATGAGGTGCCTCCTGATACACCAGGGTATTTATGCAGGTGTGAATTAATTTGTGCTGGTTTTATTGTGACTTCTTCTTGCCTCACAGGGAAACAGGCAAACTCTTACACAAGTAAATGTGACCCAAAGTATTGCTTTATCTTTTATAAAAATGGCAATAGAGATCATTTGAGAGAGCCATTGATACAGAAAAACAAGGATGAAGAAGGAAAAGACTGTGACTTATTATGAGAAAATAAATCACAGGTTTGTACTATTTTAATTTTATTTCAGGGCACTTTGTTTTTTTCCAGACATAAAAAAGGATGAGAAACATATTTTCAAGACACTAGAGAGAAAAGTAAGATTTTTCGATGTAAATTTTTTTTGCTGTCCAAATACCTCAAACTCCTTGCAAACTCAGATTTTTTTTCTTTTTTAAAATTTATGCAGTTTGTATTTTGTGAGGCTGCATGGAGGCAGTCTGGCCAGCTCTAAGCCCCATCCAGTTGCACATGCACTAGACAGACACCTGTGCATCTGGCACTCACAATGGTGCCTTACTGCTCCAAATCAAGGGGCACTAACACACAGCATACAGATTTGTGGTGTAGATGCATTCAAGGGTAATTGAGTATGAGTTTA
The DNA here is from genome assembly GCA_018697195.1 of Certhia americana. Lineage (NCBI taxonomy): Eukaryota > Metazoa > Chordata > Aves > Passeriformes > Certhiidae > Certhia > Certhia americana. Next base: position 67,873,122 of record CM031878.1, read on the forward strand.
TCTTCCAGCATCCCTTTTGTGACTTGCTGTGAGAGCAGTGAGTACAACAGGACACACTATCTTGTTGAGCTTTTCCATGGGGCCCTGTCATGTTTTTTGTTGGATCTCAGATGCTGGTTTTGGAGCAGAGTGAGCAATACCCCAGTTATCTTATCCTGGTTGCTTTTGCTCTGCTGTTGTCCATGTGGGGGTATGGCCCTTGGAGTTTCAATTCTCCCCGCTCAGGGGTCTGGGACCCCTCTGTTGGTACTAACACTGAGGTTTTGCCAGTTTATGAAAACTCCCCAAGGTGCCCTGGTGTGATCCTCTACTCCAGGACATGCCTGTGTGGGGTAGCTCCAGGTTTATCCTAATGAAGCCAATTGTGTGTATTGGTGAGTCTGGAACAGATAATAGGACAGCAAGGAAGAAATGTTGAAATATTTTTAAGAATGTGTAGTCAAAACACATTGATGGATAGGTAGAAACAAAAATAGTTAGGAGAGCTGGGCTATCTGGTTTCACAGCAGCCATGGGCAGTATTTCCTGGGAGACAGGCTGAGCCTTCTTTGTTCTGTTCTATGTACAGTGAGTGTGTGCTTTGCTTTGTACAATCTGCAATCTGACAAGTACCCATTTACTTCTCAAGGGAGAGGTGAAAGATTTGGAGCTGTGTGAAGTGCTCTTTGACATGGGACCAAATGAGGTTTTCATGTATTTTCCAGTGCTGCTGGTAGCACTGGGTTGTCCTCTACAGACCTGGAGAAATGCAAAGGCACAAGTGCTGGCTGCTTTGAAGTAAATCTGGGAAATTGTTCTTCTCCTTTGAAATGCAAACCCAATGGCAAAGCCATAGCTCTAAAGTGACTGCCTTTCTGCTCCCTTTGATATGGCACATACAATGCAAATATGTGCTAGAGACTGAATATCAAAAGGCTTTGAGAAGCAAAAGAAGAGAGAAAACATATTCTTATTTTCCACAACTATTATGCTAAGCAATACGCAGCCTGTTGGAATAGAGTTCAACAAGTAGCTTTGCAAAGATCAACTTGTTGAAAATTAAGTTAAAATCTTGCCCCTTCCCAGTGTGACTCAGTGGATGATTGTACTGTGTTTCTCTGTTCACATCAATATCATTCCCATTTGCAAGGTTTTTGCCAGAAGAAATTTAGGTTTGGCTTTGCCAGCTTCTACACTGAGAAATCTGCTTGAAGTTCTTAAGTCATCACTAGGGAACTTGAGAATAATATTCTTCATCAATATGAGAAAGATTTCTTAATCACTAAGTTGATTTCCTAATTGCCATTTGTTCTACCTGTGAAATTAGCAAAAAGTGATTTTTTACAATTGATTATTTCTTTTAAAAATAATACAGAACTTATTTCTCCCTGTGATTCCCTCATTTGCTGAAGATAGCAAAAAGAAAAGCAGGTTCTATTGAGAAAAAAACAAATGGACAAACTTACATTTTTTTCAAATTTCTTAATAAAATTATATATTGTTTTAAAAAGGACAAAACTCTAAGTGATCTATGAATTACATCATCCTGAACTAAGAAAGTAGATATTTGATGCAGACAAAATTACTTCTCTTTTTCAGCACACAAAGGATTTTAACCATGTTCTTTAACCCAGCATATCTGTCTTTTTGGCCTGAATTTACCCAGTTTCCAAAGCAAGTTTAGATTTCATTCACACATTTACTTTGTGTGTGACTAAGATGTTCAGCCCCAAACCGGTTGAAGCTATAAAATGGGCTTTGTTCCACAGTTTGCTGAAGCAAGTAATAGATCAGAAGAAAACAGCTTTAAGCCAAGATACTGAAAAATTAATAAAGGATATAATATATAGGATATATTATTAATATTGCAGAAAGATAAGATAATGTTATAACTTCATCATACAAGAGCTTGCCAATTTTACTTCTCTTTTCTGTAACTAAGTTACCAGAACATTTTTATCTCTCTGCTCTTCCTCTTCTTGTAAAAGATTTAGTCTTAATGCTTGCAAAATATTGTATATGTTGACACAAATGGTGGTAGAAATACCATACCACCACTAGAATTAATGTTAGTTTGCTTTGTTTAACAGATAGGGCCTTCTATCTTGACAAAGTGCTAAGACTACAATATTGCAAGTTACCAAACTGTTGAAGAGGAAGGACAAGCCTGTTTTACACCTTCATTAATAAGCTCTGATCTGATCCTCAGGTAGTTCATTTGATGCAGTTAACATCAACAAGCTTCCAATCATTTAAGTTTTGTGTTAATTTTTTCACATTTAATTATTAAAAAATATTGCTGGATTCAATAGAAGAAAGAAAAAAACATTGAGCCTCAACAAGGAAATATCAAATAATCTTTCTCATTTTGAAACACAGCTATACTGTACTTAAGAAAAGTACAGTACTCTATTGACAAAATACTGGCTGATTATTCCCTTTTGCAAAACATGTTCCACACAGCAAGGCTGTCAAAAACAAAGCCAAGCAAATGGAACAATAACAGTTTTGAGAAACTAATTTAAATGTGTCTTGATTGTATTAGTTTCAAGACCTTACCACTGAACTACCATAGCTTCATAAATTCCTGAATAGACCCAAAAGAATACAAGAACAACACATTTCATTAAACTCCACACTAGTTTTCTGCTAGAGAGATGCAAGTATATGCTCACATGGGTGTCATGGTGAATGGTGAAGATCTTAACAACAGACATGAAAAAGAAAACCTAGCTTCCAGCAAATAAATAGTCTTGGGCTTCTTTGTGTTTCAAAAAAATTCTCTGCTGTTTCCCTTCTCCCTCACTTGCATGTTTTACTTTTCATAGCATGACCATTTTTACATGCAGGGATGACAAGTGGCTGGAGGTTTAACCTCTGAAATCATGTCAGTTAGCATAATCATCTCTGCTTCTACTGAAACACTCAGGTTCAGTTTTGAATAGGTATTTCTTCAGCCCAAAAGCCTGGCACTGTGCTATCTGCAGTCATCCAGGTCTGACAGTTAATATAATTCAGTAGTCAGCTTAGTTCCATTAAGTTGTTGTCATCTGCATGATAATCACAGCACCTCTTGTGAACAATTGTGGGTACAGCCCAGAGAAAACCCTTCTCAAACAGTGTTTTTACTGGAGTATTTAGTCCCTTACTCTTCAAAACTGTAAACTGTTTTCATATTTTCATTAAATACTGGAAAGAAATAAGTAGAAGCTGTAAGTTAGTGCCTTCCCATCTTTTTGTAAGGTAGTGCCTTGCACTTCTCCTGAGGGAAGCAAGCAGCAAAGGGAGGACCAGAGCCTATTTTCTGGGCTACTAGCAGGGTTGTTGCCCAGTACATGTTTCATGCCAAAGTTGCAGACCTTTGCTTGGTTGGTTTATCACCACTATTTTCACTACAAGGCTGAAGTTAGTAGGGGTCAGAGCGGTTGTCCTGGTTTAGGACAAGTTTGGGGAGAAACTCCCAAAGGGGCCCCTTCAGGAACCCATTGGTTCGGGAAGGATTCCTTGGAGAGAAGGGGAAAGAACCTGTTTATTTAACAGACAGAGCACCCCCCAACACACAAGATGAACAATACTGGATCACCGTTCTGATGTGATAACAAATTCAGACAGTCTCTTTCTGGGGAGTGGTCACTCTGTTGTTGGTCTCTCCAGCGCTGGGCAGGCTGCTGAGGACACAGTGCAGACTCTCGGTGTTTCCCAGGTCCCAGTCCGGAGCAGGCTTGAATGATTCCACGAAAGGAGAGAGGGAAAGAAAAGCAGTCTGGAAGAATCCTGGACTGTCTACCTAAACTAACTAAAGAGCTAAGCAGAAGCAAGAGCAAGCAAGCAAAGCAGCAAAGCAGCAAGCAAAAGCAGCTGCAAAAGCAGCACTACAGGTCTGTGTCCCTCCGACTATTATCAGCAAGCTGATAACAAAACCAAAACAAAACATCCCCAAGCCAGTCTTGAAGAACATCTTCAGCCCAAACAGAACAGTTGATTTGGAATACAAACCTCCCAACATCACCGCAGGACAGCGGTCCATGCTGGGCAAGAGGGATTGTACTGGGTACCCTCTCAGAGTGTCTATGGGGCAGATGCCTGGGATCAATTATGTGAGAAAGATTAGGCTAGAGTATGTGGGAAACTCTTCTGCAACAGTATCAGTGGGGCCCTGTGTGTGTCCTGGCCATGACTGGCCAGCAGTTTAGGGACACTGCTGGACCAGGGCCAGCAACCCCTTCTCAAGGGTCACCTGGTGATCCAGAGGAAGGCTGTGTATTTGTGCAGACAAGCAGCTGAGGTTTAGATGTGCCTCCCTTCTGCTTGACCTGATGACAGACTATAAGGCCACAAAGAAAAAGCAGTAAAGGCCAAGGAACATGTACTTCTACTTGGAGTTCCATGAAATGCAAGGAGGCTGGGATAAGAAAGGGGAAGTTGGAAATAGGATACCTACTTAAATGTAAAACGTACAGCTGAAGTTACTATACTACACTGTTCAAAATGAGTTATGGGATTGCTGCGGGTGGTGGAGATATAGATGTATTAATTTGTGCTGTAGGAATAGAGGAAGCTCTCCATTAGGCTGTATTTCAATGCAGACAAATATAAATACGTTGCTATAGAGGCAAAACTTTTCTAAATGCCAGTGAGGAAAAAAAGGAAAAAGTACTTAGAAGGTCAAAAACTGACTATCTGAATAGTCTGTGCCAAAGAAATCTGGTCTCAAGCACCCACAGTACCAATCAGTTAAAAACTCTGTTGTTTTAGAGCAGAAGGTATTTGTTTCAACTTCATGTGTTTGGCCATCCATCTGGATGAGATGTGGGGTTTTAAGTTGGAAGGAGTCATGTGAAAAAAGCTTGTGGCCCCAAACAGCTCTTGCTGAGAAGTGTCTGAAATGAAATCCTACCATAACCAGAGCCAGCTATTCCAAAATGTGATTTAAGGGACCCAGCCAAAGACCAGGAACACCCAGCAGCAGGTCTGTAAACGGAGCGAGAATTCCTGTCTAGCAGCAACGGGTGGCAGCGTTATCTATTGACTCCACTCCCGTGCCTAAAAAACTCCCACCATCAAACCACAACACGAAACAAAACGAACCAAAACGAGACAAAAACCCCCCAAAAAACCCAAACCAGGCCAAAAAACCCCCCAAACAAACACCGTCCGGAACATAAACGAGCAAAGCAAACCGCATGAACCAACCGACCCCGAGGCGGGCGGTCCGGCGCGCTGTGGCGCGGTGCTGCCGGCAGAGGGCAGCCGTGCCCCGAGCGGCCGCGGGCACGGAGCGGAGCCGCCGCTCCCGGCCTGGGAAGGCGGAGCGCTCCCACGGGCTCCTCTGACCCGGGAAACGGGAACAAATGGGCGCCTCCGCCTCACAGGGATGCAGCCGGGGCACCCCAGCGGTTGCGCCCGCACAGCAGCTGCAGGGCTAGCGAGCGGCAGCAGAGGCACTGGCTTGCCAAGTCTCACCTGTGCGCTCCCTAGTTGCCTGGCCCGGATGGCCGGGGAGATGCCTATCCCCGTAGGAAGTACCTGCAGCCCCTCCAAGGGGAAATAGAGGAGGAATGCTTTGCCAGCAGGTTCCCACACAGAGCGGAAGACAGCAAAGGCCAAGTCGCTGTTGGATTGCCAAAAAGCAGCCGACTCGTTGCTTACCCGGATTCCCCATGCAGAAGTGGAACAGGCGAATCTGTGATCTGTGTCGCTGGCAGGGCTGGGCACTACCATGGTCTGACCATCTGTGGGCCATCTAGGTGTGACAGGAGATGCAGGATTACCACCCCTGCACCGTGTCTATTTTTGTTGCAGTAGTGCTAAGACAACTGCTGCAAAGTGCAAGAACAAATTGTAGGATGCATGCACTAGGTATGCATTAGGTTCTAGGCAGGGTGTATACATTAGGCATACATTTTACAGCGGTAAAGTCTGCTGTGCCCTACTAGTTGATATAAATAAGAGAGGTTTCAAAGGCTAACCAACATGCAAAACCGTAGAGAAATGTAGTGAGATAAAATTGAGGAAAAAGCATATGTGTTCACTTGGCAGTGTTGAGGATCAGGCCTATGTACACAAAAAGACATTTCTATCTGCACTTGGTATGCATCTACAAAACACGCTTCAGAATTACAGTTTAGAAATGCCAGAAGCACTCAGCTTTGTGCCACCATTGCAGGAACAACTTAAATGGAGTGCTGCACTGGGCACTAGGTCTGTTGTCTTGACTGCTGAATCAGCAGGTGTCGGGAGTTGCTTGTGTGAGTACATAAACCATCCCAAAAAATGACAAAAGATTGTAATTTTTTTCCTGAAAGAGTGCTGAGTTCCAGGCATGCTTTTGAAACACCTTTTTTTTTTTTTTTTTTTTTTCAGCCAGCATTAAATTTGAACAGATGCCAACTACTTTCCCTTCTGCATCCTTCCCGCATGTGTAGTTGAGAGGCAGTGTCCTGTTCCCAGTGCCTATGCAAGGCCCACACAGTGCCTTTTTTCCCCAGCCCTGTGCAGGTGGACAATATGGTCTGTGGGCAGCAAGTCACCCCAGGTGAGCTGAAGCAGGGCCTTCCTCTGGCTGAGCTCTGGTTGTCTCAGCTGGAGGCTGTTCTTGGCATATGTTCACTACATTCCCGGAAGGACATACAGCTTGTTCTAATGCCGAACACTTAATTTGCAAGCACTGTGTGTCCGAGACTATAAATAATTGTAAAACCAAAGGACTTGGAGAAGATCACACTATCATTTCTTAATCTGGTAATGAATCCATAGGTGGAAAGAGAACACAATGCTCATTTAGCAACAACAGGCTTCTCAGTCTAGAGGACATTTAAAAAAAACCTGTTGTTGTTGGGGGTTATGTTTCTTTCTTTCTGTTCCTTTTTACTTAGAGAATTTTCTCCCATAAATTACTATGAAACACTTAAGACTGAGTACTTAAGGAAAACAGAAGAAGTGGCCAAGCTCAGGGGAGGAGGGCATCTGGTGGCACTTCTCTTATCTCTGGGAGCTTCTCTGTGAGGGGCAGAGATACTGCTAGAACTGGGCAGGTGAAACACTGGGTCTGAGGCTCTCTCTCGGAGGGTCAGAGCTGGTGCTTGGGGAAGGGAATTCGCTGCTGCTGCTGCCGGAGCCCACCCCAGAGCTGCTTCTTCTGCTGTGGGGTGAGCCTCTGCTGGAAGAGCCGCCCCTGAACTGGGACCTTATTTACACCTGCCTCACGAAAAGAGGGACCTGTCACCCTCAGCTCGGGTGCCCAGGATCCTGAGCTGTCCTCTCCTTGCCCTGCTAGGAGCCGGGCTGCCACTGTCCCAGCCCCACTGCTTCTTCGGCACTGCTCCGAGCTTTCACTGCACTGCAGCCCCACACCCCCTGCCTGTCCAGACATCCTGCTGTCCCAGCTTGCTGCTCCCGAGAGTCCTGCTGGACACACGGACCGGCTGTCCCAGGGGGCCAGGTTCGGGTTCTGGTCCTGGGTTCCGGTGCCGTCGCTGCTGTGGGTGTTTGCCTTGTTACACACACGGGGAAAGCACTGCTGTTCCTGCTCTCCTATCTCTGCCTGACCGCCCCTTAGCTTCAAAATGATAATGATTCGGGGGGAGGGGGTTTACATTGTCTATTCCAAGGGAGTTTCATTCCAAGCAGACCAAGACAGTTGTCTAGATAGGGCTGTAGCCATCTAAAGCAGTTTCTTGGATATCTGAATATCTGGATCTCCTGCTAAGCAGTGCAACTATTCAGCCTTTGGAAGGCTCTCTACTGACAAATATATCAGCAAGACTGTCTTTGATTTTTTTTTAACTTTGTTTTTTCTTTCTTTTATGCAACAGATAGGAGTTGTTTTTGTTTTTTTTTTTTTTTCCATGATCAGCTTAGTAAATAATTCCTTCATAATAAAAAGCCAAATAAGAGCAGAATAATTGATGCAGAAGGGTCTCAGACATGATGTGAGTTAATCACTACAACTATGTCCTGACATCCTTAACCACTCCCCACATGTGAGTTTTCACAGATTCCCAAGATAGCACTGGTAGTGTCCCCCTCTTCTGCAGCAGCATAGCGTACCTGATTAAATTTTATGTATGATGGAGTTCAATAAATCACCCTCTTTCCTAGGCAGAAGTTTCCTGAATTTTTAAAGATCCTTTTTACATCACTTCCTTTTTTGTCCTTTCTTTTTAAGTACGACACTCTCTGCCAAATTCTTTAATCTAAAAGTCATGCTTTCTAGCATGCTGATTGCTTCCTCCACTCTTACCATGCTTCTAGTCCCTCTAAAGCAGATCCTATTTTTATGAAAAGGCAGGCTCAAAACTGAACACATAGCCAAGGAGAGAAGACAAGTACTTCATGTCTCATATTTGCAAGCATGCTGTCTAATGTGAATTACATGTCTGTTTTCTCACATTCTTAATAGCTTCTTGCCTGTAAGTTTCAGCTCTTTTTTTTTTTCTCAAAGAGGAAAGAAAATAAATTCAAGGACACGGCTTCTCTAGGGTAGTCCAGAAACCTTCTGGCTAATTAAACATATGAAAGTTATACAAGTATTGTTTTGGAAGGTGTCTACCATAAGACTGTTTGTTCACCTGGCATTATTAAGCCAGTTTCACAACATCTAGGGCTTGATATCTGCTGTTTTTATATACTGTGTGCTTGAAGATGGCCCTGGCAGAAGAATGGACTGTTTTGGCACGTTCAGCTGCTGCAATGACCCTGAATATTTCATGGCTCTCATTTCCAAGGGATCTAGCATGCTGACTGTTTGTTTGCGTGTTTTATCTGCTCTTTGCGTCTTTGTGCATTTTTTTCATGGCTTATTACCTCAGCCATCATAGTAGCATCACGAGTTTATCCTACAATTAGCCCAGAAATTGTAATAGTTTTTTTCCTCTCTGACACATGCACACTGGTCTCTCTGAATCATTGGCCAGCCCCGTTTAAGGACTATGCCATCAGTGCTGTGTCATGATTAAGTGAAGAAGGGATCTGTTTCAGGCCAAGGCTGCTAAATCACATTTTCTGTAAGGATCAGTGATGTAATTCTGTGTTACAGCTTTAAGCAGCAAAGCTGATTTAAGATGCTTCTGACCACCCTGCCACCAGCTGCCTGACTGCTTTTTTCACACCCCCATTAGACATCTTTTAAAAGGACAATGCATGGGTGAGAATGAGCATCATTCAGTGGGAAAGGGTGAACATCACTGGCATTTAAATCACATTATGAAAAATGTAACATGCAGTAATAAGCTAGATACTATGTAACCAAGTACCAGAAGAGGCATACAATGATTTCTTCTTCTTTCTTTTTTTTTTTCTTTCTTTTATGATTTATTTTTATTCAGATCTTTTCTGGTTGTTGTTGATGATAAACAGTGCTGTCAGGTTTGTGGAATTCTCTCCATTATTATGCTGTAATTTAACTAGATAAGCAATTTTCTGATAGTCACACTAGGAAGCCTACTGGGAGCCTTAGCACTAGTGATCAGCACTGAATTCCAGAGTAGAGTCCCCTCTAAAGTCTGGGAGCCTTATTTTATTACAAACAGGTATTTATATATTTCTCAACAGACTGGGAATGATCTTATTCCCAAAACTGATTTGATAGGTGCTTTTAAAGTCTTGTCTAGCAATGTGTTGCTTACTCTTCCGATCTGCTGGTGCCAGCCCATCAAACAGTGGAGGTCTTGGTTACAGTTTTATGCCTGCTTCTGAATCAGGGTGCAGACAAGGATTTCCTCCACAGATGGCTGACTAGTTATTTTGTTATAACTAAAATAATCCTGGTAGAGTGGCAAGAGATCAAAAACGCCTCTGCAGGCCCCTCCATAAGGAATCCTGCCTATCCCTGCAAATACTGGTAAACTGAGGCAGTTGGTTCCTAGGAGCAGCAGTAGTGGAGTGGCTGAGTCCTGGCTGGCCAAGTGTGGCTGCAGGAGGCTACCCTGTCAGGAAGCACTGCCTGAGTACAAGGCAGTGACAGCCATGTAAAAGGGCTCTAGGGAACTTGGCAATGTCAGTCAAGGTTGTACAGCAGAGATTTTTCACTTTCCATAGAGGGGAATTACTGTGTGTGTATGTGATGGAGGGGTAAACAACAGAAAATCCAGTGAGCTTCACCTCTAACATTCCAGTCTGTTACTTTGCATAGAAATGCGAGGTTTGTTTTTCAGGGCAGTTCTGAAATCCACATATTTTCACATACATGAATCACACAAATGGGACCTTGCAGCCAGAAAACAGCAGGAAACAACTAAATACTGGTCAGGTTCCAAATTTGCTTACACATTGCAGAGGTTGTGCATAAATACAAATGTTTAATATATGCTTTTTTTGTGGGCAAGATCTTATCACTTAATACATCTCATTCTGTGATATGTATTTTTTATTGGATGTTTATAAAGATCCCTTCATAATGATCCTTTTAAAATAAATCCCATCCTTTAGCAATTAGGGTTATTTGCTCTCATTCACTTACCTTTGGAAAATCCTAATTCCAGACTGATAGGCAAAGGAAACTTAAAAAAAATCACATTATTTCTCTGCTTTGGGAGTTGATATTCTCACATTTACAGCTCTGTGAAGGTAGCTGGTAAGAGGAATAAAAATGGGTATTTTTTAAAAAGTTCTTGCATCGTGGAACTTTGGTCTTTGCTTGAATTACAGTGAAGTGTCTTAACATCAGTCAGTCAGTGTTCCCACAAAAAATGATTTCATGAGGCTGTTGCTTTTTTTGAAGGACAAACACACAACTGATTCCAACCAGTTTCTTAGTGGGTATATTCACAGTTCAAGTACAAGAAGCAGTATTTCAGGTTACACAAATACTAATTTGTAAACCCATGATCTATTACCTGTGTGCCAGGCAGCTGCTTAATTGTGCTCAGAAATAGATTGCTTCAGTGTTTTTAAATCACTGTATCTTAGCCACTTAGTGTTTTGCTGATAAACAAGGGTGGTGCCTTTTTAGTAAGACTGTTTTAATAAGTTTATGGATAAAGCAAGATGCATGGGATGGGGACACCTGCTTTGCTAAGCTGTTGTTTAAGTTTTTAGTAATAATAAAAATAAGATTTTTTGTAGTAAAAAACTATTATGAAGGCTGAAATGCTGCTTCATCTTGCTATACTTCCAACTTGTATAATAGCTATATAAGGTTCTCTGTCAGTCATAAGCCTAACTAACTCCTTTTTCATGAGGAGTGGTGGAAAAAATTGTACTTTAATGATCAGGATTGTTTCCTTATTTCCCCACCTTGAAGGATCCTGTGATGTCATTCCATGATAAGTTTCCCCTGGCAATGGAAGTGATATAAACACTCTCTCCCTTATTGCTAATAGCTGTCCATGCTATAATGCAGTGCTTTCTCAGTACATTGTGCAGCTCTGCTAAGGACATTCTGACTTAAGACTGATCTACAAAGCTTTCTGTAATGTTCAGAATATGCTGAAAATTCAGTGCCTGCAGTCATAACGACCAAATTCAGCTGGTGATGGAGTCTAACTCACCTGAGTTTTTACTGATAACTGTGGGGAAAATTCTCCCATAGAGGTAGAGAGTACTTTAGCGAGGAAGGGAAGTGCTCCCTGTTGCTCCTGATGTAGTCCATGAGTTCCAGAGAGCTCAGGGCATGCTCCTTGTCCAGCAGCAGACCTGTCAACTAGAAGGGGTTAGTTAAGGGGTGAGATCAAAGGTTTTGGCTCCCATTAGAAGAGGGTGAGTCCTCCAGTGCACAGAGCTGTCACCCTCTCCATTTGAGTGAAGACACCTGATTTGTTTACTTAGATTACTCTCTGAAAAATGACTTGAACATGCAAAGGGTCTTTGTGGCAACAACAGTTTTGAAAGCTGGGTATTTGTGTTTGATACTGGGAAGAAGTAATGTTTACTTTGATGGCTAAAAGAAAAATAATTCCATGAGATACAAAAGGCTGTGTCCACTTACAACAACAGTGAACTTGTCCCTATTTTATTGTTTTATCTTCATGGCAGATCTTCTGTTTGGGTGCTGGTGCTCTCTTTAGATTTGTCAGTACTCTGGTGTTCTTTTAAAGTGTAGAAAAAAATGAGGTTATTTTTTTACTCCCTGTTCTGCCTAATGTGAAATTCCGTGCTCATGTCTCCTATTTCCTAATTTAGGGACTAGGTCAATCCATTATCAGTGAATGTCATTTCCCTCAAGCAATCTTGTCAAAATTCAACTGGCTGAGACAAGCATGTCTGTCTGAACAGCTCACCTGACTAACTTTAATACTTTTGCTCCTTAGTTTGCTTCCTGAAACAGTCAGGGTATGTGAAATTCATTATCCTGGCAGTGCATACATTCCCTTGATGTTTGAGAACATAGGAGTGATTATTAACTAAGGAAGGAGAAGGCTTCCTGCAGCTAGGATCACACCCATAAAGTTAGCAAACAGAACCAGTCAGTAGTGTTTTACCTTTCAGGTCTCCCTATATTGTTAGGATTTTTCTTTAAAGCTGGATGGAAGGTGGAAATAGATCTTTTTCAAGACCCAGTCCTGCTGTACACTTGGCCACTGTCCTACAAACTACATGGACAACATAGTGGCCCATTAGATAAACTAAAAAGATGTTAAAGGCAATGTTCAGCTATTCAGATCACTTGAAGAGAAAACCTCCCCAGTCTAAAAGGCTGCCTGCACCATGATGTTTAAAGAGATGTTTAGTGCATTGTAGTCAATACTGTCCGTGTCTTTAAATAGAGATTGAAAACTGAATAATAATAAAACCATTGAACCAGCTGCTGTCTTCGGAGGGTGCCATTGGCAAAGATGCTGGAGCATGAAGGAGAAAGTGCTGAGCAGGCAGCAAGAAATGATTTACCATGAAAATTACATTTTATTTGCAGTTTCCATATACTGACAAAAATAAACACGAAATTTGGGCCTTAAAGGCCTCAGCAGAGAATTTCACCTCTGATTTTGCTGTGACTGAGATGCTTCTCACTGTTCTCCCTCTGACTTAACTGCATGAAATGACATGTACCACACCATGACCTTGGGACCTTGGTGCCAGACCATATCTGGAGAAAGGATAGTTTTGATGGCCGTAGTTGTTGAGGTATTCATAATAAGAAAGGTTCTTTTGAAAGTAATGAGATGGTGTTCAAAATCAAGTGAAGACAAAGCCCAGGATCCTAAAAGGAAAATTATCTTTGAAGAAGTCAGAAACTTAGGACTACTTCAGCCAGTAGGAAGATGTGTGGAGAGGAGTGAATTCAAGAACAAACAGCCTGATAATGCTGTAAGATGTTAAGATTCAAGTGTTGATTCAGAAGAGTTATATGATGTAAGCAGTATATAATCCAGAGTCATGACCAATTACATTTGAGAAGGACTTGCTTTTACTTTATTTTACTCAGTGATATTACATTTCCCCTAATCCTCAGCACATCCTAAAGGACAAATCCTCTTCCCCCAGCTGGGTATATTGATTCACACTGCTTTCCTGACGTTCACACTATTCTTCACAGGGATAAGTGACAAGCCTGAGGAATTTTGCAGAAGAGCAAGTTGCAAATTCCTAAGCACAGGACTGACTGTTCCCTAATATGCATTAAGATTTTGAGGAGACAATGACCAAGTGGGGTGTTTGAGAATAGTAGGGATTAATGAGGTACCACCTCCATCTGCATCAGACAACACAGGTCAGAGGCCCAAGTTCTGTCAGTCTATTCCATTCAACAAAGGTACCAAGATGACAAGAAAATACCTGTATTTGTAGTAGACATATCTGAGCTGTTTCTACAATTTATTGTAAAGTTATAATTGCGTGTATGCCAAGAGACAAGGGAGAGTATGAAAGTCCTGATAATATTTTAAGCAAGGTAAGTGAAATGACCTGAGTAATTTTAGGTCAATCTTGCATTGATTTTTGGCCAGAAGATGGAATGTTTAAAAGATTGAAGCAGAATTAATGACAGTCAATAGGCCTTAAAATAAAATAGGGTTTGTCAAATGTATTTATTTTAATTGCTTTAGATCATGGGTTCAATCATCATTAGATTCAATTGATTAGAAGTATACTGGTTTTCTTGGACTTCCCATTTTTGGACACATGACAGTCTGCCATATTGCTTCCACAGCCTTGGCCATTGTCTGCTTTAGGATTTTGTGGAGGTTTCATTTGTTGTCTGTCTTTATTTGCAGCTGCCTGAGGCTTGGCATGCAGCTGAGAGGGCAGCTTTGCCTTCAAGTCACAGATGCCTTCCCTGAGGACCCCAGCTAGCTGGGCAGCCCTTTGGAGTACAGCAAATCACAGCAATTTTTCCTTTAGCTACAATTATTCATGAAATTGCAGCATATTCTTCTTTCATCTAGTGTGGATGCAGTTACTCATATTGGTTGTTCTGGTGACTCAGGTTACACTGAATTTAGGTGCTCTCACAATGAAATTGATGGTGAAATTGTGTGAGGTTAGGAAAGCACTGTGAGAACATTTTGAAGTCTGATCAATGGCCCTACCAAAGGAGATTTATCAGCTTGGTATCTAGCTTACTTTCATGGTACAGAGGTACTTTCTGGGGTATTGTGTCTTATACATATTTTTATATATTTTATTATATATTATATATATTATATATATAATGTTCTTATAATCTATTCCTGAAAAATCGGAATGAGAGAGCATAAAAGTCAAAGTGAGAAAAAGCATGCCTTGAATAATCCTATCAAGGGTTAAAGTAAATAAAAGGTCAGTATTTTATGAGGAGTATGCCAGTTCACTGGTGTCCTTTTCTGGGATTTATGTAGATTGGCCTCAATTATTAGGTTTCTGGCAGAAGATACTTGGTGTCTTTTCATAGCTTCTGCTATTTTTGACTTGAATACACTTATGAACTGATCAAACGCAGAGCAATAAGCACCCACTAATCATATTCTCAGGTCTGATTCTTGACTGAAATGCTTAAGCTCATACTGAGATAGGCATTTTATTAGATCTTCAACTGTTAAGGTTTTATTTAGCACCATTAGCGTATCTGGGGCTACAGTCATTAACACCAGTTTGATTTTGCTTGTGAGATGCCAATTCATACCATTTCAAGGCAAGCACTTGAAATTCACTTCTCTCTAGTATCTATATTGAGTATCAAATTTTAAAAGCAGACATGTCATCTCTGGAAAACAAAAAAGACTCCTTGACTTCCATCTAACTTCAGTAAAGTATTCAATTATTGTTTCATAACATGGCTGACTAGATCTATTTGTCATGTGTCCCTGTAATTCAATGTTCAAATCCAAATATGACAAAAGGGAACTGAATAATGGGCCCTTTGTTATGCCCTGATCCTCCAAAGAATTTTTTAGGACAATACTTTGACTATACCTAATATTCAGGTTTAGAATAGAAACAAAGATCAATGAGGACAGTCAGCTGTTCTGCCAGCTCTACAAGGCCCATATTTGACACAGACAGGAGAGTACAAACACACAGAAAGTGCAACTATTTGAAAGAGTAATCCTTTTGGAAGTGCAATTTGCAACATCTATCTAGAGCATGAAAAGTGCATATTCCAGTGAGATTCCTATGGGTACTGATAGAGCTGATCTATTAACTACAGTTTTTAAGGCAGTAAGAAATAAGCACATACCTAGAAGTTTTACTGACTACAAATTTATTTGAAAACTTACCTGAATAGAAATAACCAACTAAATCAAGGCCCTATGTGATTTTTTGCTGGTATTGCATCCATAGCTAAATATAATGTGAAAAATTCTGTGACTTATCATAAGACTGTCCTCTGCTCAGCATCTCTAAATCCTTTCTTATTTTTACTCCCTGCCATCTCATACTGCAGTAACAAAGAACAGATAGCCGAATCTGCTTAATAAATTATAGTCTGAATTTTTTTAAAACTTTTATATTCAGTAGATATGCAAAATGCCTATTATTTCTCTAAACAAAAAGAAAAATCAAAAGTAGGAAATTCTGCATAATCACACTGTCATAAAATTTGGTAATAGTTTACTTTAAAGAAGATAAAATTATACACTTCTAAGATCATCACATGTGTTATCACTACTCAATCTTGCAAGATGTATCTTCATTCATTGTACTCAGGAGAGTGCCTGATTTCATTTTATTATAATTTTCTAGCTCTTTTGCATCTGAACACTTTTTATGAGTAGTTATAATATCTACTTATTCAAATCAGTGGCTGTGTTTACAGAGAGAAGAGGACATCACAAACAGCAGAGAAGAATGATTGCACCTGGCTTCTGTGCTCTTTTCTCTTGAAACACGCACTTGCCTGCTTGCCATGGCTGGCAGTCCTGGTCTTTCAGCCAGTGAGTTCAATGCTTGGTTCGGGGGTATGTTTTATTTCTTTGAAGCTGTTAAAATAACTTGCAGTGGTCAGTGATTTACATGTGTATCACAGTCAGGTTCCTGATCGACAGCCCAGAGGGAAAAAAAGCCACTAGGAAGAGCTCTGCTGAGCTCAGAAGTCTTTGGATTGAATCTTCAAATTGAAGTGAGGGGAATGGCAAGAGAAAAGAAATGGCATACTAGTTCTAATTTTGAGTGAAGAAAGCAGGTCATGCTAGTCAGCTGTCTGATGGGAATTGCTCTTTCATGCTTTCTGGAGTTTCATGCAGCATTTTATCTGGGGTGTATGTACAATTCATGAGCAGCTGAAACAAATAAAGAAAAAATTTAACAAATAAAATTAAAAATACATTTAAATATAAAAGACTATAACACAGTAATAAGTGAAAAATAATTGATTAATACTATCATAGCAGAGGCAGTCATTCACTGCTATAATTCATGGCTGTAGTTATGAATATTAATATGCCCAAATAGCTGCATCTGTAAGTAAGACAATTTTTTAGAAAGGGATTTCTGTCATCAAAGTCTAAATCAGTATTCAGAGATAGTAGGTGGAATCAGCAAGACAATAAGCAGTGAACCCTCTTCAGGATTCCTGAATTTTTTACCTGGTGATGGCGAAACATATTGATTTATCAGGTCTTGGCTAATAAAAATGGTATTAGAGGAGGAAGGAGAAAAATAACAGGCTGTGAAAATCTGAGCTTTCAAAAAATATTGCATTACAGCAGAGAGAGGGAGGAAGGGAGGAAAGAGGGAATGGGACAGGACTCTGGGTTTTGAGCTACTCCTGTGTAGATTGCTGCAGAGTTCAGAGTCCTCTGGGAGGTTTGACAGCCAAAAAAATTGCTCCACTCTCCTCAGGAGAGGCTGTGTCAGTGTGTGTCTGTGTGGAGCAGCTCAGGCAAGCAGGGATCTGCCTAAGATTGTGCTTAAAACATATATGTGGCAAATTGTGGCAGAGTTGTGCCAAATAAAACAACAGTGCTCCACTGACAACTCAGTTCTGCACTCATATTATGCTTTGAATTTTGACAGATCCAAAACCAGCCCAGCTCCGTCCCATTGCCTGCTTTAGATTCGTATTTGTGGCCAGAGGCCCATTTTACTTCTAATTTGGGGCATCAACTATGTCCCTTGGAACAGAACCCTATCTTTCGTTGCAGAGTGAGTTTTATAGTTGGGGATCAAAAAAAGACCAGAACTCTAACCTAAAAATGAGCGTTTAAATCTTTGCAACTGTAAGCCAGCCACTTCAATGAGAGACTCACTTGTCTCCAGACAAAATTTCCAAGATCCTAGAACATCTATTTCTTTCCCCAAACAGCTGCTCCATTACAGCTGTTATATATTAAAAGAGATATCTGCAGGGACCTGCCTGTCAAAACTGTGGGTACAAAGAAAAGCAGTAATTGAAAAGGAATGCTGTGCTGTGAGCTGAAAAACCCAGGTGATGAGCACCCGTCCAGCCCAGGATGGGTGGCAGGTGCCTGTTCCTGCTGTAATTATCTGAATTTACTTCACGGACCTCTTATACAGCCTTTGATTTTTATCTTATTGTCCTGATTATGTCCAGGACAGGGTTAATTTTTTGCAGTAGCCAGTAGAGGGCATGGCTAGGACCTGGAGGTTATTCTTTACCACCTCACGTCATTGTCAGAGGCAGGGAAAAGGGAGTGTGTTTTGAGGAGAAGGGGATCCTGCTAGCAGAGTGACTCAGGCAGGCACCAAAGCAGCTTTTTGCATGTAAATCACTCTCTCTTTTGTTTAAGAATTTTGTTATTAATATTGTTGCTGTTATGGTTTGTATTGTTATCTCGTTGCTGTTTCCGGTAAGTTGTTTTTATCTCAACCTGTGATCTTCACCTTTTGTGCCTCCAGTTCTCTTCCCCAGTCACCCACAGAGGGAGGGGAAAGGAAATGGGGAGCAAATGGGCATGGTTTTAGTGGGAGCATGAGACTGGAAAACTCCATTCCTAAACCACAACCCTTCTCAACAAGTGAAATGTACATGTCAGGAACATGCCTAGTAAAAGACACATGAAAATATGAGAGTTTACTTTGCAAACTATTACATTCAAACTGTGATTGATTTCTCCAAAGTGAATTTGTTTCTTTAGTATTTTCCTCCTTCACAAATGAACGGTAAATTTCTTGTTATCATTCACATGGTTTCTCCCAAGTAAGGGACACTAAACCAGTATATAAATATTAACATTTGCATATAACATGCATATCCTACTGTGAAACATAGCCAATAGAAATAGCCGCAGAAATATTTTAGACCTGACCCCTCAGTCTTGATAAAAAGGTCCTATCCCTTCTTAACACAAGTAATCCCATTCACCTAACAAAAAGGTTAAAAAAACTTTTGCCAGTTTAATACTAAATATGTGCTACTTAAAGTTTTTTTTTGTTTTATTTTTTTTTTGTTGTTTTTTTTGTTTTTTTTTTTAATGAAATCTTGCTTTATTGCCATTTTAAAAGATGCTACTTTAGGAAATGCACTAAAGCAAGAATGTCACATTTTGGACTGTTTTATGAGTGTTTATTTTGTAACTCTGTTCTGCTGATGCTTTCTTGATTTATGCTGTAACTTAGATATGGACGCAGCCGTGCTGAGGCAGCACAGTACAGGACAAAGGATCAACAAAGACTAGAAGTATTTCAGCATAATTTTCATGCTGTGAAATGAGATAGTGCTTGCACGAAAGACTAGGCAAAAAGATATTTTCTGAATATCTCTTTCATGTTTTAAGGGCTATATGCTATTAAATATTTTCTTAAGAATATTTTCTCAATTGTTTTGTATTTGCTATTGAAATATCATATATTTTCTTAAGCTTCTCAAAGCTTTAGGCAGAGAAACACAAGAGGGCACTTGAGTCCATTTATTTATTCAAGCTATTATCAAGGAGGATCCCCTCCACTACTCTGACCCCTTGAAGAGATAAACCAACAAAAAGGTATTTTTAGCACTCATCTCTCTTGCCCAACAGAACAAAAATGAGGACCATTTGTAAAACCACTAGAGGTGGTGAACTAGAAAAGAGAGAATTGAAGAAAATGTGTTCTGTGCCTTTGGAATGGAATTTGCCTCTTGTTAAACAACTGGTGATCACCCTTATTTAAAATGAAATACTGGGATTAAGCACAGGTAGCTATAGGAAATTTGAAAAAATCACCTTAAAGAAGGTTTTAAAAAATGATGCTGCTGATTAAGTGACTTGCTTCCCTTTAGGTCTAAATCAGGCTGGGAGTACTAAAGTTCTGGAAATGTAAGCACATGAAATATGAATTTATTTTTTTTCTTAGAACTTTTAAATGAAATTTTTCTAAGGAGCAAAGTTGAAGCTGAAAGTCCAGTAACAGTCATTCTGCAGTGGAAATACTTCTTAATTCTGAGTTGGACCATGATTATAAAAATGGGTATATTCCAGCCAGTGAGGCTATATTCAGCTGCAGAGTGTCTGCTACAGTTATCAGTTGATGCATTAAAAATTAAAAAAAAAAAAAAAAGTCCTGGAAGTGGGTGCAAGGATAATGGCAGTAACCTATTTTCTCAAGGACCAAAATTTTCATTACTCTTCTCGTAATGAGGTACTGCCAGCAGCACTACACAAACAGAAGATACCGTTAATACACCAGAAAGCTTTATGATCTTTGCTGGTTTTCAGTGCAGTGGATTTCACATATATTTTAATTTTTTCTCTTTCTCATGACCATTTTCAGTCTATTATTTTGGGTGTATTTCAGGCTCCCTGAGGTTCAGTTGTCCTTCATTATGATTCTATATGGCCAGGGACATTTTGCTGATAATAATATTCCAAGTCCCCCATCCTTTCCAAAAACATGTTTTTCAGGCTAGTAGCTGGGCAGACTCATTTCAAGTATTGCTGTGGTTTTAAGCCCAGCTGAAAAAGAAACACCATACAGCCACTTCTCAAGTTCCCCCATCTCTTCCCCATTGCCCCAGTGAAATGAGAAGGAGAATCAACATAAAACTTGTATGTTGAGAAAAGGACAATTTAATAATTAAACATTAAATAAAATAATAAGGGATGATGATGATGATGATAATAATAATAATCATAGTAGTAGTAATAATGAGAAAAACCCAAATGATGCACAATGTGATAGTTCACTGCCTACTGACAGATGCCAGACCCCCCTCCTGAACCCAGACTGGCCAAGCTTCTGGATGATTATGACCAGTTTATGTACTGGGCATGATCTCTGGTGTGGAATATCCCTTTGTCCAATTAAGGTCACCTGTCCTGGTTAAACTCCCTCCCAGTTTGATGTTTTTTTGCATAGCTCCACTGGCAGAGCATGAGACAAGGGAAAAAAAGAGCCCTTGACTTTGTTGGATAAACATGACTTAACTAAATTTATCCCTTGACTGGATAAATATGACTTAACAAAACACAAAAAAAATCAATGAGTTATCAACACAATTGTCATTTTGAATCCAAAACACAGCACTGTAAAAGCTGCTGAGGGAAATACTGTAGCTGAAACCAGGACAAGTATTTAGCTGCATAGCTACCTGCCACACTGTGTTGCATGCCTTGTTAGGCGATGCTGCTGAGGGCTTTTCACCTGCCGCCAAAATCCCAGGGCTCAGGCCTCCTGCAGTTAGGGTGCTTTTTTGTCTGGATAATAGCACTCGCTCCTTGTAGACGTATTACTGTTTCTCAGTTTGACTATATTTATTGACAAGAAAGCATTGAGTGTTTGTGGAATAATTTCACCCTTTTCTGTCTGCTTGTCAGAACCTACCACACATTCAGGGGTTGTTTTAGGACCAGAAGGGGAGACAATTTGACAGGAGCTCAAAGAAGCTGAGGCCTCAGTAGCATAGGATTCAGTGGATTGTCTCTCATCAGTTCTCACTGGTATTGCTAGTTGTGTGGCAATGGGTGAACAAATATCAAAGTGATATTTGGTGACAAGCTCTTACTAGTTTAGATTCCGTAGCATTGTACTTAGCTACTTTGTTGGACATTTTCTTGATGTATCTAGAATATGAGTCTACTCATTGAGAAGCTTGTTTCCTTAGTTCAAGCTGTAGAGACACATGAAGTTTGAATGATGAGTGTTGCCACTTCAATTCCTAGTGTCAGCTGTGTTGAAGCCGCATCAGATATCACAACAGCAATACAACATGTGCTGTATTCAGCTGAATAATTCCTTGAATATTAAGCAGTGCATAGTAAAGTCAAGGAAAGCTATAAGCCAAATAAAAGACAATTTTTTTCATCTTCACACAGGAAATATAAATAACAGACATACATGTAAGGTACTGACTATTAGATTTTTCACAGATGAAAGTTTCAGAAAAACTATCATTTTTTTAATAATAAGCTCTCATATGTAGTAAACTATTTCTTTGTATATATTTATAACCATCTGTAGAAAAGATGCTAGATTTCCTAAGGCACAACATTGATCTGAAAATTATTTTTAAATATATAAAATTATATAATTAAATTTTATTTTTATATAAAATTATATAAAAATTATTTTTACCTTGTGAGATTCAATCTAGTTTTATTTTCATTGTTCGTGAGTTGAGTGGCCAAGACAAAATTTTTAATGAAACCTCACAAAGACCATAAATGTACACCTGGAAGGGAATAATTTTAAATCTGTATTATTGAAACTAATTAGAGTGCCCCAGGCACATGGGATGTTTTTTTTAAGAATTCTGAACTTGGCTGAGAATCTCCTAGTGAGCTAATTAGGGCTGAGTTGCCAAAGGCCAGAGTGAGTGCGACAAAGGCATGACCCTTAGCTTTGAAAGGCAAAGTCATGTATGGAATATTTCTCAGTGTACTGTGGGTTGAAAACCAGCTAACATAGCAAAAGTACTGCATATATCATACAAGCATATACACTGTATATCACAGACACCCAGGAAATACAGTAGTGCACATATATACTATATATAATACAATATTTTAGCTGTAGAGTCACTGTGCTATTTTAGGGTCAGACAAAAAAAAAAGAAAAATACCCAAACCATTTTGTAAATTATGCTCTGAATGTTAACAGCTTTTGTAACACAACACATTTATTTGTTTGCAGGCTCACAGATCACTTCAGTCAACTCTGGACAGCTACAGGGGATTAAGAGATGTTGTGAATCTAGGAAAATACTGTTGTAGCAGGGCGCATTCACAGATTGTATTAACTGCAGATATGTGTCTGAATGTGTTCACATTTTCGTGCTGGTGTTAAGAATGGCTGGTATGTATTAGTTATTAAAATGTTCTTAATTTGTCTTGCAGAATTAACTATAAAAGATTAATCTTGGCTCATTATGAAAATGTACAAAGGAAGAGCTTATGAGTAGATGTATAACTTGACTAAACAGTAAAATATTTGTATTTAGATAAAGCTAAATATTTAGTTTTCCATTTTCCCTTGAAAAGAGGATGGGATTGCTTTTCTCCATACTTCACAAGAAGATGGACTCTCATTCATTCAAACTGCTCATGCTTTGAGATCTAACAGAGTCATGGGGTATTTGCAAATGATGGGGGCAATGCTTGCTAATGCCTGCCTTTCAGTCCATGCAGACTTGTGTTCTGCTGTTCCTCTGCTGTATTATCAGCTGAACTGTTGCTGGCCTTTCCCTCTATGCTTTTCTCCACCTCCAGGGGCTGTTACAGCTACTCTGTAGGAGAGATTAAGGCCTTTATGTTTTTGTGTTGCAACAGTAAAATCAGTGCTGAGGAAGCATGCTAAGGGCACCCCTCTGTTTTGCCTTTTGCTTATCTCGGGCTTGTTCTTGCTTGCCCTTTCCTGTAGTTGCAAACCTTTAGGTTCACTGTAGGGAGACTTAGTGAAATTTGAGAGGAAGCTGGAGAACAGCTAAAAGACCAGGGACCAGCGTGGCCAGTAATTGCAAAGAACTAATTTATTTCTCTGACTCTCAAACCAGTGAGCTGTGTAACCTTGAGGAGTTTGTTTTTATCACATAGCTTCTGAGACAAAGAAAAAGCAAAAGGGGCTGCAGAACTGCTGGCTCAAGAGATGCGATAACACAAACTCATGAGCAGAGCAATGTGATTGCTATCACCACACTCCTCAGCTGCACAGACACCCCTGCTGATTGCTGCAGTCGGGGGTGGGAGCGAGGAACAGAGCTCGTGTTGCTAGCTGCAGCTTGCAGCAGTGCAGCCGTGCCAGGGGGGCCTGGCAGGGTGACCTGTGGTGAGCAGCTTCCCTTGCTGAGGATGTGTACTGCAGGTGGTGCAAGTAATTATGTCCAGGCTGATTGCCACAAAGCAAAAAAAAAAAGCAAACCACTGATGTGTAGTTCCAACAGCTTTGTCACACCACATCTGAGAGTTGACTCAAGTGCCAAGGTAACAAGCTGACAATTCTTGCAAACACTTTCTTCTTTTGCCTCACTGTGACTTATGATTCTCTAAAAGCTGCAGTAGCGACATGTTTTCCTGCTGCTTTGCACTTTCACTGGGGTATCCCTGAGCAGAGATGATTATTAAGACAGTCATTGACTTTTTTGAGTTGCCTCCCTGTGAGACCTGGGGAGCAGGGGGGCTTTCCTCTGCCTGGCCCTGCAGCCATGCCCCATTTTGTGCACCCTCTGGTGCTGACACGGCAGTCAGCAGAGGTTTGCTTCCTCTGGAGAAAAGCCATAACCTTAGCAGCTTGGCACAGTCCTTTAGGATTCCCTGGAAAACTGAATTTGGATAGATAAGATGACACTGCCATTAGCTTTTCACTAACAAAATCAAAGTGCTCATAAATTATCTTCTTGGTATCAAGGCCATATGAATGAATTAATGTATCAGAGTACCTGAGCTATACTTCTTTTTAAAACCCAGAGGAAGAATCAAAACCACAGTGAGATGTTCCTCTGGATGCCAGGAAATCCAGCCAGGCTGAGGGCATACCTGGCCCTGGCCCACCCTACAGGGTAGAGGGCAGAAGGCCCAGCAGAGCCAAAGGGAGGGTCATGCCATGTTCTGAAGGTCTTTAATGGGGTTCTGGTCCTGTCTCCCAGACTGCATTGGTGTATTTGGGTGAGCACAGTGAGGAAAGTTGCTGGTGCAGGTGAAACTGAGGGGCAGGGGCTGGGGCATCATGCTCCCTGACACCTCCGGGGTAGAAGAGGAAAGAAAATGACAGTGCCTCCTCTGTATAGAGAGCTACTTCAGTCATTGGCACCAAACAGTCAGGATCTGCTGCCTGAAAAACAGAGAGCAATTTTGCTGGTTAAAGAATTATTAACAAATAATGCTTTAAAATTTAAAATGCTGACTTTTCCTCTAGGGAAAAGTAATGCAAAGAAGTAAATACCTGCTCTGGGTAGGAAGTCCTCCAGTCTTAAGGGAGATCACAAAAGGAGAACAAAGGATCTTGATTGTCTTGAGGTTACGTTGGCAATTTGTGAAACACTGTGAAAGCTGCAGGCACCAAGCAGTCAAATGGTCAGAGTACTGGAACTGTACATGAGACATGAATGTTGTGTCATATTTGTACAGAGAATCAGCTTTCCACAGTCATATGTATGCGGACAGCCTGTGGTTCCCAGAAGTGTAGGAAAAGTTGATGTCTTAACTCTTCACAGAATTGCTCAGAAATTCAGAATAATAAGATATTTTCATTCTTTGTTTGCAGTTTCTTCCTGCTCTTTGCAGTTACTCCCATGTAATCTTCCTGATCTCTCCACACTTTTCTCTGCCACTGGTGGTAGGCAGGTTACATACAGAAGAGCATTTTACAGTACATAAATAGTTTCTTCAGCACACTGCTGAGTCAAAGCAGGCACAGTAGTGTTCATTGAAAAGGCTGTGGATTTTGCTGGTTATTAAATGTATATGTGTGTGCCACTCTAGTGCCAGTGGGCTGCTGCAGTGGCTGTCCAGACAATACTGTCCTGCCAGGTCAGCTGGGAGCCTGGAGAGCTTTGTGGGGGCTTCGTTAGTGCTGAGCAGCACAGTGTGTGGGGAACCCTCGCATTTTATTGTTGTGCTAATGGTTATTTGTTTAAAAGAACAGCTTTTGAAAATTAAAATTCATAAATGGGGGTTTAATTTTATCAGGACTGCTATTACCTTCTGTGTTAATTGAATACTAACCAATTCTGAATAATACACTTGTCGACATTTATCTGCTGATTGGCAGGGCTAGAAATTCACAGGGTTTTGGCAGGATAATAGCTGGGTTCTTGTGAGTAAACCAAAGGCTGCCTGCTGCTAGGTGTCTTGTTCCAGAGGGCTATTTCTCACTGACCTACCACTGAGCAATGTGAATGGCAGTACTTAGGCACTAAAATAAGCTTTAATTTGAATCATCAGGATCCTGTTAAACTTGTACTGCATGGGCAGTGAAGGTATAACAACACAGCTCACAACACCTGAGTGGGAACTGACCACAAAGACAGATGTCCCTTCTCAGGCAGAAGTCTCGCTGCATAGCTCATCTGGGGCAAATGGGCTTCAAATACACTACTGAGAACAAAACATAAGGTGTGAGGTGGAATGGTGCCATACTGCTGCATCACAAACTTCTGTACATGCAGATTTCATCTCAGGAATTGAATTTTTCTGGCTAGTTCCCAAGTAATTGTCTTGACTGATTGTCACAGCATTGCTTTCCTCTAAATAAATGTCATCCATAAGTAAGTTAGATAAATACCCCAGGTCTTACAACTGTCGGGTTCTTGAGCTTGATGTTTTCTCAATCTCACTGATGTTTTGTTTATGAAGATCATCATTAACTTCTTGTGATCTCTCTATATTACTGATGTTTTCAGGACTGTCCAAGTTCTTCTGAGTCAGTTCCATAAATATTGCAATGAGCTGCTCAGTGGTGAGGGGAATTTAAACTTTCCGTTCTATGATGAGAGGGGTACAATAAAAAGCATCCCTATAACTCTATGTATGAATACTGCTTGGTGACATTCTGAAGGACTTTTCTGCCTCAGTTTGCCTCTAAGGCCAATGGATCATCTTGTCTGACCAAGTTCCTGGTAGCATGTGGGTTTTTTTCATGATACTACCTGCAGAGAAATTATTTCTTTAAAAAAGCCCAACAAAAATATGAAGAGGATAGTTGATCAGACTAAACACCTTCTTAAATGAACTATGACAGTGAAGTTTAAAGAAGTCTTGTGTGGACACTGTAATGTTCATGGTAAGAAGTACTAGCAATATTCTGTTTGTGATTCATAGCTGCATAACTGCTTCTGTTTTTCTCACCATTGAAGGTGGTTTAAATACAAGGAACTTACCTTTAATGCAGCCATTTTGATTGTGCCCTGAAGTTCTCTTACTGCTGTGGAAAATAATAGGCAGATGTACCCATTGCAACTGGTGTAAGATAATGCATCAGTAAACGATGAAAACCAACCAGAGAAGCCCAACCAACCAACCAACCAAAACAAACCACAAAACCCAAAAGAAGCCTTTTGAATTTGGATTCATGCAGATATTAAAAAAATATTCAGTATAAGGATGTAAAAAGGGTCTTAACAAATACCAATCATCATTCCTTTGGCCAAATGTTAATGGAAGCAATTTGCCTATCGTACAACTTTCTGAAATAAGTGTTGTTAGGTTATTGTCTGTGAGGCAGCCTAAGAAGCAACAAGTGCAAGATAAAAGCAGAACAAGAAAACTGCTCAAAAAGTCAGACTGGCATTGCAGGAGACTGACTCAATGCATACTTTTAAAGTTGGAAATGTAAAAAATTAAAATTCACAAGATGAGTATTCTTCAAACTCAAGTAGTTTCCTTCTTTCTTCCAACTCTGTGCAGAGTACAGGAAAGAGGGATGTTTCACTTTCTCTGTCTTTCTAAAGAAAAAACTGAAAGGGGTAATTCTGACCCTCTACAATGAGCAAGTGCTCACATTTCGAGAAAAATGGTTACTTGGTCATTAGCAGTTCCAGAAGATGTTGGGGGTATTTATTAATGTCTTCTATTATAATCACACCCATTTTTTTTTCCTGTATTTTAAAAATCACTGTGTGGGAAAAGCTGAATAGCTGTTAGCTGGAAATATGGTTAGATGTCTCATAATGATATGTGAAGTCCATAAATTATTTACCAGAGTAGGAGAAAGAAATAGAGATTGTGTATGTGGAAATGAGAGAACACAAAGTTTAAGATGAAACAAAGGTTTCAACGAAACAGTTACTTCAGGATGATGATTTGTAGCAGTTTGGGTGTGTATTCTCTGATTCATTTGCCTTGAGTGCAAAAAGGACAAAAGCCCCTATTTTAAAAAATCAGTACTGTGGGTACTACTGGTGAAATGTCATGGCTCTGTTTCAGAAAATTCAGACAGAAAGCTGTAGAATAAAGGCATATGTGAAGGCCATTTATTTTAATGAACAGTACTGTAGTCAAAGTTCATTCTCAAAATCTGAAAGGGTAAAAATCAGTGAGTCTTAAAAGTGCCAAGGAATACAAGTTGGGATATGTTGTAAATAGTGTCAATTCTGTGGCTATTTTTAGAAAATAATTTGAAACTGTAGTAACAGTGATGAGACTGTTTGAATGTCAGTAATAAGTTTTGCTGAATAACCATAGAAGACTACTTTGCTAAGAACATAGTGTGATTAGGTTTCATATAGAAGACTGTACATTTTGTGTGCTTGCCAGTAGTATTCACAACATAATCACAGACTGCAGCTGTCACAGAATAGTTTGGGAGATTCTTGTGTAAATCAAGGAAGAATAGAATAGAAGGTATGACACTTCTGGATCTGCTAGGCCAGCCGTTACAGAGTCTGCTCTGCCTTTGCCAAAATTTCTTTGTATCCTGGGGTCCTCATGTCAAGAGTAGAGGTCAGACCTGAAGACTAGTCTCTCCTGACCGTAGGTCAGGGCACATAGATTTAAAAACACAAATAAGAAATGCGAGTTGAAGCATAGCATTTGAAGTAATGTTCTGCCAGTGCAGCTGTGTGCTCAAACAAATTTCCTTCATTAGAATTTCCCTTTGAGAATAAAATTTCAGCTGAATTACTCTGATTCAGATAAATGGCACTAGTGCTGGTCCCACAACAGGTGCTGAGTAGTGGGGAAGCATGATTTGGCAGATTCAAGAGAAGCCCAGAAGCCCAGCATGTGACTTCAGACTTCTGAGACCTTTACATTTCTCATCAGTAGGCTGAACATTTGTGTGATTCCAGGGTTAGAAGGTTTACTTGTTATCTCAGAGATTTCTCACTTCAGAGCTATCATTTGCTTGAGTGATCTCCTTGGTCTGAGATGAGTTCTGTGTTCATATCATGCTAAGCACAAACAGAGGCTTGCTATTTCCCTGGAAAGGGGAAACCTTCACAAACAGAACATAATCCATCTGCCGATTACTTTCCAGCTATCCACTTCAGTAACTGTGAGTCTCTATGCTTGACTGTAGCATGTACTGGATATCCCGTACCGCCTGTCTACCTCCTAACCCTACAGACCCTGGGCAACCGTGTCCCACAGTATCACCAACATGAATATGTAGACTTTTGGGAAAGTCTGATGATCTGTTCTCTTGTTACAATCTGCCTGAGATCTACTCTTTCAGGAATACTTGATGGTCAGGAAGAATGGCTGACCCATCTATAGTTGTAATTTTCTGTTTATACAGGACTAGGACACAGAAGGTGCTGAAAATTCCAGTTGTCTGTCTCCTGAGCAAAATCAAAGCCTGACTGGATGTCACAGACAGCAATCTTAATGCAAGTGTAACATACACCCTGTGTATGGTAGTCCACTGTGACTCAACTGTGTGTACATCACTGCTTCCAATCAAAATGCTTAAAGTTACTAAGTCTAATGATGACAAATTAACTTAAGTTAGCCCATATAGTATCTGGAAGTTGCCATCAGTTGCTTTCTTGTCACAAGTTGAGCTGATAGCATCCAGTTTAGAAAATGTTATCACCAACTTTATCTCATTTAAACTTCATGTTATTACATAAGAGCTATGCTCTGCTCTGTCTTTTGGCAATGATGAGCAAGTCTCACTCTCCAGCTGCATAGTCTTTTGGCAAATTGAGATCTCCTTCTAATTCATCTAAATATTCAGACCTCAGAATATCACAAAGAAAGCACTTCTGAGGATAACTACTGATATTTCATAAAATTCAAATTCTGGCCATTTACCAGCATTCATTTTGCTAAATCAAAGTGCAGTGCTCCTTTGTGAGCTGATCTGATACTAAAATTGAATGCAATTAGAGGCATGCTGAATAGTTTACGAGAAATCAAGATCTCCCCTGACTCTGTAAATATTTCAGGCTTGTTCTAAGAGAAGAAAAATAAAACCTTAACTTCTGTTGCCATGTCCAAACTTACTGTCAACTTCACAAATTATAGTGGGATAAATAATGTGTGAACTTATGTCTTGTCAAACCCTTTGATAAAGATTCTTCCTTACTTAATGATAAAAACAAGGAAGTTTTTCTATTTGTCACTGTGGGGTAACGTATTGGAAACTACCTATCGCCTGTCACTGTGTAGGATATGTCAAACAGCTGCTAAACAGCAATTTATTAGGTGCCTGTACACTGTGTTTCTTTCTTTTGGAAATGGCAAAGAACACGTCTCGCAGACACATAGTCTGGTAGCATTAGCACACCGTGAACTGGGGGTTCCCAACATTTTTTTCCCCTTAGGTTAACATATTCAGTGGCAGCTGTGATCATATATGGAGCCTGCCATTCACTGAACTTCCAGCCTGGGTGTGTGCCAAGCCTCTACCAGTCTGGTGTGATGTATATACTTCAGTCTGAAAACTCTTTTTCATATGCTGCATGTCCCGGTAAGTTTCCTTCATCGCAAAACACACAAAAACATAACAAAAAAAAAAGTCAGTTGGGAGAATTATGCAACTATAGAGCATAGTGGTTATTATTAATCACCTCAATGCTGATTTACAAATGTACTCCTTATCATCAGGGAACTTTTGAAAGCAATTTTGGGTGAATTGGAAAGTTTCAGCCAACAGCCATGTGTGGTTTCTCTAGATCTGAAACTTTTCTCTCAAGCCCCTTTGCTTCATAATTACAGTGGCAATGGCAGCCTCACAGCCTTATTGTTCTTCCCCTAAAAATACACCTTTGAAAAAAGATTTCTTGGTTGTGTCACCTTTTGACCATAAACCCAAGAAACTTTCCTTTGCTATATTTCGGTAAGAACGTTGGAATCTCTATTAATTTCCTCGTAACGAGTTTGACATTTACTAACCAATGGGTCCCCATAAACAGCATGGCCTGAGAACTTTAGAATCACTTTATCCTTTGGAATCTGTTTACTTTTGATGGAATAAATGTACAAAACCCAGAGTCTTGCAGGGTATTCCTAAGAGAAGAAAAATTTGGCTGATTAGGTTATTCTCTGTATTTCTGTTCTTCACAAGTGTGCACACAGTCCTGTCCACTTGAGCAGAATCAAACACACAGAGCTCCAGTGCTGCCTCCAAGATTCTGGCAGCTGTCAGCCAGAGTCAGAAGTGTTAGTGCTCTTGCAATAGCAGAGATTTGAGGGTATTTTCCTCATTTGTTTCCAAACTCTCTTTCTCTCCATTGTATATGTCTCATACACATCTGTAAGAAAAGGGAATCCAGAAAGCCATTTTGCCTATAAAATGTAAATTCAGACTCCGTCATTCATGTTTTGGCCAGGCATATACACTCCGTGTTTCAGCTGCTAAAGGGATGGATTGGCCAATGGCAAAATCCATCCCTTAGAACTGCAGAAAATAAGCAGGGCTATACTTATCCTTGAGAGTTAGGTAATGCAGGATCCAGCTCCACGGTTGGTTCTTTCTAGCTTTCTCTCTACATGGCTGAGAATAGCTGCAAGACCAAGGAAGGAAGCATTCAGTGCATGGAAATCCACAGTGTTTGCAAGAAGCGTGTTACGTGTAAGCTCTGATTGCTGCTCTGTTTGCCAGTCTTTACCACTTCACTGCTAGTCTGAGATGACAACAGAGAATTTCAGTTGGGTGTGATGCTCCACATGACTGTATTTGAGAAAACTTTCAGCATGACTTCTGAGCAGAAATAAATAAACTTTTGTTTTTTTTTTTTTTTTAGATTTTTCAGAAGACCTTTAGCATCCTTTCCAGCCCATTTACCCAACCAATTCAGGTTAAGTTTTCTAGTTGCAATGCACCTGAAAGAATTTCCTAACAGGTTAGCAACAATTTGAGTGCTGAAACCCAGAATGGGTAAAACCCCATATTAATTCCTAGGCTGAGAAGCAAAGTGGGTTTCTTCACTTCTCATGTCCAGTGAGAAGTGTTCACATGTGGTTTCTTGCTCAGAGCATTAAAGGATCTGTATCTTCTACCCAGCTGCCTGCTTTCACTAACAATGCAGAAATTTAGAACATTAGCATCTGCCCTCCATCCATTTCCCGGGAAGAGGGTCTGTCTGCAGACATTAGCCACTTTATTGGTCCAGTTGAGGGGCTGTACAGAAGAAAGGAGTTGTGAGTCACTGAAAGAAATGTTTGCCACCCTTATTTGGACAAACCTGGACTGAAATCAGCTGCTCAGCTCAGAAGCTGGTAGGGACATGTGTGCAAGCACACATGCACAGAGGAAATGAGTGAAAAGGAACCACTTCAAAGCAGGGCAAACCCAGGAAAACCTTTTCAACCTAACTGGTTATTAGATGCAGTAGGCATCTAGCCAAATCATTGTTGAAAGGTGAGATTAGTGCAGTGGAAGGCCTGTGTCAAGTCTATGTGTTTCTACAGCTTACACTGGTTCCTTACTTAGATTTTTCTGGAGTTGTTTTGTGCAAACACTGAGAGGCAATAACTTTTATATAAAGTTAAATTACAGACTTCTCTGATCATGTGTCTGTCTGCAAATAACAACCCAATACTTGAAGTTTTGGACTCAAAATTATTATAATCAGGTTAATGAAATGAAACATCAATTTTTTTTTAAAAAAATGCCTAAAGGGAAAAGGAAATATGTAAGACATCACTCACCTCATAGTGTCTAATTTGCTTGTTTTATTGAATTGTCACCAACAAGGATATAAGTACTCTTACTTGGGTATGTCACTGCTGTTTTAAAAATTTAGATGACTCATCCTGAGGAAATAGAGTGAGAGACATCTATTTAGCTTTGTATTGTGTGATTACTGGAAGCTATTTAGGTGTTCTAATTTAAAATGCAACAACAGGTAAAACATATTTGCAACTGTCCTTGAAAGGGGTGGGATGGGAATGGGTGGGTGATTGATCTAACTAAAGAGAACATCTCTGTCATCATGATAATGGAAAAAGGTTGGGGTTTTAAATGTGAGAAGTTCAACAAGGGGCAGAATGTACTCAATTTAACCCAACTTCAAGTAAGTGAATAATACACAGAGTCTTGTCTCCTAACTGGGGAAAAGATAGAGAATTTGTCTCAGACCTCTCAGTATCTGCTAGTGCAATATACTAGAACTGTTGAATAATATTATTGGTGTCTAAAATGGCACTTTGTCATTGATATTTTAAATTGCAGTTAAAATAGCAAAGTAATTTCTAATTTGCTATTAATTTTCTTATCACTGGGTTTTAAGTGTAGAGGAAACAGGTTCTTCTAGCCTTATGCACAGTCTGTTTATATATATGGTTGCTTAGAATATTTTCTCCTTTTTTTTTTCTTTTTTTTTCTTTTTTTATCTTTTGTTCTGATAATATCTGATAGGTATAGGTCCTTGGCAATCCTACACTTTCTTAAAGTATATTTCATGATTGCTTTTGTCTTTTCTCTTGCCCTTTGGAGAGCTATGAACATTTTGTAGGCAATGGTTAGTTTGGGTGGAAGAGTGAACTGAGGGTTATGCCATTTCCCCATTACCTGCCTGCTAAATACATTTCAAACCTTGAGCTCACTGTTGTTCATCTCAATCTCATCCACTTTCTGCTTTTTGGGCCATAGTTTGAGGGGTCAAGATATGGACAAGTGAGAAAGAGTCCAACTGAGTAAGAAGGACAAGCATCTTCTGCAGCTCAGGACAGCACCAAGGCAGAAGATGCAGCTCGGACTGATCATCAAAAACCATAGAAGCATAATCAGGGAAAGCAGAAATCCACTTAGAGATTGCATACTATAAGAGTATGTTTTGATTGTTAGCAGAAAAAAAAATCTTATCAATGTACATGTGCTCAATAGCTGCCTTTTTGTATCAGTGATGATTGAAGTGGGATGTCTTTATTTTGGAGACAGAAAATAATAAATGGTTCGAAAAGAAACTAACCATAGTTGGTAAAACCTGATTTTCCAGAAGAGATCTGTAAAAAGTAGGAAATACTATCAAATCTGAAAAATAATAATTAAAAAAAATTCTTCAGGTCCTTTGAATATTCAAATGCATATCATGGCTCTGGATGAAAGAAAATAACTGCATGAGAAGTGACACAATTCCCACAGATTGTCTGCTGTATGTTAATTGGATTATCTCCCTGCTTTCAGCAGTTTAATGTGAACTGTTGTAACACTGACAGTAAGATTTCTCATGTATTTTCCTCTTGTTTTTTTCGATCTTGTTCTCAGTACTAGTTAAATGAGTCTATGATGCAATGATGAGATACAGAAAGAACAAGAAAGGTTTGTATCTGTGTCACTATTTTTTCTTTTTTTTTCCCCCCATAAAGCCACAATTTTACCTATTTTGGTGACTGTGACAATTCTGTGACTGTGAGTAGAGACCTAGAGAAGGCTGCTTCAAGGAGGACTTGATGACAGAAAACAGTTTGTGTGTAGAATAGGTCTGCATATTACACTGTCTTGGCTCTGTCTGTTTAGGCACAGATACACACCTGTTGTCAGTAGTAAATTACAACCCAAGGCATGTAAAACTGAAAACTAAAAATTTTACAAAACAAGCTAAAGCTGAGAACAACACAGTAACTACCTCATACCAGATCTCTACTCAAGCCAGCTGACATAAAGATAGAAGTGTTGGCTGTTGGGCTGTCTTCAGATCTCAGTAGAAAAATAAGAAAATTCCCAAACTAAAATAAGTCCGGATGAAAATCGAATACAAAATATTAAAAACTCATAACAAATATTGCCAAAATGTGGTGTATGGCATCTGCCCATAACATGTTAGTGTTATAAAATTTTTCTTCTTTTTTTGAAAGTATCCAATATTTCTTCCAGTATAACAAGTACAAACTGGCTTGCTCAAAGGCAATCCTATGTAAAGCAGCCATGTTTCTTTGGTCCTGAATTATGAACGCTAAGTTATTATTCTTTTCATGAACAAATCTAAACAAACTTCTAATAGATTACAAATAAAGATAAAACTTTAATATTTAAGCCTATTTGAACATTAAAAACTTCTTTGAAGGGAATATCAAAATAAAAAAATGATGAGACCTCTGTAGAAGTAATAAAAATCAGAAAAGGATAGTATGTGTGAAGGTGTAAGGATTTTACCAGCCCCAAAAGGCTTCAAAAATATCGCAAAACAAACAGTTTGCAAAGCCCAGTTTTGTGCTACAAAAGAAAACTGCAATTCCCATGGAAACATTGCTCATAGAAATAGAAAGCATAGCTTAAAAATCAGCATGTGTTGTCACCTCTTTCTGGAGGGGCACATCTCTCTTATTTTAGGGAAGCCATAACTATTCACAGTTGTATTGTGAAAACCACTTATTCTTCTGAATTATCTGACTGAGAGTAAAGGTGACCTGCTCAGTTCCTAGACTTCTCCATGGTTTTTTCATCTGAGTAGCTGTTCTGGCACATCAGTTTTCATCTGTAACATGTTTACAGCTTGTTCAAGCACTCAACCTTAGTACAAGTGCGCACAGTCAAAAAGTAGATTTCTGCCCCAGTTACACAGAATGTATGGTGTGGTTTGTTTTAATGAGAATTGGCCCCTTGAGTCATATATTAAAAAGTGTGTTGTCTTCTCTTTCTGAGTAAGCACTTAACTGGCAATGTATAGGTAAAGAAAAGGTTTTTGAGTCCCAGTACAAATACTGCAGCATGAAGAAGAAAATTATAACCCACCAAGTTCACAAAGAAACTGTAAACTCTCCATAAAAATAAGCTGCTTTAAGATGTTGTTGGGGGTTGGGTTGATTTCTTATAGAATTTTTTCCCAGAAGTTGCTAAGAAGCTAATGGCTGGGTGCTTTTCGCTCCTTATGGGTGCTCGGGAACAAACAAAGGAAGCAGCTACACAGAGACATTGATTCCACTTCGCTCGGGGGCAGTTTTCTGCTCTGAGGGGGGGACGGCCAGGGCTGCTCGTCTCGGCGAGGCGGAGAGCTCTCACCATCCCCTTCACCTGGGACTCCGTGGGAACACTGTCTCTTCGTGTGTCCCCCGGGATTTTGGGAACCCGTCTCCTCCTTGCCCTGCACCCACGGTTTCTTCAGTTCTGCTCGAGGTCTCCCCACGCTGTTTCTACAGCCCCTGCCAGCCGGGACACTCTTTTCCAACAGCTCCAGCCACTGTGAACCCTCGGAATTATCTCACTCTCCTAGAGCTGCTGCTAGCCTATTTGCTTGTGACGGTACTGAGGGGGGTGGGGGGGTGTTACCAGAGAAAGAACTGTGACTGACTTGTTGTTTTGGGTTTTTTTTCCTCCTCTAGTTCTGTTTGTTGTCAATATTGTAATTATTGTTAATTTACCTTGTTAGACTAACTAGTAAAAAACTGTTATTCCTACCCTCCTTATCGTTGCCTAAGACCCTTTTTTCAATTTTAGAATTATAACAAACCCCAAGGGAAGTTTCCCTTTTCTTTGGTCCCTGTCTTTCCAAACCAAGACAGATGTCAAGGGTTTGAATTATGTTATAAAGTGGTGAATTTCAACTGATTCCATCAGGGACCTATGAATCTCAAAATATTAATTTCCTAAAACAGAAACTGTGTAGAGCAAAAGACCATGCCCGAATTTTAATAAAAAGAAAAGGGAGCATTGGAGCTTGCATGTGAGCACAACTAAAGAAATCTAGGAGGGAATAAGCTTTATCAAAGGTCTGACAATGGGAAGGGTTTCAGTTGAGACATCAAGTTTTTACTTGCCTCTCTGAGTCATATGTCAAAGGAAACAAAACCCCATTAATTTCAATGTATAGAAAATACTTGCTTTGGGACTAAAATGAAATGCAATGCCACTACCAGGAACATGAATAGACAGTACTTTTCAAATATTTAGAGTCTATGAAATGATAATTTATGCTGCTTTGTTCTTGCAGTCATGCATTACTTGGATTTCTAAATACATGTATGCATGTGTTTAGGGAAGAAGGATTAACATAGATGTTTAAATAGTGTGTAGATTGCCTTGTAATCACAGCCAGCCATTGTTATATATATAAGAGTAAACAATGGGAATAGGTGGAAACTAAAATTTCCTAGTGCTTATGCAAAAAAAAATTTAGTAGTAAAAATTATTGGGAAAGGAGTAGAGAACAAACCAGAAAACTAGGTTACCTTTCAAGAACTCAGTGCAGTTTAAAATTAGAGTGCTATATGCACATCTATATTCCCTTCTCTCCATTCTTTACCTCCAAAGGACATATTAAGATTTGATAAGATAAAAGAAAAGCAATAGGGAAGGGTGGCCTAGCTTCTAGAACAAAAAGGCATTATGTGGACCAGGCGTGTAGTCTGGAAAATATGGTTGAGAAGGGAATGTGATCGAGAGTTTGATAAATCATGAAAAGGATGGGAGAGGTTAAAGGGGAAGACCTTTCAGTGTCAATGAAAGATCTATGGGTCATCAGATAAAGCTAAGGGGCAGTTAATTTAAACAAACTAAAGGAAAATATTCTGCACAAACAGTCATCAATGTATGGAACTTACTGTTGAGGGATAGTGAGGTACTAAGATGCTAGAGGATATAAAGTTTATAAAATATTATAGACTTGTTAAGTCCCAAAGGTAAAGACTATAAGAAACTGCATGGGCGTATTGCAGGGGCTCTCCCTGGGGGATTGAGTGCCTATGCTTTTTCCTACTCTTTATTATGACCACTATCAGGGCATTTGGTCTGTTGTTTTACCATATGCTTTTTATAGAAT
This sequence comes from Certhia americana, assembly GCA_018697195.1. Lineage (NCBI taxonomy): Eukaryota > Metazoa > Chordata > Aves > Passeriformes > Certhiidae > Certhia > Certhia americana. The sequence continues at coordinate 67,910,467 of CM031878.1, forward strand.
ACTTGAATTCCAGCTGCATCCTAAGTAAATGAGGGAAGAAAACTGGCAGAAATATTCAAGACAGTGATATTATTTGCATTATTTCAGTACATTAATCATCACTGCTTTTGGTTCATTTATTTGTTTTTTTAAATGAAATACATTTTCAAATTATACTGCAATTCCACAGTTTTTGGAAATATGTACATTACCTCTGAAGCAGATGAATCACCATAGAATCACCACAGAATCACAGAATCACAGAACAGTTTGAGCTGAAAATGACCTTTAACAATTGTCTAATCGAATCCTCCTGCCATGGGCAGGGACATCTTCCATTAGGTGAGGTTATTAAAATCCCATCCAAACTCTCTTCAAACATTTGCAGTAATGGATATCCACAACTTCTGATTAGTACAGAATTATGTAATTCTAATTAGAATTAGCTAATTAGTACAGAATATATGGATAACTATTTGGTACAGATTCTGTATTTTGATTTTATTTGCAAACTAATTATGAACACAACTTTAAATAATATAAAAAGTAATAATTTACACACTAAAATTTTTTATGTCTTCTCTTTTGTGTTCAATGGAAAGACTCAGGTGCCTACATGCTAAAATAAGCATTTGTTGTCCAGACACAAAGAAGCACCTGATTAAGCAGGGTGCTTGAAGTTTTGGCAAAAGTTTGAAAAGCCTCTTGTCATTATGTATGACTGTTGACACAAAGATAAGAATAGAGCCTGACTTTTCAAATATTTAGATGGTTTACCAGCTATCTCCAAGTGCAATCCTTAAGGTAAAACTAAAAATTGTTCAGAAGTTTAAAGACAAAAACTTAGGAAAAAAGGGAATATTTACAAGTTAGCTGGGCAATGAATGCAGTATATTAACATTTCCTCTCCTTTTCTGTTTGTACACAATCATCATTACTACTTCTTTCATCCTCTTTAAGAGATGTGATGATTAAATAATTTAAAACAAAAGACTGGGAGAAATTGATATAAATATTTAATTCTCATTGTCTAAATCTGATTTCTCTGAAGTCTATTAAATATACCTTTAATAAGTGCAGTGTGGCTCGCTTATTTTGAAATGGCTAAAATCATGCTTGCATACAGTAGTCAAAAATATTTATAGCTTTTATTTTAAAACGTGTCAAATATTGAAAGTTAAATTAATCCACAGCTGTTTGTTGTTCTCAGTTTCAAATCAAAAATTAGATACTCAAATTTTTTGAAGTCCTTTTTTTTCACCAAAACATCATTAATGGCAATCAAGAATCTTTACCTGCCTCCCTCTGTTATATAATTTCTTCCCTTCTGCTATTAGGGATTATTGATTTGCTTTGAAAATTTGTAGTCATGGTAAGACTAGCAACAATAATTGCTATTCAGCTGTAATTTAAGGACAAATCCCGGGTTCTGTTGCTGACCTGAAATGCCCAGGTTAAGTAAACAAAAATCTTGTGTGCTTAAAAAAAATAACTTTGCCCCATACATTGCAAGTCTCAGGTATCTTCTTTGAAGACTTATTTGAGCCTTGCACCACCCTAAAGATAAGTTATATAAAAACTGTTTGAAATCATGTGATCATATATCCTGATTAATTTCACCATATATATATGGGGCATCTTAAATTATCTTTCATGGGATTTCCACATGTGGATGTGGTGTCCTTAAACTAATAAACAAATATGCACAGTTTTAAGAGCTGTTGGATAGCAGTCAGTATTTCAAGGGACTGCAAAAGAATAATTGAAAGCATTTTTGCATCTTGCAACTGGTCACAAGTACTTTTCAAATTACTTCCACTTGAGGTCAAATTACTGATGTGGTCATCCAGCTCGTAAGAAAGGCAAAATTAGAAAAAAAAAAGATCAATAGAAACCTACCATCTTGAAGTATAACAGATGTTTCTGATGGAAAGGAATTAGACATTATCAAATTTGTGGAACGTGGAAGTCGTGAGTATTTTTTATGTGTGCCACATTTCAGATTGGGAAACCACCACTAAATAGCCTATGACATATTTATATTGTTAAAGTCCTTGTAAAAATACAAAGTTACTACTATACACTAAAAATTAAGTGAAATATCTGAGCAAAAAACTGTGGCCTAATACTTTTAGGGAGCAAACAACTACAACATTTGTGCACAAGCAAGCCCCAAAGCTAAAAATACAGTGCAAATAATGAGAATTTCTATTTTAGTTTTCCTACATCTCATTTGTAACTCAAAGTCCTAGTCTAATGCCCAGTATGAAAGCTCTTGTGTTTCATGTAGTCTTTTGAATAAGCTTTATTGTCTGTTTCTCTCGGTATCTTAATGTTTTTTCTTCAACAGTTTTTTCACCTATTTCACCTAATTCACCTGTTGTAACCATTGTCTAGCTAATGTCTGGAGCTTATTTGCCTCCAGTTTCAATGACAGCAAGATTTGCTTTTTTGGGTCACTATTCAGAGGGCTTGGATTTCTGGTTTTCATATCCTAAAAGATGTTTGTCCATATAAGTAGTGGTCTATTAATTATGATGTCAGTGGCAACATTCTGACCTTAACATATTTGCAATATGGTCAGGACATTAGTTCAATTTGAGGTTGTAACTTCCAGAGATAATGGTTTAAGCATTATTAAATTGCACTGTCAGGAACATTTTTCTCATGAAAAACAGTGCTGTAAAAGCTGTTGTATAGGACGCTGTGTGTAATTGCCTTCTAGTTGTTTCTCATGTCAATTTTGCTCTTGTTGATAAGTGAAAAGCTTTAATTTTTAAAAACATTTTTCCTGTCTAATTTCCAAGAGAACTGAAAGCACAAGAGGCCAACAAAATAAAGAGCAAAAAAGGTTGACACAACAAGGTAAATGAGAAAGATGAGATTGGTGAGGCACAATCTGTAAACGGTGGCACTTACATCAAAGTTCACAGTGTCTTGGCAACCAACAAATACAGTTTTGAATTGGAGTTGGAAGAGAAGAATTCAGTACAACAGCGAGTGTCTTATTAGTCTTTCTGTTGTTGAAGATTAGCTTACTTTACTGAAAACCATAAATATTTAGTATTTTTCCTTTAAAGTAGCTGTGAGCTGTTGTGTGTTTTTTAAATGTTTCTAAAATAGTGTCAATGCTTCCAGTGTGTACATAGATCGACCACATGAATTTTATACACTGCAAGTAAATACAGTTTACTTGGGCATTGGAATCTTCCTATTTCATGTGATAAAAAGTGCTAATAGGAATCTAGCTACAGCATGAATATGGAAATGGAGAAATGAAATTTAAAAAGTGCTCCAGTTTCTGTATGAATTATAGTGAAACCAGGGCTGAGTTAAAGGCATGTTCTAATGTGAGAAGAAGAGGGAAGACAATGATTGATATAAATGAAGGAATGTCCAAGCTCTATTTCAAAATGTAGGTACCCTACCATGGCTGTCAAACATCCCTTTGTATTGCTGATATTAAATGGTGCATTTCAATATAAGACGTATAGTGAAACTGTATAATATTTTTAATAGTTTGCAAAGGAGGTCTGCAAAAGATAATATTTTGTTAGAAGAAGAATTCTAGTGACACCTTGGAGTGGCTAGACAAGGTTAAGAGAATAAAGTAGCTATTTATTAAAGGCCTTCAATAGGTACACCTTGGGCAGTCTGAAACCTCTGGGAGGGAATCCAGGCAAGATGGACAACAGTCATGAGTTTTTCACACAGATAAGAGTTTGGTTCATTTGCATATTAGGGGTTAATCCTCCAATTACAGCTTCAGGTAATGAAGTTATATTTCCCCATCCCAAGTCAATCCCATCCCAATTCACTGTTATTTATACTTTCCAGGGCCTGAGGCAGTAGAGTGTCCTTGAGTTACAGGCCTAGAGGGGCTGTTTTGTCTGACCAAGATGTGAAGAGACCTAGGTTTCTATATGGAGTTTAGAATTACACACTAATGCACTACAGGATCTGAAAAGTATAAAATCCTAAGGCATTACTAGTCCATCACTTCTTCATGATTTACTGTAATAAGACAGTATGTAATGATAACTTATACTGAGTCATTCATGTTTCTCATAAGTTTAGTCAGAGCAGCTCCCAGAAGAATTAATTTCTTGTTGCAGCTGTACATTTCTACATTTACCCTCTTCTGTTGAAGAGTCATCAGGGTAGTAACATTGATATGCTTCCTTGTGTGCCATTTATGCACTTACATTTGAATCCAATGCAGTGGTACAGGATGGTTACTCATAGAAATAGCAATTGTAAAAACAATAATCTTTGTGTTTTTTCACCTTCTTAACACCTTAATTCATACTCAGACTGCACAGTCTCTTTGCCAGAATTTGTATTGACATCATACATTTGTCAGACTTCTAGTTGGTTGCAAATTTGTAATGATTTTCAGTTTCTTTTTACTATGATATTGCAGCTTTCTTCCCAATGTGGTGGAATTTGGATTAGGTTTTGAGACAGTGCCACTCAATGAGGTCAAATTCTTTACTAATTCCATCCATCTCATGTTATATAAAACTAAATTAGGGCCAAGAAATCCAGGCAATTGTTCTATTGTATGTGCATTCCTCTGTGTAGCAACGGTAGAGAATATCATATGAGAAGAAGACAATTAACTGGCTTAATTCCTATATACAGAAACAAAAACACACAATATGAATGGTCTGTCCAGGTATCCAAACCAAAATTTGAAAAATTTTGAGCATAACAAGCAAATTCTCCCTGATAGTGTACTATGGGAGTATTTCTTGGAAACATTCTCTAAGGATGTTCCCCTCAGGTCTCATGAAACATCTTGATGGATAGTGTATGGCAGAAATTCCTGATTTACTGGCAATGCTTTTTGCTACAGGTAGCCTATTTTTACTGAAACACTCAGGCCCTGAATCAACTGATTTTTAAAGGCACGCTGTGGTTCAAGGCTGTAACAGTCTTGCTTCTTAAAATACCACTTCAAGATCATCAAATATATTACCTTCTTTTTTATGTCAACACTGACAGCTGGGAAAATCTGTGTGGTGTTACACTGACATTGAGGCCATCAAGGTTTGAACCCCTTGAGATCTGAACCAAATTTTGCAATTTTTTTCAAGTTAATCACTAGCTATAGCTAGGCAGTTATGACTAAGCAATTCCATTGTGAATATTGTAGGCTTGGCTAATCTTTTGTTTTAAGTAAAAGGGAAGGCAATCCCAAAATGAATAGGCTATCTGGATGAAAGCCACCAGGAGTGAAGTCAGCAGTACTGAGCTGACTAACGTCATTCAGATGTTGGCAGATGATGTCCAGCAAGACATTGACCACCCAAAATAGACCCCAGACTCAAATGGAGGGAAGAACTGTTCATGTGGACTAATTAGCATGAGAAGTAAGAGTTGTCACAAGTTGGGGTTTGAGTACTAACTAATAAGTTACTTACAATCTGTAGCCAGAAAATGCTGATGCCTTTTTTAAAATGTAAAAATAGTGTAAAATTTTGGCGATCAGGGAGCCAGACTTTGTGAGTTACCAGCCAGCTCTCTACTTTGTGCATAGCAGAATAAAAATTAAAAATGCCCCTCTTTGCAGTGTGAATTGGCACTTTGCACTGTGTAGCAAGCCTGCATTTTGGACAATATCACTGAAAGGACATACTAACCAGGTAACTTGCTTTGGAGTGCTAAACAATATGATTTCTTTTGGTTTTTTTGCAAGTTACTCCACAGGAATCTTTCTAAAAACACTTTGGGTGGATAATATTTGTGACATCATAAAATGCTTTGGCCAGGCAGTACATTGAGCATTGTTCTAAAACTTAGTGACAATGATGAATCCAGCATATTTCTATAATTAGAAGCCAAGTCTTTACTGTGTAAGTTTTTCATGTAAATGACTCATACAGTCTGTGAAGCTACTGTAGAATTGGAATACAAGGAATTTTAAGAAATGTCATTGAAAAAAGCAGAAGTGACCTGATGCTTGCCTGATCATATATAAAAATAATTTTCCAAACAAGGTTTTTGAACATATTTACACACAATATAAGTACTGCCATGACTAATATCTATCCATGTGTGTCCATGGTTCTTTACAAATGACATGAAAAAGACTGGACAAAAGTTGACCAGGTTTACACTCAATAAAATGGAGGGAGGCATAAGGAAAAAAAGGTCAAAAAATTTGTTGCAATTACTCTCCTCATAAGCTGCCATTAATTGTTTTACTAAATTGATATAAAAACAATGATTCAGATCTGTGGGCTGCCATTTGAGAGCTGGGAACACATCCATTTTTACTCTTCTGTCTGTTTATCTACTGTAGAGGTATTCATCCAAATCTCATTTTAAATCTTTCTGGCTGCCAAATAAGACGGTATGCAAATGATTCCATAAATTCTGCATTTTGTCAAAATGGAGTTGAAAAAACTGCTTTATTTCTAAACCTTTGGAGGCTCGCTAAGAACATTTGTAGTAGAAATGCTCAAGTCTGTGTTGAGGGAGGGAGAAGAAATACCCAGCTACAACTAGAAACTTCTAACTACATGGAGAGCAGTTATTGTAGATTTTGCAACATTTGTGATTTGGAAATGTTTTGACCAGTCTTCCTGCAATCCAGTGGTAACTCTTACAGTATTTTTTTCCATAGTGTTTCACCTTGAACTACAGTATATTTTACATAAAACGGCATTTCCCTCTGACTTTCTTTCCTCTAGGAAACATAGGCAGCCCAGAATACCTTTTGAGTTAATATTTTTTCATACTTGATGCCAGTGTATTCTGGTATACTATAATGTATTTCCTTTTTGAGGAAAGTACCTTGGTGCTCCATAACCAATAATACATCAAATAAATAGCATATGTTTTCTTGAATTCTGTACTACTTCAAGCTCTCATGAGCTCTCAAAATACCTGCAAAGGAATTTAGGTTTAACCTAGTTGAAGATACTGTCAGAAGTGCCAAGTGGCTCTGGATGAAGAACAATGCTCCCTGACAGATGAGTACCTAATGCGAAGTTGGGTCCAGTTACTTTTTCATTGTATGTCTTTATATCTCGGAATTAGATAAATCTATTTTTTTTTTTCTTCTATTTTCTGTTTTTACATTTTTGTGTTTGCCGGCCGGCTATTTATCTTCTTCCGAGAATGTACACAATTTCGTTTTCACCAGCCAGAGATCTTGAAGGAAAGGTGAGCGTGAGGCTTTTCTCTTCATAATTTATTTTCTCTTACCATTTCAAATACCAAAGCTAACTACAAAATGTAGAAATGCCCAACTACTCACTACGAAATACTAAAAGCCTAATGTTCTAATGTCTAAATGCTCCCTACAAAGTGCAAAAAGCTTAATGTTCCCACCCTCAGGGTGGCGTGGATATTTATACTACATTCTACGTAATCAGTATTTATAATTTTACTCCAATAACTATTATCTATGTTAGAAGGTTAGACTCTATTCTAAGCCAACTATAATGTGCCACCTCACAGCAGAACATGGAGGCAAGGAAGAAGAAGGAAGAAACCCAAAAGCCATGTGCTTCCTCCATCTTGTCATCACTTGCTTACCATCCTAAAAACCCCATATATCTAAAATTCTCACACTGTGATAAAACTATGCAGTATTCTACTATTTAATACACACTCTTGAAAACTTTGCTTCACTTCAGAGCTTTAAAGCCCTTTTTCCATGAACAAAGGTTAAAAACACTGTTTCAGAGATTCTAAAATCTCTCAAACATGCAAAGAGAAATTCGTCATATTTCCAGACTCCGACATTTATACTGCCCACTGTTTTCAGGTAAAACCAGCCCATTTTAATCAATTTGCAAGATGAGGACAATTACAACTAGACAAATTATCTCAAATGCTGGTAAATCCTCTGTGTGTTCCCAAATGTCTTCAGTATGAATTTTTTCAGTATGTTGAGTTTTATGATGTATTTGCTCTGAGTGATGTAAAAGCAAGTGATGTGAACAAGTTTCTGTTTCTAACATGTTTTTAAAAATAGACATGAAGTATTTATTATTTTGCTTGTATTTTAAGTAGTGGCCTTGGCTTTCCAAGATAGCCTCTGTGTATGTACATACCTATCACAATATGCTTTGGTTTTGTCCAGTCTTCAGGCATACCATCATCAGAGTGCTTCATAATAACAGTAAATCACATAACCCCCCCTTTTTTCAGTAATAAATATGTAAAACAAAATTTATAAGGATCTGAGACTGTACAAAAATTCAGAGTTTAATGAACTTGAAGGCATGGGAAAGTATTATCTGTACATTTCAGAATATTGCTATAAAGGCATTATTGCCATAATATACCAGGGATTTTTTATCTAATGTTTTTCAGTTTCAGTGCAGTGGGATTACTGGGTTAAATTTTGTCACTGTGCTGGAAAAAGTCTTTGTAAATGCTCTTATATTTGAAAAGAGGGAGTAAACATTTCTCTTGCCTTCAGTTTTCCAGTCTATAATTCGGCGATGGTTGTGAGGTGTCAAATCAAGACACTTCATGTTTTATTCTTAACTTGCAATTAGAACAAAACTGTTCTAATATGTGTAATTTGAAATCTATCTAAAACAGAGCTTCTTATATTGCATCTACAAGTGAGGCACTGTCACACCCAAAGTTCCATTTTGTACTATGGTCTTAAATCATGGACACCAATGGCACAAATGCGCTATGATGTTTTTTGATAATGCCACATCCGTGTAGGCTGACCTAAATCTCAGACCCCTGTACTTTCAGTCTCCCAATGTCCCACACAGCTGGATGTCTTTGTTGCTGGGTTTCTCAGTATCAAATTTCTGATGCTCTTTTCTGCTAAAATCTGGAGTGCACTGGGAGCATTAGGTGTAGGGGAATAATGTATGTGCTTCCCACAGAAAGATGTTGTATCACCAAGCATGTTTGGGGATCTGGATGCAGGTACTGGTCATTAGGCATGTAAGGCTGAAATGCCTAATGACCTTGGTGCAGGGGATTTGGCAGGTCTCTGTGTGCATTTTTTCACTCACATTGAGAGCAGTAGTGCCACTGTGTGGTAAACACTCTGGCTGGATGACAGGTATTCACCAAAATCTTTCTGTTGCTCCGATCCTCAGCTGAGCAGGGGAGAGTAACTACAGAAAAGGGCTCATGTTTTCACATAAAACAGGAAGAGGTTACTCATCAATGACCTTTACAGTCATATTAGACTTTGGTAAATTAGTTTAACTTATTATAACTCAAATTCGAGTAGAATAATGAAAAATAAAACCTTAAAACCTTAAAAACATCTTTCACCCATCCCTCCCTCTTTCCTGAGCTTAACTTTACCCCAGATTCAGTCCCTCCTCCCCTTCAGGAGCCCAGTGGGGTGGGCTGTGGTCATTGCATCACCCTTTGTTTCTGCTGCTCCTTCCTTCACAGGGGGAGGACTTCTCACACTCTTCCCCAGTGTGTGGTCCCTCCCATGGGAGACCAAACTCTGTGAACTTGTCCAGTATGGGACCCTCCCACAGGATGCAATTATTTACACACTACTCCAGTACGAGTCCCTCTCACCCAGTGTAGTCCTTCAGGAACAGTGTGCTCCAGCATGGGTCCCCCACAGGGTCACAGATTCTGACCATGAAACCTGCTCCAGCGTGGCCTCCTCTCTTCACAGGGCCACAGGTCCTGCCAAGAACCCGCTCCAGCGCAGGTTTCCCACCCCACAGGGTCCCATGTTGCTTCAGGCACCCCCACCTTCTCCAGCATGGGGTCCTCCTTGGACTGCAGGGGGCACAGCTGCCTCGCCATGGGCTGCACCTTGGGCTGCAGGGAATTCTGCTCCAGTGCATTGAGCACCTCCTCCTACTTCTTCTTCACTGATTTTGGTGCCTGGGTGGCTGCTCCTGTCATATATTCTCATTTCCCTTTTCTCTGGCTAAAATTTGCTTCTGTGCAATAACTTCATTCCCTTAAATCTTCTGTTCTGTAGGCACTACCACTATTGTTGTTGGGCTGAGCCTTGGCCAGTGGCAGGTCTGTCCCAGAGCCAGGTGGAATTGGAATCATTAGACACTGGGGAAACTTATGGCAGTTTCTTACAGGAACTACTCCTGTACCTCCCTGCTTCCAAAATCCTGCCATGCAAACCCAACACACAATAACAGCTGTTAGCCTGTGCAATTCTGATCTGTGCCCTTGGGAGTAAATACTGGTTTTGCTATTGACAGCAGAGTTACTCTTGTATTAGACCATAAATAGAACACAAATCAACCTAACATTTTCTTTGGGAACTATTTTGTATTTATGCATTTCCATGTATAAATGTATGTTTGTATTTTTTGCCTTGAAATATATCCTTGGGATAAAACATATGCTTCTCATTAACTTATTCTTCTGCTATTGAGTAACTTGCAAAACTTGTTCTCAGTTTATTTCTTTTTGTTGCTTTCTTTTTACACATGCTGTAAGAGTAGAAGTTTGTAGAATTTTCTAAACTGTTCCTCTCTATCACAATTGGGAGTTGGTAGTTCCCAATGTCCATGTGAATATTTTGATTTCTGTCTGGACTTCTGAACATGAGTTGGAATTGTTATGAACTTGTCTCAGACCATGACGCTAATTAAGAACTGCTAAGCTGAGGTGAATGGGGGAGCCGAAGTTTTCCCCACCCAGTACCAGAAAGAATGCTGCCCAGAAATCTACAGCTTCTGCTGAGAGTGGAATGCAGTCATTGTTATCAGTTTATTGGTTTGTGCCTCCTTTATGTTTTGCTCTCTGGTCATATATATTTGCTGGTGTGTGCCATGATTTTAATTTGATTTTGTTGTGGCCACTTAAGGTAGTCATTAAACTATACTGGAAGGTTATAAGTATAATATCATCAGGAGCAAAAATTTAGGTTTAGACATTATGGGAATCACCGAGCACATGCTAATTTCCCTGTTAGTAATTTCCTAGTCCATAAGACTTTTAAATTATACTGGATTTTGTACAATGAGAGTTGTATTCTGCTGCTCCTGTGTCTCTGGATATATCCTAAGAGAACAGATTTATCCCTGATAGGTCTGTTCTTTAGCATAGCATACCAGATAATGTGCCATATAAATTATAAATCGCCCATATAAATGGGTTGAAATTCTTCCCCATTCCTCTCTATTGCACAATGGAAAAAAAGGAAGTCAGTATAAGGTGATCTGTGGAAACTTCATTTTGAAATAAATTAATCTACTCTGTTGTCTGAAATTGGGAGGTTTCTAGTATAGTAAACACCCAAAATCCATTGTGAGAAAGTAGCTACTTCAAATGTATGATCTTTCCCATATGAAGAAAGGCAGTGAAAACACACAGTGTAAATTATTATCTGGAGGCACCTTTTTCTGGGTGATGACTATAGAGAGAGTCTAGATAAATAGCCTAGATACATCAGTTTTAGAATATGTAGCTGAATGAAACAATCTTGTTCTCTGTGTAGATGGCTTTTTACCGTACTCATTCCCTACAGGCTGAGGCAATGAATCTTGCAGCTGCCACAGCTTCAAAGGGCTAATGGTAAAAAACATTTAAAGAAACAGATTCAAGCAATGACATTCCTTGCCTTCTAATAATGATGTACCAAACACAGCCTCTGGCTCAGGAAGTTAATAAGTTGTAAATGCCAGAAGATAGGAGAGTACCTTATAATTTACCCAGTTAAATATTATGTGTTATTATTATTTAATATCTCCAATGATTTACCCCCCAAAATGAGCAAGGTTTTCAAATCCAATCATGTTAACCAGCCCAAATAACATCAGAGAGAGGATACTATGGACAAAGCTCTGACATCTTTGCTAATTTTCTAAAAGCATCTAAATATTTACCAGTCATAGATCCTCTGTAGCCATATGTACTTTCTTGTGGACTTAATGTAAAATATCACCGTACTGATTGTTCAGCGCTTTACATATGCTTTGGAGGAGGACAAGTGAAAATTACAAAAAACAACTGATGTTTATATCTAGGAAAAAAAATATAATTGTGACAAGAATGAAGAATAAATTTCAACACAGCACTGTGGGAATAAAAAGTAGGAAGTGAAAGTATTTTCGGGAGACGAAAGAGAAACCACAGAGACAGAATGAGTAGGTAATATTTGAGACCTAGATCAGCAAGCAAGTGGAATAGAAAATAAAAGCTAAAGAAAAGGTATTTCCTGCAGTGGAGACAGATATTTGCTCATTTCAGAATATTTTCACTGGATCATAACAAAACCTTGGGGAGCAACATGTATCCTGTCCACAAACAGAGTGGGCAAATGATGAGACTGAAGGAGTACTGGGTGCTCAGAGGCAATCAGTAATGGTAGTGGCTCACCTGAGGAGGATTAGTAAAATATTGAGGTTTCTGTGAACAGTTTTAAACTCTAGTTGTTAGGAGGTTTTTTGTTGATTTTTTTCTCTTACTAAACTGAGGGCAGAACTTTGTTGATGGACAGCACTGCTCTAGGAGGTGGGTGAAGAGGCATCCCTGTTTAGAATATATTTATTTTTTATCAGCCATGCAATAATAATTGAAGTGAGAAATATTTCCCTGAGATGAATGGCCTTGCAGGTGGGCTGGTGACCTGAGTCACAGGCAGTGGCCATTTGTCTTACCAGATCATTACTCTTAGTTATGCCCTGTGCTTCAGTTATCACAGTTGTTGGAAACAGAGTATGGAAATAACAATTCACTGGGGCCATTCACTGTTAGTGGTTATAGGCTGAACTCATTGACCATGTAAAGATGCACCTACATTAGAATAACTGGTATCCATATGGAGACAGAATTTATTTTCACTGCCAATTCAGTATTTTTCTGTGGATATTATGATGTAAGCATGAGTCAGCTCACAACGTTTGAACTGTCTCTCAGTGTATTATTGAGGCAATATATTTTGGCATATACCCCTCACTATAGTGGTAAAATTTTTTTCAGCTTTTCAAACTTGATTTTATACTAGCACTTATGCAGTATTTGTCCTACTTGCTTTACACAATTTTTTTTTACACAAGCCTTTAATTTTATCTCTGCTTCAACTTTTATACTATGGCAAGAGACAGACAAAATCTACAGAATTGAAGAATTGTCTTTAACTCTTGATATTATCACATACAAACAAATAATAATTCAGCGATTTTTTTTTTTCCGGTGAGAATAGTTATGCAGTCAAAAACTTTAACTTTTTCTTTTATAATTTTTTATTTTGGTATACTAGAAATGGCCCTGTGCCAAAATCTCAGAGAAGAACTGAATATACACACAGGAAAACTGAACAAGATCTGTATTCAGAATCCAAATATTACCTATTTTATATTATTTTAATTTTATTTTTAGCTCAAACCCCAATTGTGATCTGATGCACATTTCCCTTTGGAATTTTTAAAATAAAAATTTTTGTATAGTTGTTAATTTTTGTATTGTCATCCTTTACAACAGTAACAACATCAGCTTTGGAAATTAAACAGCAGTGTATTGGAAATTAAAAATATCAACACTTTTAATCTGTTTTTGCTCAGGTATATTTTAAATTTGAATTATGCAGTTGTTTTGACTTTTTCACTATTATCTGAGCATCAAGAATATATCTTGTTGACCCTTTGATGTGTTTTGATGAATATTTTTAAAGGCATTAGACTTTCAGACTGAGGATGCAAAAGAAAAAGAAACCACTGTCCTACAAGAGCTGTCATATGATGAAGAGTGGTTCTGTAAAGATCACTTACATAAGATGCAAAATGTATTGTAGAAGCAAAGAGATGATTATGGCTATGACTTTACCTAAAGGAAAACTGAGCATATTCATCTGGGGGTTTTATTGCTGCCTAGAATCATAGAATGGTTTGGACTGGAAGGGACCTTAAAGATCATTCTGTATCAACCTGCCTTCCATGGACAGGGACAGTATCTGCAGAGGTATTCCAAATTGACACCATCTAGAGGTTTATATGGTGGCTCTGCTTTTTTTTTGGGCTAGGCACTAGACAGTAAATAACAGAGAAACTGTCTAGGATTTAAAAGTGCAATGGACAGCTGCCAAAGACCAAAATGCTGTCCAGTGTCCTTTTATTAAGAAATATAAAAAGGACATAATTTCTGATAAACAATTTTTAGAAATAAAAGAGGCTGTATTCAGCAAAAATTTGGAAGCAACCTTTGGAACATTGTATTTTAAAGGAAGTGAAAAATGGAAGCTAGGAGCATGACAGAAACTAAAAAATTATTCAACAGAATTAATCTGCCTTAATCTGGGATACAGTTGTAATTTGCAAGAAGAGTTCTCATTGCTCTAGTGTGCTCATGTGTAGATTTGCCTCACTATGAAGCTCAAAATATTATTTGAGGTCCAGACTGATTTCTGATGATTGTGTCTTGCTTTTCCCTTGATTTTAAATTTCTTTGAAATTCAGTGGACTTTCTGGTTTGACTTGATTGAGTCCTCTTAGTACTCCTTTTGAGAACTGAATAGCAGCACCACCTGGTTACTGAGAGACACATTTTTTACAAAGTTTCTGGCCAGCATAAGCTCTCTACAAAGTGCCAGAGGGTTGAACCCACATTCCACCCCATTTCCTCCTCGAGACAGGGTAGAGTTTCAATGGCTGCAACAAGCTTAGTGTTAATGTTGAGTAGGTTTTCCCAGTCATGCATTCTGGTTTGTGGAAGCCTACCAAGCAACACTAGGAGATCTCCACTGCCTGTTGTACTGTGCTCTTCACAAGGAAAACTGCTGGTACTGTAGGACCAATGATTTCCAATGTTTCCGATAATCTTTACAAGGATTAAGTGTAAGGGGGGTATGCTGAGGCTAAATATGTGTTTTTCAACAAGGGTAGTGAAACACAGGCACAGGTTGCCCAGAGAGTTGGTATGTACCCCACCCCTGGAAACATTCACAGTCAGGCTGGATGGGTCTTCAGGCAATGTGATCTAATTGAAGATATGCCAGTTTATAGAAGGGAGCTAGACTAGATGACCTTTAAAAGTTACTTTCCAACTCAACTGTTCTACAATTCTTTGTTTTAAGTGGTTATGGTTTTAAACATAATTTCTGTAGCATCAAATAAAAAAGGAATGAGTTTTGTTTAATTGATGATTCTATTTTTGTGTTAGTACAGTCTATCATAAACTGAGAGCAAGCTTTAGCAACTTCATGACTAAGCAGTTTTACCTCCATCTGTCCTTTATGCATTGTAGATGGTGTGAACAAACAGCAAACTGAGACTGAACTTTCCATTCTTCATTCATATTATTGTTGAAATCCCACATCTACACTGTATTAAGCACAGAGAACGATAACATCCCTGGCTCATTTATTATGGCATAACAAAGTGGCAAAAATGACATCCTGAATGACCAAGCATTAAAGTATGATGAATTCACCTCCTAACATGGGTGCATTGCTGAGGTGCTCATTGGAAGGCACTGTTAGCACGCCTGAACTGCGGAGTGCTTCTGCTCTGTGAAAGCAGGTGTCTATTGTGTATTCTGTCCCAGCTCCATTCATGGAGCTCACTCATATCAATAAGACGTGCAGAACTGGGCAGAATATGCAATAAGGATTTACACTGCAATTATTATAGGGCTGCAGTTTGGTTCCCAAAGTGTGTTGCCATAAGGCTGGTGCTTCTTAAAACAATGCAGAAGAATCTGTCATTACTCAGGTAGCAGGCATATCTGGTAATATTTATTAAATTCTGTGGATTTTTATAAAAAAATGCACAAAACTATATATATTCCACATAAAAAAATGATAAGCCATCCAATTTCATTTAAACTATAACAGAGATGAAATCACACCAGTGGCATTTTCACATAAGGCACCTGTCTGATAAATGAAGAATAAATGTAGAAGACATCAAAATATTACAATCTGAGATATTTGTAACTTCAATTTTTTTTTCTGTGTCCTAAAGAAAAAAGTGTAAGAATTTAATGAGTGCTCTGCCATTTGCTGATGGAGTATAGTAAGTATATTTGTCCCTAAAATGTCTCTGTTTTAAAGTATTATTTGGATCTGTAAGATGATCCATCTTCTTCTCTGAAAGATCTAGTGAAAAAAACCCCCAGCCTCAGAATTTGCTTCTATAAGAATTCTCTGTTTCTGTAATATACGTCCCAGTCACAACTGGGTGTTTGGGTACTTTCATATTATACTGTACATTGCCTTCCCATTTCTTTGACTCTTCCAAGACTGCTTGAACTGGAATTCTGAATTAATAATTTGGAAGATGCTCCTTTTGCCTGAAATTACTGACTTCAGTACACACTGAACTTGGCCTAATATATTATCACTTCTCAGATGTGGGTCTTACCCTTTCTGTAGCAGATCAAAATTTGCAGATGTCTTTTTTTATCCTTTCTGTCAGTAAGAGGGAGGTAACCAATTAGGATTAACCAATTAGGATTTTTTATTTCAAAGTTTTATATATATATATATATATATATATATATATATGCCTGTGTTCTAGTCCTATTTCACAAAAACTGCCCTAATTATTTTCCATCTGAAAACTATGTTTTGACATAGTCTATAACCAAGATGATGTGTTATTGTTTGCACATTTCCCTTTTATGACATAAAACTGTACATCTTATGCTGAGGAAGCCTCAAGAACTCAGTGCCCCTACAAATGAGTCTGCTTTTCTTTAGGAAATTTAGTGTAAACTGAGAAGCAGTCAGCACTTGGGATTATACCCTTCACTCAATTACTTTACAATGTTATATAAGATTAACTTTTGCTTAAGGATTTTGCTGTGTGAGAGGTTTAAATGTTACTGTAACTGTAATGACAGAGAGCAAGATGGACTCATTTAAGTTACCTGGTGAATGGCGTCCCCAAGTCAACCAGTCATGGTTTTCTGAGAACAACAGAGTTAACCACCCCTCTGCAAGGAATTAAACCCAGCATTTTTGTGATATGTCTGGTCTGTGTTGTTTGGTCAGAGGTTTGGTGCTCTGGCATGCCAGGTGAGACAAGCTTACACAGTATCAGAAGGATTTATAGTATATTTGTCTGCTGTAACTTGTAACACTGAAATTTCATTCTTGTGGGAGATTACTTCTTTGCAGTCAGACTTCACATTCTCCTGCAAAAACACATGCTCTTGTTTTGTTTTAGACTTTTTGTTTCAAACCATTTGTGTATCCTTTTCCATTAATATAAAGATGAATTTTTCTTTGTTGCAAGAGTTTATGTTTAGAATCTGGTTTAGGTTTAGCTTCTCTGTGATAGAGGCATAAAAACAGTGATGCAGACATCTACACTGGTAGAACATTTCTACGTTTCTCATTCATATAGCACAATAATATGAAGATTTCTCTTACTCTTTTCAGCTGACAGAGTTTGTTAAAGCAGTAGGAACAGTAGTCACAACGCTAGTGCAAATGGTAGGCAGAAGTCACTGCTGTGAAATTTGTTCAGTTTTGCTTCTTCTGTGGGAAAAGAAAAGCCCCCAAGATACAGAAAATAAATGAAAGAGTTTACAGGATCAGAAAACGGTCTTTGTAATAATGGCAGGTCTTGAGAACTATAAGCAGTAGTAATCAGAAGCTAATTATTTTGACTTTCTAAGAGATTGTAATAAAAAATGGCTGGGAAATCAAGAAAATATCTTGAACTATACATGACAAGGGTATATTCCTGCTAAAAAACTACAAATGTTTAAGAATTCCCACTTGTTAATGTTAAGATTTATTAAGATCTATGAATGTATTTATGTTTATTTGTATTTATTAATAACACATTATACAATTATTTATATATTCATTATTTATTATTATTATATTTATCAACAACACTATATTTATAATACTATATGTATTAGTATTTATTTTATATATTTATTTCTATTTTTAATGTTTTTTTGTTGACAATTCATTCCCTCTAGTAAATTGCAAAGTAATCTAAAGCATTGAAACTTTGAAAGGGCAGAGGATTGTAAAAGAAAGAGAATGTTAGTTGTTTTGTTTTACATGAAAGAATTTACTTTTAAAAAATTAATTAAAAACCTATTTTTTTGCTATTTGGTGTGGGAAACAGTGAAGTGCCTCTTACTTTAAATATATTAGTTTATTAATAATTTGAAAATACTGTTCAGAAGGAAGGCTGGCAACTTTCAGGTGGCTTTGAATATATGGTGTCCTTGGACAGTGTTTGAATAGTGCAATGATTGGCAGCCCCTTGTAAAACCTCTCAAAGAGAAGGACAAAGAGACATTTCTGCTTCTGATATAGCTAATCTCACATGTCATCTGGTGGCAACTTGTTCTGACCTAAAACTCTTTGAATGCAATTTAAACTTCAGTGTGCCCTGAAACTTCAATTAACCTAGAAGAAGTATACAGCAGTGGGCTGTTGCAAAAGTTATGGAAATTTTAGGTAACACTTATGAAGCAAATATTTAATTTCCAGCCTGTTTCTTTACTCATATAATACTTGTGCACACTGGTTACCCACCAGCCTATTTCAGAAGGAATGGAATTCCATAGGAATGGAATAAAGCTTTGTCATTTCAGTCAAGGCTTTGTTTTCTTCTAATTGTAACATCTAAAATGAGCTGACAGGTGATCTTATATCAGCAGTGACAGAGGCTATGCCAATAATGAATACCTGACTTTGTGCTACTGGTTAGGAAGCTTTGCAATGTATTGGTGGAAGAGAAAAGAACGAAATCCATAATGAAAAGGCCTGATGCATTTGGAAGAATGTGTAACACAAGTGTCCTAATCCTTGTTTTTTCCCTTTCACACTGTGTAGCAGGCATTGCTAACTTTTCCTCTACTGTGTTGAGCAATTCTCTCTACTTCATCCATCATCAGTCTGCATCTGAGTGAAATTTTTGCTGCATAGGCAAGCTGGTTAAAGCTTCAGTATTTCTTATTTTTTTGACATCACGGTAGAAGCCCCTGTACTGCACAACCTGTGAGCAATACCTGGGAACAAACTGCCGTATTTTAGGACAGTAGAAGTATTCTATTTTCTTTTGAAAGTGGATGATAAAAAAAGCAAAACTTAATCCAAGTTTAGTCCAGAATAAATCTTGAGCAGTTCAGTACAAAATGACTTTGAAGAAAGGATGAAAATTAAGTTAGGGGAGTTGTGATTCTTCACTAATTTTTCATTTTTCTGTGTTTGTTTGGCCAACTGCACACATATAATAAAAGGTTTGAAATTCTGTACCTCATTGTATAGAAAATTTAACATCTCTTCACACATATCTAAGTGATTCTGCAAAGTGCAGGTAGTTGAAGCAGCATAGTTTTTAATTTGCAGTGTTTGTTTTTGGTACAAATGCTTTCTCTTTCTTTTTTCATTCACTGAACATGTTAGCATTATGTTGCTGACACTGTGGAATTTTCATCCCTAGTTTTGTAAAATGGCTATGAAGTGAAACTGAAGGGTTAACCTGACCAGGTTATAAACAACACAGCTGAGAAAGCTTACACAGAACAGGTGCAAAGCATTTGACAAAAATCCAAGTAGAGATCTAGATCTTAGAGGGAAAAGGGTTTTGCTTATGCAACAGTCTGTCTGTTTCACTGGTAGAACTCTTTATTCCAGAGTAAATTCTTCATATTGATTGGCTGCTTCTGCTGTTATTCAGTTTTAGTTTTCACTGATATTTTATAAACTTAAGCCTCTTTTCTCTTTTCTCTCTTCTCTTCTCTTCTCTTCTCTTCTCTTCTCTTCTCTTCTCTTC
>CM031878.1:67930131-68009989 GCA_018697195.1 Certhia americana
TCTTCTCTTCTCTTCTCTTCTCTTCTCTTCTCTTCTCTTCTCTTCTCCTTTTCTTTTCTTGCTTTTTTTTTGTGTGGTAGATTTCACTAAGCTTAAAAATACACAAGACACATTCTCATTAAATAGTGAAAAGATAATGATAAAAGCAGTGTTTCAATTAATGCTATGAAAGTTAGTTTGTTTCTGTTTAGCAGGTCATTTATAGCATGCCATCAGTGGCATGAAAATGTATCTTTCCAGAATTTTTGGTCAGAAGAGCCCCCAGAAACCCAAGGGCTTATTGATCAGCTCCCAGCAATGTAAAACCCATTAAGTTTAGCAATGGTGGTGAGCCAGCACCTTTCCCACACAGAGTCCCTGCAGCTGATGTGGAGGGGATACATTCAGCTGCTGCTAGAGGAGAAGAGGGATGAGGATCAAGTGCCAAATACTAATTCTCTTTCCACTGCTGCAAAGACAGTCCCTCTGAATTACACCATCAGTGCAAGTAGAGGAGTCTTCCTGGTGATCCATTTTGGGGTTCACATTCAGTTTTGGCTTTTAGCAGTGTAGCCAGAGTAACTCCAATGATGTCACTAGTCAACTGTATAGCTGGACTCATACAATTTTGAAATTTGGCTCTGTCGTTTTCATTTGAGGAAGTGCTAATAAAGACAAGAAATTATTGATGAATTTGGTTAATCTTCATGTGACTTACTGAGGCTACCACTCTTCTGATTCCTCAAAAATAAAATAAATGAAGATATGTATCCTAAAACAGCATTCAAGAAAGCACTTACCTGCAAATTTCAATGAAAACTCGGCTGTAAGACAAAAAGGACTATAAATAAATACTGGATTTGTATTATGCTGTAATTTGTAATCTCTACTGAGTCGCTCTGAAGTCAGAGGCCATTCATGGAAGTTGACATATATATATATATGACTTGTGTTTGCTGCCAAATTAAAACGACACTTGGAGACAACAAAAGAAATTAACAAGTGGATATGCTTGTGGAAAGTTCACATTTGTATAAAACTAACCCAAAAACTGTGAGTGCAATCCTAGGCCTCTTATTACTTGAATTCTATCTTATTGTCACACATATGTTATTACCTTGCAATTTTTTATTAAGTATCTTAGGGGTTGAAACTTCCAGATCTTACAATGAAAAAACCCTCTGATTTTCTCTGGAGAACAATAACATGACATCAGAACACACTGGAATTTAAAGGAAAAGAGTACTCAAGTTTATCATGCATAGCTCAGTAACTGCTTGCGTTTAATAAAGTATCAGCATTCAAAAATTCCATGAAATTGAATCCTAACTTTCAAAGCACTGTCTTGTTTGAGCAAGTTGCAGGAAAGTATTTTTAGCGGTTTCCATGATTCTTGTTTTTTTAAGAAATCATATTTTTAGTTCTTTGGGTAGATGAAGAATATTTACAAGACTGCCTTTACTTACATCAGTTGCCAATAATGTGTCAATATTTAACATTTCAAATGATGATGTGATAACTCAGTAGAAGGGTAGCTAGGATTGCTAAGAGATCATTGTGCTGGTGAGTGTTGGTAATTTTATTTCCTTAAACTTCTTTCTTTCTCATCCTGGCAATATGAATCACTACTGTGGTGGTGCTGTCTCCGATGTATAATTTAAAGCATCTTTACTTGCAAACATTACAACTTAGTGTCTGACAACACAACAGTCATATATCTACTAAAACTTCAAGTACATGCCCATTAATTTTAAGGCTGTTTTTTTTCCTGAGATTTCTTACATCATAACTCCTGAAGAATTCCCATGAAGAAAGCAGAAAGTTTGATTTATGTATTTCACCAGTTTAATCACAGAAATTTAAACATCAGTTAAGTAACATAAGAATAAACAATTCTTCTAAGGAATGAATCACTACTGATTTATGACTTCTGTTACTTTTATTATTATATGTTAAATTCAGACTGAGAAATAGGAGAACCCCTCTTCATTCTTTAAAAGAGGCATGGAAATTAATAGGAATTCATCAACTGATAAATCTGGATGGGTTTGTACTATCATCTGTAATGATGATTGTACAACAGAGAAGAGCAGTAGAAGTTCTACCAGTAAGTTTTTTGTCACTGCAATAGTCGTGGATATATTTTCAGTCATTCACAAATGAGACAGTCATTGGCAACAAGTCCAGTAAACGATGGCTTAAAAATCTGATTCTGTAATATAGAGGTTTTACAGAAGCTTATACTGGAAAACACAGAATTGTCTTGATGGCCTTACAGGCTAATCTGCTGACATCATCCAATCAGTGTGACTAGCAGAAAAAAATACATCTTTTGATTTAAGAGAGATACCTTGTTATTACCTACAGCCTAAAACAGGAATAATTCTTCTGTGAATTGTTTTGTGTCTCCTTTCAGGAGAATGCTGAACATCACCTTTGTAAGACAAATGGTCCTGATGCTTATCTTGCTGAGCCTTTTTTTTTTAAAAATTCTGCTAGGGAATTGGTACCAAACGTCTACATTTAGCCTTGACACTCATGGGAGAACAAGTTAGACCAAATCTGCTTTTGTCTTTATTATAAATACTGCTTTTTTTTTAAAGTAGCTGTTAGTTTAGGACTTACAAAAAGTGTTGTCTTGAATCTGCTGGTAATTCACCATCCATCGGCACCAGCAAAGACCAGAGGTATGGAACGAGAGGTCAGTGGAACTAACCATCCTAGTTCATACTGTTGATTCAGTCCTCTGGTATCTCATCTCGGGGTGACATGTGAGTTAATAAATCTATCTGTCCTACATCTACAGAGCTAGAAAAACAATTGTAATAACACCTATGTCATTCATGAGTACTGCATCTCCTCCTGACAGAACTGTAGAATACATTACATGTCAAGTATAGGTCCTGATTGTGACATGAGCTGCTTTCTCTCCACTGATTCCTCTCTGTGTGGAGGGAGAGCCTGATCTATGTTGTATGAGAAATCTCAGAGGAGAGTCATTGCTGAAAAAGGAATGCTCATCAATAGTATTTTTGTGCTGTAGCAACTTATGGTTTAAAATCAAGGTGGAGTTCAAGCTGATTAACTTGATAATTCTGCTGTTTCTAAATGAAGCCAATTAACTGCTGTAAAGTTCCACCGTTTGCTGCAGAAAAACCAACAGGCTTTCTTTTAGAGCCATTATTTCAAGTAGGTGGAAAAATACAACCAAGCAACCTCGTGATTGCAAAATCCTTTTCTTCTTTTGTAAACAAGTCACAAAGGGCCTCCTACTACAGTTACAAAGTGAAAGACATAAATCAGAATTTTTAGATGAAGTAAAAGTCTCCTGTTGTTCCTGAATACATATCTTACAGCTCAGAGGTGGGAGACAACTGGTTCTGCCCCCATTCATGGTACCTCTTTAAGCATATCCAATTTTGTCCATCCAGTTTGAGCTGGAGGTAGATAAGAGCTTAATTGGACTCTCCTTACAAACCCAGGAAACTGAACTGCAGATTTAGTGGCAGGAATGTGTGCATGAAAACTGCCTGCTTTTCTGCCCTTGCCCCTCTGCTTCTTATGCTGAGAATGCTGGGCATTCCAGCTGAGCCACTGTTTCTCAAACCCCCCATTCATCCACAGTCAGACCTATTGAGAAACTGACAGTCATCCTTGGCAGAAGAATAATGAAGTCAATCTTCAGCATAATATGTCTGAGATTTGCTGAACAACCGATGCTTCTTGGCTAGTGGTACAGCTGCTGCAGGTACCCCAGCCTGCTCTCCAAATGTGCTGCCAGGTTCAAAGCTCAGGGAAAAAAAGAAAGATGGGGGAGAACTAGCTTTTGAGACAAGCAAGTTCATTTATGCAGGGCTAGGAAAAGCAATGTTAAGAAGCAGCATAATTAGAAAGTGCCTGTGAAATAAAAGAACTGTTGTGCAGTTTTCAGACTATGCATCAGAGGTTCTCTTCAGAGAAAGACAGGAATATATACTAACTGAGAGATATCTGTGAGATATATAGGCCATGAAATTAAAGGCTTCTCTCATGTGGGGATAGGAAGTTCCACCTGAGGCTATTGGATTTTCCTTCTCCGGGGAAGAAATAAGGAAGTCTGCACATGTTTTTTTGATTATATGGCAGAAATCCTCCCACTATAGTATTTCCCATGTTTTGTTCTCATTGTTGTACTGAAGGTATCATGTTGTCCACAGATTCAGCATTATTCACCAAGCTATTTTTAAGATGCATAGTCTGGAGACCAACCCAAGATTTTAAAATAGATAGAGATATAGTCTACTAGATGCTGGCTGGGTTTTGTTGTGATATAAGGATTCTGAGATTACAAATAAGAAGAATTTCAGATTATACTTTAATCACATGGCTCATAGAGTGAGCTGTAAACAAAAAACAGCTATATCGACAAAATCACAAGGGCGTCCACCTTTAGAGTTCGGATGTTGATACTTTGTAAGGAAATCTTTTCATGTGCAGAGAAAGAAAGAAAAAAAGAACATTAGATTCTTATTCTTATAGAAATATTAGAGAAACAGCTAAACACTGCTTAGTTAAAAAATGTCCAGTGAGTACCTCACTTCACCAAAGGGAGAATCAAGTGAGAAGCAAGGGTTCTGTCTTGGTGGAATAAGAGAAGAAAAGGCAGGCAACTTATCTGTGTAGTCATTAGTCAATAGGTATAAAGAAATCAAATAACATTAGCAGAAGTGTATTAAAACAGCTCTACATTTGAAGCACAAGACACACTAAGCCTTGCAAACCTTTAAGTTCAGATGTGAGATTCAAAATAAAAATGAGGCAAATACCGAAAATGCAGATGTGACCTAAATACTCTTTGTTGTGTTCTTGTGTTACTTATCTATATTGATAATAATCTGCATAATATATAAGGCAACTCTGTGAAAGGACTGTCCTGAATTAAAATTTTCAAGTACCTGTCACCACTGACCCCTGATAGGAGCACTTATTAGTATTTCATAGAGCACTAGTAACTAATTACATTATAACTTTGGACATCAGAATGCAGCAAACACTCCAATTCTGCGACTGCATACATGGGCAGAGGAGCACAAATACTTTGAATATTAAAGCCTCTGTGACATTACGGGATTTCTTCAAAGGCACAGCTGTTGGGGTGAGAGTGACAGAACTACTTGTGTATTGTTCTCTGTACCGTTAGTGGCACAGCTACTGTGTAGGTAAAAGCACCCTGATTTTGCTGTTCTTTTGCTACTGATAGGAGAACTCCCCCAGACAAACCACATCTCGTCATTGCATGTCAATGGTCCAATTTAACTGACTGTAAGCAATCATGGAAGAGAAAAATAGATTGTTTCCAGAAATTACAGAAGTAAAACTGTCTCATAAATTAAGTGCTCTGTCATGATGGTTTTAAGGCAAGTTTGAAGTTAAAGGTCCATTCATATCTGAAATCAGAGATGTAACATTTTAAAACCACAAAATTAATATGAATGAACTGGTATTTTTGTGCCATAGGAATGTTACTTTTCTTCTTATGATCACAACTTTTTACATTTCAGTGAGTAGAAAGAGGAGACTAACTTTGTGTCTACTGTACCACAGAATTATTTGCTAACATAGTATGTATAAAACTGTCAAAACTTAAGTTTTTTTTTTCCCCTCAGAGAAGATGTAGTAAATTCACTAAGAGGCCTGTATTGCCAGAAATAAAAGCTTTAAAGATGGGTTTTGTCAATTCTTTTTAAATTCTGTCACTTTTCTGTTGGTACACACACATTATTTAAAGTTTTGAAGTTCACTTAGGAACAGGTGAGGCATCTGCTGCTAAGTGGCCTGGCCAATTCATGTTTCTATATGACCATGAATCATACAACAAAAATTGTAACATCATCTGATGTTATTCTTTATTGGGAAATTTTAACTAAATTATTTTGCCAATTTCCTTTTGTTGTTGTTATTGTGATTTGATACTAATTTGGAAAAACAACAGTTTCAAAGGGTACTCTGGTGCATTAAACACCCTTCAAATTCAGTGAAGTGTAAAGAGGGGATGAGAAATCCCTGATGTCAACATATGGCATTTAAAATACTATTTAGCTGTGCAGTAGACTTGACTAAATCGGTCTTGTGAAGAAACACTTGTTCTGCTGAGATACTTAGACTCAGCTTCTGGTTTGTTTTCTTTCTTTTTAAGAAGAGATCTTTTTTTAGAAAACTCCCATTTCAAATTACTTTAGTGCTTTTTAATTTGTGTGAAATACAGACTTAATGAGTGAGGGGAATTTCCTGTAAGAGATATAGGCTTGCATTATAAAATTAATTCAAGCAAAGTACAAAGAAATAAAATGTATATATATGAATAACTCACACCATGGGACCCATTAACACTTCTCTACAGAATTGTTTTAGATAGATGGCTAGGAATTTCTGTTGACCTATGCACTATTTTGTATTATCTTCAGGATAGCTATGGATGGTGTTCTGTCCTCCAGGGCTTTCAAATGAATCAGAAGACCATTCAAAAAATAGGGCAATAAAATTCATAAATTATTTTAAGAGAATCTAGGGAATTAATTGTAAGAATAAATAGCACTTTTTAAAGAAGTTTGGAAGAATTTTAGCTTATATATTTCTCTGTTCCATCAAGTGTAAAGTTAAGCAGTATTACATTAAACATCTCAAAATTACCAAGAAACCTTATTAGGGTTGAGTATGATGAACACCATATTGAGTATGGTGAAGTCATTACAGCAATATGGCTATTATAATTTTCAAATGCTGATTTTTTCATGAAAATTTTCAATGAAAATTGTTATGTTGGGATAGTGCCTCTCTTCCTATCCATGTTTTCTATTTCAGAGGGGATCACAAGAGGCCAGAGCATCTACTAACTGGCACTATCATTTTTGGGTATTTTATATCTCTCAGATTACTTTCTCATTTCATTTCCAGCCATGGCAAAGCTACCAGATGAGAATTCATATCCACTCTACCAGTGCTTGCATCTCCCAACACACACAAGTGCATGTCCTAGGATATGCTACACAAATGCTCAGCCTTGGGGTTTTGATCATTTTTGCATGATCTTCTGCAGTGGATGTCAAAGCTTGAGGGACTTTTCAGCCATATAGTGACAAGGGGAAATGGATTTAAACTGAAAGAGGGGAGATTTAGATTAGATATTAAGAAGAAATTCTTGACTGTGAAGGTGGTGATCACTGGAACAGGTTGCCCAGAGAAGCTGTGGATGCTCCATCTCTAGAAGTGTTCTAGGCCAGGGTGGACAGGACTTGGAGCAACCTGGTCTAGTGGGAGGTGCCCCTGCCTCAAGGTGGTTGGAACATGGTGATTTTTAAGGTCCCTTCAAACTGCAACCATTCAAAGATTCTATGATATGCTGTGATTCTATAATATGCAATGGATGAAGATGGATTAACTTTCAAATTGCTTAATATGGGTTACAGAAAGAATCTCAAACAACTTTGTCCACAGAAGGTCAACATTCCCTTTGTGCAGAAAGACTCCCTTGTTTTCCTTAGTTGTAGACATAGGAATTGTGTTTGTAGATATTATATATGTAAATATCTCTATGTGAAGTTAGGACTTGGGTTTAATATTTGATGGAATAAAGCCTTTGGTATCTTGCATTTTTCAAATGCCAATGTTTGCAGCTAGTAAGTGACTGATAGGGGCACTTTTTGTACACCCTCACTATCCTGCAACTGACACTGATTATTTTTGAACCATCCAATGGAATTCTGCGTGATTTAAGATTATTTTCATTTTTTTTTTAACTGACTAATACATGGAGCATCTGAAACATCCAATTTTGTAGAGATATTATGACAGCAAACATCAATTCAGAAATCTATACCTAATTTTCAGGTTAGAAAAACATATCTACAGTAGATTTATGTTCATGTTTAACTGCTTCTATGTTATAGAAACCACAGATAATTTTTTAATATTTTACATTTTTTCCTCTAATTTCAGAAAGGATTGCAATTATAGGATGGAAATATACAAGCCCATTTTTTTGCCTTGTCACAGGAAACCTAAAACACCAGCAGGACCAGCATTAGAACCTAAGACGGCACCACTGACTTCCCACTAAACAAATATAATCTTTAATGCCTTTACAAACTGGTGTGTGCTTACTGCAGACCTGACCCTCCTACGACTAACTTCCGGAGACAAACCTGTTTATGCTACAGATGGATTTAATCTGACATCTATGTCATGTGCACGCACACACACACACACACACACACACACACACACAAAATAATGGCAGTAATCCAAAGAAAGGCTGTAAATTTGGTTCAGTCACACATACATGCCATGTACAATCTATACCCTTTTTCCTGCTGTATCACCTATAGGTGGGAGATACCCAAGTAATTTTATTTAATTAAGGACAGTATAAACCAGATAGGTTGTTTTTCTTGCTTATGCCTTTCCTTAATTCACAGAAATGTACAAACCAACACCCAGAGGAAACTCTCAGTGTGCCTGCCTGACCTATGTCCTGCATGCCGCTTGCCAGTGCTTATTAACACAAGACATTGCCTGCTTTGTGAAGGGAAGGATAAGACTGCACCAGAAGTATGTAAAAGCACTTTTTTCCTCTCTAAATAGGAGAGCAGCTGGCTCAGGGGTCAGGCACAAAGGGTTACAGTGAATGGGGGGACATCAGACTGTTCACCTTTCACTAGAGGGGTTCCACAGGGCTGCATCCTCAGCCCTGTGCTCTTCAACATCCTCATAAATGGCTTGGAAACAGGACTGGGCAGGATACTAAGCAAGTTCACAGATGATACAAAACTGGGAGGAGCTGTTGACTCCCTTCAGGGCAGGGAGGCCCTGCAGAGAGACCTTGACAAATGAGAGAGATGAGCAGGCACAAACTATATGAAATATGCCCCAACCTGGGATGGGGCAACCCTGGATGTACAGACAGACTGGGAAAAAAGAGGCTGGAAAACACAAATGAGTGCAGGAAAGGGATCTGAGTCTGGGGTTCCTGGTGGATGGCAAGCTGAAGAAGTTCCAGCAGTGCCCTGGCAGCCAGGAGGGCCCCTGTGCCCTGGGGACATCAGGCACAGCATCACAGCCGGGCAAGGGAGTGGATTGTCCTGCTCTGCTCTGCACTGGGACAGCCTCAGCTCCAGTGCTGGGGACAGGTCTGGGTGACACAGCACAAAAAAGTCATTGAATTGTCAGAGAGTGTCCAAAGGAGGGCACCAGGATGGTGAAGGGCCTTGAGGGGAAGCCGTGTGAGGAGTGGCTGAGGTCACTTGGTCTGTGCAGCCTGGAGAAGAGGAGATTGAGGGGAGAGCTCACTGCAGTTACACCTTCCTCATGAGGGGAAGAGCAGGGACAGGCACTGATCTCTTCTCTGTGCTGGCAGTGACAGGAACCGAGGGAATGGCCTGAAGCTGTGTCAGGAGAGGTTTAGGTTGGGTATTAGAAAAGATTTTTTTATGTTGAGGGTGGTTGGGTGCTGCAACAGGGTCCTCAGGGAAGCTGTCACAGCACCAGCCTGAGAGATTTCAGTTGTATAACCCTGGGGAAGGGGCTATGTAGGGCCAGGAGTGGGGCTTGATAATCCATGTGGATCCCTTCCAACTCAGCATGTTCTGTGATTCTGTAATTCAGTCTGATCTTATCAAGGTTATTCAGGAGAATAACCTTCCTGCTAAACCCAGATCCCTTTGGAGACAATGGATGCATTGCTGATCCTGTATCTGAAAGCAGACTGGGAGGCTCCTTCATAGCAATCTGTGGCGGATAGGAAGAGCTGTCTTTGGCATGTAGGAAACCCTGGGCACTAGAGACCCATGATAGCCTCAGGGGCAGGATGGAGATAGATGTTGTCTCCCCCTTGGGGGACTCTCACCATAACTCCCATCCTGATGATTCCCCTGTCATCATGTCATGAGGTGGCGGTATTTATTTTCCACTCTCTGGCTCTAGATATATTTCACATCATATTCTCTTTTCCCAGATTACTTTGCCTTGCAGCAGACACCTCCACAGCATGGTTATGAACACTTCATTCTGTGTGCTGTAGATGTGATTCTTAGCACTTGGACTTCACCTGTCTGATCCGTAAGGCCACCTCAAAGTGACGGATGGGGACCACATGATGAGCTTATTATTTGATTTCATTGGATTAATATTTGTCACTGCAGCTATATATACTATCTGAGATGTGCTCAGTGGGGTTTGACCTATAATCTAGGGTCACTGACTTATTCGTTGGTCTATTTAGTCTTTCCAAGGATTTCCCTTAATCGGTAGGGTCTGTACTAGGAGAATGCAGACCCAGGGTCTGTAAGCCAGGGGAGCTCCAATTTGCATTGGACATTGCATGACAGAAGGTTCTTGGCAGCCTTTGAGGGTTCAAGAGATGCAAAATATTCCATACTTTTGAGACTGAATCTGCCTATTAACTGGAATGACAGAATGTAGGTTTGAAACACAAATATCCAAAATGTAAAATTGCCAGTAATCAGGTGTCTATAGTAAGAGTATAGTTGAGTTTTATTCATGGAAAGGAAAGGAAAATGTGCTGACCTCAGTTAATTCAATCACAGCTGAGATTCGACTTTACTCTGAGAAAAATAAGTGTAAAGTGTTAGGTAAGTGACTTTCAACAGAAAAAGACAACATGTACTTTCTTGCACATGTTGATTGCACAAACCTCACTGGGAATCTCAGAGACTCTTCTTGGCTCAGACTGAAACAAATGCATCAGGTATATGTGGATGATCCATGGAACAACTCAAAAAGCATGAAGTTTACATGTTTTTATGTCAAGGCAGAGAAGTCTGATTTCTGTATATGTATGTTTCTATATATGTCTGCTAGAGATGAAGTAGAAGCCAGATCAGGTCCAAGCTTTTGGACTTTCCAAAAGAAGCAGAAAAATGACATATCTACCCTAGAGATGATCTTTAAGTGTTTCAATTTAGAAAAAGTTATTATGGTGGAAATAGTTCCTTATGACTTTTAGGATGGTTTCACCCTGTCCTACTGCTCTTAGGAGCACATTTCAGACAGCCTTACTGTAGGCACTTGAGGCTATCTGACAAATTGATGAACTAGCCAAGCATGAATGCTTTTTTCTTTTGCAGCTAATGCTCAAAATTAGGTTTTAAATTATGTCCCATTCAGACAGAAAAAGAAGTAATCAAATTAAATAAATATTTTTAAATCAAGCTTTGAATGTTGACACTTTGCAAGCAGAGACCAATCACTTTGTGGAGACATTTTCACATTTCAGCATGATTTCTCTTGAATTTCTCTAATCCATAAAACAGCATATACCAAATTGTGTAGTCTTCACACAGACAAACAGTGCTTCACCATCATTTATGAGCTTCTGAAACTTAGGTTTGTTCTGAGATGTTGCTATACAATCATGGCTCATTGAACAAATATATGTAAAGAATATATGACAACAGTCATGATGACATTTGTAGTTTGATAAAAACCATAATACTGGCTGTGTATTACAGAAGTTTGTTAGAACCTGTTTGTCTTTCATTAATCCTTTCAGCAATAGTAATTACTTAGGAGAACATCCTAAATGAACAAGAACAAGAAGGAAAAAAAGAATATATATATGGTGTAGGTAAGGCAGATAGGTGGGAGAGAACTAACATAGGCACATAATATCTTAGAATTTTTAGGATTGGGGACCTAAAAGTTCTATTTCCAAACCTCATGCTGTGGGCAGGGGCAACTTCCACTAGTTGGTTATTCGGAACCACATCCAGCCTGGCCTTGGATACTTCCAGGGCTGAAGCACTGACACCTTCTCTGGGCAGCCTGTACCAGGGCCTGACCAACCTCACAGTGAAGATTTTCTTCCTAATATCTTCATTCCAGACTGTGTGCATACATTTTTATTGCACACTGGAATACTCCTAATGTAGCTGCATGTTCTAGATTAAAAATTTTCTAATAAACAACGATTCTTGTATAACTGAATTTCAATAGAGCATTATCTACTCAGTAGATTAAAAAAAATAGATTTTTAGACCTCAGTCTATTTTGCTGTTCTGATCAGTGCAACATTGACAGATACAATGATTTTAATATTTGCAACTAGATATTAATCTTTTATCTCCGTCAGTCTAAGTGTAGCAAAATATAGTACTTGCCCAGCGGCCTAAAAGACTTTTTCTTTAACTATAAAACAATACAGAAATACAGAAACTATCTTTATGCATTTATGTGGTATTTACTTTGTAAACAAGGTAAAAAATTTAAAATAGAAACTGCCCTGAGAAATGTGTTAAGAATAAAAGCCTAGAGCTGCAGGCCTGGATCTAGGTAAAAGAAGATTCATGATAGTTTGATTTACTTTATCCTGTAGGGATTTATAATTTTTTTCTTCCTAAACAGCACAAAGTACAAACCTGAAAGGGAACATCTGAAATAATATACAAATAAAGTTCCAAAATAATTCTCCCTGTGGTCTTGTCAGAAGAATTACAATGGCTAATGAATAAAAGGAAGGGTCAGAATATGATAAATTTCTCAAAAGATTGAACATAATTTTTCTCCAGTCTGGCTGATGTTGGTAAAATATTATATCATTCCAGACAAGTCCATCATAGCATTAGTCATGGATTCAATAAATCCATTTAAAAACAATTTTCTAGACAATTTAGTAGTGTCAAATGATGAAAAATTTAACCTTCATGGATTTTTTGAGTTCTTTCCCAAACACAAAGCTACAGTGTCAAAAGAGTTTCCTGACTTAGTTAAGTCTTAGAACTATCCCATGTCTGATGCGATAGTACATGGTTTAAGGGTTTTCAGCCCTTTTCCAATGAGCTATGCCATTTTCTCCCTTAGTTAGCTTTGGTACAAAAACTTGCTGTTCTCTAATCTCAGCCAATGCTCTCCGTACAAAAAACCACCAAGAAAGCTTATGAGACACAACCTCAATATTTTTCAATTTTAATACATGCTTTTTTTCACTGACATAAATTCTTGCAATGTTATGTTTCTTGTAAATAAGAATTAGGAGAAAAATAATACATATTTTTGACGTGATTTTCTGGGAAGGTCTCTTTAATGGCTTCTCTCTGCTAAATAATGTGCTTTATTGGCTGTATAAAAGTGTAAAGAAAAAGTAAGTCAGAAAGGGGAGAGGATCATAGGCTTTGTTAAAAGATTGAGCTATTAAAAACATCTGAATCATAAAGTGCATTAGTGTTTAACTTCATTTAACATCAACCGTAAGTCATTGTTGTGTCTTTCCAAATTGAATACATTCAAATCATGAACAGAGAATTCTATGGTCATATTGGATAATGTGGGCTTCTTTATAATAGTTTTCACATGAAATCTACCACAAAATCAACAACTAAAAAAAGTGCTTGAACCTTCTATTAAATAATGGCATGAGCATTTGTTTCTAATATGTCTTCCTATACATCTAACACTTTCATTTAGACTATTTTATAACCTTTGATTTTTTAATCTTCTTGCTAAACTGTAGCCGAACACTTAAGATGCCCAGTAAAGATTGGCTATTAAGCATGTGACAGGAAAGCAACAGATCCTTGTTAAATTCTTAACTCAGTTTATGGGGCTCCAGGACCAAAATCTTTTTTACCTACAGCGTTAGCTGCAGAATGAAGTTCAAACAAAACTGACCACAACTGCAAAATGTTGATGTCATTTCTAGTGATTTGCTCCCAGTGAATCACAGCCAAAACAAAATGGTTTTCCTAACCTTGCTGACCTATATTCCTCTGAAACAGAAGAAAATCATGTGCCTTTCCCAGGGACGTAAAGTTCTGGTTAGTATTTTCAGCATGATAAAACTTCATGCCTTTTTGTCCTCAGAGGACAATAGAAAAATCAATGAAGGAGTCCAGAATGTCCATATGCTTTCATGATTTGAAAAAAGAAGGTCAGTAGAAGGTGGAAATAAAAAAACGTGACTACCATATCATTCTTGTCCACATCCTCTTTTGATACTAAAACTTCAACATCATTTTCAAATTGACATTGTACTTCTACTTCTACTTTTGACTATGAAATGGAGTTCCTGGGAAGAATTATTGAGTGATAGGTTCACCAGCTGCAGCAATGTTAAAGAAAGTTTTTTCTGTAGAGGTCCTGCTCAGAAGGATGGTCTGACTGGCTGTTGTGGCTCCACAGAGAGTGGAGCTATGACAGATTCACAGTTGGGAGCTAACAACCCAGCTCTTTCCTTCTTTGTATTTCATAATCAGCTTAAGTTTTAAGCCTAAGGATTTTTAAAACAGTCTTAGAGCTTTCATACAGTTTGAGGGATTTAGGAGGACTCTTCCCCCTCAACACATACCATACAATTACCCCATATTAGATTATTTGTAAAAGAATTCAACATATGTTGGGAACCCTCCAGATGACAATAGAATTTTATTGCCCTTCATCACCCTCCAGCAGCTAAAGAACAGATAATCTGCTGTGCCACTGGTTGATGCACCTCTTTGGAAGAATGCTATATTATTTCCTAAAGTGAGGAAAATTTCTCCATTTTTGACAGCAATTTCTTTTCCTGTCTACAGAAGCTGGAGTCTGTTGCTTATTTTTTACCCTGTATTTCTTCCTTGCTCCAGAAATACACTGCTTCAATCAGTTACTCCACTGAAAGAACAGCTGTGCTTCGCAGATTCCAAGGCGCTGTAGGAACTTCATCAAAAGACATGTAGGTAAGCCAGATGAAAGGCTACAAGCTCCATCATTGTTCCAAATGTTGAAGTAAATTCCCTATGAACCTGGTGAATCTGATCTCCATTACACAAACAACAATCACTGGAAGAAGATCTTGCTTCCGAGTTTTCATTCCTAACCTCCTCCACAATCAGCCCCACAGTGTGAAAAGTCATTACGTGTTTAATTTAAGCTCTAATTTCAAGAAATTGCAAAATTCCAGACCATCTTTGAATAATGTTTTTGATTTTCAAAATAGATATTTATAGATATTTCTAAGATGAAAATTTATGATTTTATTTTTATAAAAGCAAATAGCGGCAGGTGTAAGAAGATGAGAATACTTATTGCTAAACATTTACTGTTTAAATGTAAACCCCCCCACTTTGGGTACGATAGTAGTGTTCTGTATTGTCACTCTGTAAGTGCTATTTGTTGTAAAAACAAGTAACAACTACAGACTTGAAATCTTAAACCACACATAGTAATGCTTTTATTAGTTGACCCTGCATGAGTCATTACTCAGACCTGTCAGTAGAAAATCCTTGGAGTCTTTACACCACTGTCTCTCTGTTTTTGCTTCAAGTGCTCTATTGAAATTGCCTGTGTCCTGATTATTTTGATCAGATACAGTTTTCTTAAGTGCATGATTGACTACCTCAGCTTGGTTTTGCTGCCCAGTGTTACTGGCATTCCAGTATGCCAATAATCTGTTTTCTTTTATGCTTAACCTTTTCATCCTTCAATACATTTTCAGACCACAGTTTTGGACTTCTAGTCTATCATTACTGAGAGGTATTTATTCAACTATTTCCAAATGCATTGCATTTTCTGAAAAAGATTGGCATAAATATTCTTTACTATAACGAAACATGAAGGAAGGAAACAGATTTAATTATCCAAAATAAATTGCTGGCTCAGGCTTCAACTTTCTTAAGAAATTCAGAGGAAACTCTTTAATTAAAGCCAAGATATATTCTGTCTTATTTTTTCTATGTCTGCTTGTTGATTTGCTTGACAGATTTCTTTCTTTTTCTGCATGTCTATTGGGACAATTATTTTTTTTTTTTTTTTTAAAGTAAGCAAATCTGATTTTGAATGGTCTGTGGCGAAATTTTCTAATGTTTTCCCATTGACTGATTTGAGTCCTGACAAGTATAGAAGACCTTAGTGTTTTGGATTGATATTTTCTGGTCAGGTCTCTGCTGCAAGCCAGTTACCTGAGGGGAAATTTGACCTGAGAGAATGGCAGTCAAAATAAATCGTTTAAAGAGAGGAATTTGGAAATATTAAGACCGAGTACTTGAATCTTCCTGTGTGCTGGACACTGGAGCTTTCTGTTTGGAAAGGATTTTAGTCTTCATATCAGAAATATATTTTTTTCTGCTCCTATATTTTACCAGTTTTTAGGTCCTTGGGAAAAAATTATTGTTTACTGTGCAGAAGCACAGTAGACACCTTTAGTGATTTTTGGTGTGTAATATTCAAGAAATCTCCTCTATCTTGAACATGCTCCAAGAAATAGAGTGATCAGAGTTTACTTTGCAGTTCCAAGTATGAGCTGTTCTACTTTTCGCTGCTGAAGTATCATCTTGAATACACATTTCAAGAACAAGTGGGTCAGCCTGCATCTAGAGGAGGACAGCAAAACCAAGGAATCTGAAAAATTGCAGCTTGTCTAAGTTAGAATGGGGAATCAATCTATTAGGGTAGGACAAAACAGCATTAAAATTAATAAAAAAGGCTGAGGCTAGATATGGATACATCTTAGCATCATAGTAAAGCAACTGAATCCGCTGCTTAGAAAAGTTATAGAATCTATACTACTAAAATTTTTTCCAGAACAGTGAAGAAAAGTGTTATCTTCAGTATTTGATGCATGATTGTTTCTGCCTTGTAGCAGATAATGGAGTTAAATGTTCCCTCCAGGCTTATGAATGTAACCATAAACATTCAAAGCAAGACATGCAATATGATATTTTCCACCTTCCATCATGCACCTGATATAGGTGGTAAAAAGAGCAGACAAACCCTACAATGTTTATGAACTGAGGCTTGTTGTAATTGTGAAAGTGAATTGAATTTATAAATTGCATGAAGTAATATCTCTGAATCATTCCTTCAAGGCATTCTCTTTCCAGGGAGAGAAGAATGGTAGTGGTCATGATGCAGAACAGCATTAGGACAGTAGAAGATGGTTTCTTAGCAGGGTGATTGCATAAGCATCTGAAGAGCTGCATATGCAGTGTGTTTTGCAATGTTGAAACTTGAGCTGCTTTATCCCTCTTTCATTACCAGTTCAGGTATCAGCAGCACTTTATTTTAATTCCCCTTTCACCAAATGGATATCAAGCTCCATATTAAAGCACCACCTAAGTCAAGATGGTGCTCTGTTTAGGAGCTACTCTCAATATTTGCATGCACTCTTGTCTGGATATATAGTTACCAGACCAAGTCAATGAGACTGAAGGAAATGTAAGACAAGACATCAGAAGCTTTTAGTTCGTGGGGTGCAGTTTTAACTTAATTTCTGTTGTAAACTTTGTTAAAAAATGCTGCAAAGGGACTATAAAGATCCTCACCACCTGCATCAAAATTTGGTTAGTCTTAGTGTAAACTGATTGTTTAAGCAATAGTTCAAACTTTGTCCCAAAACGGATTCATATCTATACATGGCATCCCTGTTTGCATCACCCGACAAAGTGCCAACAGAGCAATGAATCCCTGTTCTCTGTAAAAAACAATCTAATTCCACAAGGAAATGGTCAGAAATTATATCATGTCTCTGCTTTCAATTTAGAGTCATCTTAAGAACTTCTGCTGTTACTGAAGTTAGTAACAAATATGTATGTTATCATCCCATAAGCATTGGTGGATGATTATTTTAATTATTTATTTTAGTTAACAAGTGAATAATTTTGCATCTAAAGTGTTTCTTCGTGTTTTGTTTTCCACACATGCAGTGCAACAGGAGCCTGTTTGTAATAGCAGTTTCTGGTAGGCAGTAATCAGTAATAAGCTCTTACTGCTATTACAGCCCTATTTTTTCTCATCAGTATTCCCCATAATTTTGACTCAGTCAAAAGAAGAAATTAAGAGTGAAAATAACTTTTAAAAATTTTATTAAAATCAGAAAAAAACACAAAAATGAAAATAACATCTACATAAAACCAAAACAGAACACAAAGAAACATGAGCAACTCTAAGGGCTTCTGTTTGCTTCCCCCAGTTTGCAATATGTTCTAATTAATGGAATATTCATAAGATTGTTCATAAGATTGGGAAAGAAGCCACAAAATGACAGATCTCAGAGAGATAACATTCCTTAGACATAAATAGGTGAAAGTTTTATAAATTTGTGAGCAAATAGAACTTATTCTGAGCATGAGGAATTTATAATTAATGGTGAGAATCCCCTACTTGGCCAGTACACAATTTAGAAAAGGCAACTGCAAAAGAGGAAGACAGGAGGACTAAATTAGTCAATAGCACTTAAGCGATATCTCTTTTTCCCATAAATGAGGCAGAAATTCTTCAAGAAAACAGTGTTCATTTTGGTGTGGATTGAATTTCTGCCATCATACATTTCTGTATGTGCTTTGCAAAGACGAAGATGCAAGGGAAACTTTTGTCTCAAATAAAGAAAAAGGGATTTGGATTTCCAGTCTCCTGTAGTTCTGTCTAGCTAGCATGACTTTGAAACCATTCACCATATTTCCTTATCAGGCAGAGGGGTTTGGAGACAGACACTAAATACTGTCCTAATCCAAATAAGAAGAAATTAGCACTTAGGCAATGGTCAAATGAAAAGGAAAAGACTTCTTGGCTGTAAGAGATAAATATCATTCTAAGTATCTTATGATTTTGGTTGATGTCCACTGTAAGGGTAAGGCTAGAAGGCAGGCTTCATGTCTGTGGTGGAATAAAGTAGCAGAGTTTGATAACACCACAGACCTCTAGTGGTGTCTAGAAAGGAAACTGGTCAAGTGCAATAACTAGATATTAGAAGATAATGAACTAGCCTTCTCTCACTGATGTTATGAACATTTGTATTAAGTGCCAGATGATTATTTATGTAGAAGCAACAGCTTTTTGTCCTATTTTATCACAGAATCTATGCGCAGCTGTGCCAGAAACATATTTTTCAGTCCTTATTAAAGAGATTTATAAGACATAGGGTAAAATTTGTGGTAGGAGTTGAATTTACACCCTTTAAGTAATCTCCTTCTGGAGATTATCAAAACAAAAATGAGCCTCGCTACTTCTTTTTATTCAAGTGTGAAGTGCAAGATCTGAACAGCGACTCAGAAGTACTACTGTTTTTCCACTAAACTGTTGTATCTGCAATTATCCTGTAAGAACGACTTCATCTGTCCTTCCTCAGATTTCTGGCAAAGTCCACTGAACCAGCTGCTGTGGAGTGGACTGAACCTGTGCTAAGCCTGTGCTCAGGGAATTTACACCTTGACTCCTTCTGCCATACTTCTACCCAACTGAAACAATCTGCTATACACTGGAAAACCAAAATTATAGAACTTTGTTAGGTAAATGCTAAAAAATTTATGCTCAGCTAACAGTTTTGGAATGGAAGATTGGATAATTTAAAAAAAACCCTGGCTGACAGGAGGAGGTCAAGCACATTGTCCTGGGGCTACATCATTTGCAAGGACGCTGGCAGCATATGGCAACATTTTTCTATACCAAGCAGTGAAACAGTTAAGACAGTAGACTGTGGTAAGGCAGTATTCTATGTTAAAATAAACACATTATCTGAGGCATATTGACCCTCTGTTACTTACAATAACATCTACAAGGAGCCTGGATGTTAAAATGACTAAGAAAGAGGAATTAAAGTGGCTTTAATGCATTTAGGCATTTCTAAGTTGGCAGAAGCCTTTCCCAGGTACTCCCCAAAATCTTGAATTAGGTACATTTGACAAGAACTCTTCAACTTCCTTGTCAGGAATTGCCTGCAAACACATTTTTAAGTAAATATTTTCCCCAGTATTGTTCACAGGACAAACTGCCACAAGGGTTTCTCTGTTGGCAGAACTCTTCAGATTATTTTAATTCAAATATTTTTTTGCACTGAATAATAACAGTCATTTTCTTTTTCAAAATCACATGCTTTATCAAAAATTTATTTCAAGCTTTCCGAAGCACATCTTTAGAATTACAGTCTTGAAAATGTGCTTTTCTGTTTCCAAATATATTCTGAAGGAACTGTTTTTAAATGAAACCTTTCAAGGATCTATAGGAGCACTACTAAAAAAGTGCTTCACAAAAAAAAAAAAAAAGGTGAGATTTTGATTGAAAATATCAAATTAGAATAATGTTTCTCTTGAAATCTCATTATGTCTTGCACAGGAATATAAAAGAAAATAAATATAAAACAACATAGAACATTTTCTGCCCAAATCTACTAATTTATAGGTAGGGGGCATAATCTTGCAAAAGACCCTTAAATAATTGTTTGAATTTTTTAAGTTGAAACATGTCTTAAAGCGTAGTTAAAAAATAAAAAAAGAAGTAGCAAAATAAAACCAAAACACCAGACATATCAGCACTAAAACAAAACCCCAAGCCCTGCATCTTTTAAAATGACACAGAAGACCTCTTTGGAAGCAATGCAACATTAACTGGCCATCTAGATGTTCCAAACTGATTAAGAGTTCTCTCAGCCCTGACAGACGTTTATTGATATTTGAGGACTCTTTCTCAGTGAAAAAGCATCCTCTGTGTCCTCCCTGCTTTCTACAGCTTGTCAGTCTCAGGTGAAGATGAACATGTTAATTGACTGCCTTGTTAATTTATTAATGAATAATGACAGAAAGAATAGTGCTGAATGCTTATAAAATTCATCTTTCAGTGAAGAACTATCTGTGTTTTAATACTTTTAACTACCTTTCATTACTAATTTAGTCATCATTGTACATTATACTTAAAGATCAACAACACCCAGCAAACTGCTGCTTTATTATGGAGTTGAATGTATTGAAGAGGAAAGAATTACATGTACCAGACAACAGTTGGGGCTCTCATCTGTATTGTGTTACAAGGAGAGGTGAAACTGCATTAGCATTTGAAAGTAGGATGCAGAATAATTATATTCAATTAACTAAGGACTCCTTGGGCAGCAGCCCAACTGAGAACTACACATGACAAGACCAGGCACTAAGACCAAAAAACAAATTGGTTTGAATTCTGTACTCCCCCAGCGCTAATAAATATGCTGTTAAATATGCAGCTACAGTGAATGAATAGCTAGTTTAATACCGGTAGAAGTGGCATTGTTTACTGCTTTGCAACAGTTCTGCAGGCCCCACTGAGGCTTGCAGGTGGTGTCTGACTTTCTCTGCAAGAATATGGACATGTTAAATACCTGTTACCATACTTCACATTCTCTCTTACTCTGCAAGGAAAGAAATTTGCATTCATTAGTAGGTATTCCTGTTTCTATTAGACTCCTGTAGCAGCAACAAAACTTCTTACCATTGATCTTATTCCACCACTAGCAGGACGGTAATTTCTTGAGGATTTCACTCCATGGGTAATGAAGCTAATGATGCCTGTCTCTGAATTGGGAAGTTTACACATGATACAGAGAGTGGACACGCAGAAGGTAAGTAGTTACTTTCAAGGCCCTGCCAGCAAGTGCCCCACCAAAACAGAGTTAGTATTTCATAATTGCTTTCTAACCTCTGCACCCAAGAAAAGCAGAGTTTTACCCCAGATTCCATGACTTTCACTGGGGCCATGTGGACATAGAGGCTTACTGCAGCAGAAAACCATAACTGGGAATTATGGTTGCAGCTAGACAAATGCCATTTGAGAGCATGAAACTTCTGTAGGATTGCATCCCCTAAACATAATTTCTTCACTGAAAAACTAGCATATCTTTAAATTATTTGATTTCCGTGAGAATTAACTGGTGTCGCAAAGAATTTTCTTTGCGACACCAGTTAATTCTCACGGAATTATTTTTTCAGGAAACAGAAATTTTCAGAAAAAATTTCCTGATTGTCTAATTTATCTCCTTCTATATCCCTTCTTTTGCATCTTCACAGAATCACAGAATCACAGATTATTCTGAGTTGGAAGGAACATGCAAGCATCGAGTTCCAACTCTTAAGTGAACTTGACCATTTAAAAAGTGATTTGTCTGGTATACACAACCTCTTACCTTGCTGGTCAGCCTATTCTTTTAATGTTGTCCTCCTGAATTATGTAGGTGTCCTTCCTAGCTCATATCCTTTGTCTAAATTGATTCATACTACTACTCTCCATTTGTTTATATCAAGGGTGTAGTCATATGGATGGATGGTAGTTAGCAGGGAAACTGAAACTCTTACAGCTTTGGCAGAGGCACTTTGTACTTCTCCTTCCTCTCTGGTTTTTATGTCTCAAGCAGCTTTTTGGGTTTTGCCCTAATTTAGATGGCAAGGCTGATGGATAGAATTTCCCACAAGAAGTTAATCCACA
Source organism: Certhia americana (assembly GCA_018697195.1). Classification (NCBI taxonomy): domain Eukaryota; kingdom Metazoa; phylum Chordata; class Aves; order Passeriformes; family Certhiidae; genus Certhia; species Certhia americana. The sequence goes on from CM031878.1 coordinate 67,952,299, forward strand.
TGGTCTTCTCGGTATTTGGTTACGTCAGGAAATCAGTAATCTTTCTGTGAAGATTTTGGCATGCTATCTACTGTTGCTATAAATCTAGCTGTAACCTAGATTAAGACTACTGGAAACTCAATCTGAAAATAACCTTATTTGAACATTTTTAGTATTATTATAAATAAGTTTTATTCTGGTGTTTTCAGATCATTACTTTGTGAGGCAGTGAATAGATCTTAATGTTTTCTTTTCATGGAAATCTGAGGGAAAAAATGTAAAAATAGGCTTATTTTCATTAATACTTCCTTACAATACAAACTGCAGGCTTGAGCAGTCTCTCAAGATTGCTTTTTCTACTTTCATTAGTTATTTATGCCACATAAGAAAAAGTGGTGACAGAGGAAATAAAGTAATGGATATGAAAGAAAGAAAGGACTGAAACACAGGCAGCTGAGAAAAGACTGTGTCTTTTTTTTTTTTTTTTAATTGTATATTTGAATGGTTTGTTAGTTTCTCTTCTGTTAATAAATTCTGTAAATAAGCTTGTATTGTCATGTAGGTGCAAAGATGACTTTGGCAGCATTTCAGAAATGCCCTATTGAGTCAGACCTTGAGACACCTCTTAAAAAATTCTGACAGATCCAGCAGGATCAAGGAGGAGAAAATCTGTATTCATTTTAGCACTCAAAACACACATAAGTGTAGTCAGTGATGGCGGAAAATAAAAGCCTTAAGTTTCCAGAAGGCTAATACTATAAACTTTTGACATATTTAGGAATAAAGGGAATAACCTCAGAAAAATCTCTGTGAAAGTAAAGAAGAGAAATAGAGCAACATGTTAAATAAACCACATTAATCTCCACATCTTCTAGGATTTCTTTCTAGCAATTTACATGGCAAAAATAGGTGTTATCTGTAATTGGATTTTAACCCATTGTATATGGTGTTACTGATGCATTTATTATTGATATCCATAAAGCTTAGAAGGGAAAAGAATTTTGAAGAGGAATTTAACAGTGACTGATATTTTTACTCTCTGCTAATCCTTTTTCTTGGAGTTTCATTCAAGTGCTTGTTGTTTTTGTTGTTGTTGTTGTTTGTTTGGGGTTTTTTTGTGTTGTTTTGTTTTTTTCCTGCAAAGAGTTACTTAGATGATCCAGAACTCCATAAGAATATTCTATTCAGCTTCAGAGGACTTTTGAGTATGTTTAGAAAGAACAAGGATTATAGTTTCTTTAAGTAGCATAAAATCACATGTTTCTATGATTTATTGCTCTGTATTCTCTGTTTGGCAAATTCTGTAGAACATTTGGCTCTGAATTGCTGTTGCCATAGAGAATGAATCTTCCTCTTTAAGAGACAGAGACCTCTGATTATTCAAATGAGCTGCATTGCTAAGTTGAGCTGTCTGTTGTTTTTGCAGGATATCCAAAGTGACATCTTCCTTGGCTGCAAGTCAGGCATCTTATCTGAAAAGTGCTTGGCCAGGGAAGTGCATTTTTTTCTGAGGCAACCCTTGCAGAAACTAAGGGGAGTCTGCTACTGCTATGAATTATGGAGAAGGGAAGTCACTCTTTATTCCTATTTGGAAAGCTCTCCTTTGAAAATGGGAAACCTACTGATTTTAGTTTCAAACATATTCTTCTACATGTGGGAATCTTAAAGTTCTAAATTTCTACAGATTTCAGGTGATAACAGTAAAATTAAGTAGGAAGGCATCCCCTGGAAGAATGGTACAAAGTACTTTCCTGGAAATGAGCTTCAAGTTAATAGGAAAAATATGTTTCTGAAGTCTCATGTCTGAGTCCAAATTTAGATCAAGACTTCCTCTGAAGTTAAATTTTCTAGTGAGAGTATTTTTTAGACCAGGCCATGGAAGTAATGTTTACCAAATACATTTGATTTTTGAATAAATACTTTCTAAAGTCAGTCTTGTCTTTCAGAAGTTTATTTTCATCTCTTTTCTTTTAAAATTGTATTACTGATGAATAAATATCTATAGATTATTCTCTGCTATCATTCTCATCCAAAAATACATGCTTTGCTCCCAAATGAACTAGTCCTATAAAATCCAAGAACAAGGGTTTTTTCTTCATAGAAGAGTCATGCTGTTCTTTCTTCTTTTATGGCTCCTTTTCATGGAAATTATGTCAGCAAAGTGAAGCAACCCAGAATCATGCCAGTGTGCACAGCATGCCTGAAAGCTCTTTATAAATTAGTACTCTGTAGTGCATTGTTTGTCTTTACAGTATTTAAATAATGAATAAATGTTTTTGGTGGTATTTCTTCTTAAAAAAATATTCCTAGCATTCTGTGGGTCTTCGTGACTAGCATTTTAAATACAAGAAATCCTCTAAGTGTTGTTACTCACTGTATTTGTATGATTATATATTCTTTTGTATAACAGCTTAATTTTCCTCAGTATTTGGCCAGTCTTTGACAAGCCCAAAGGAAAACAATTATATTTTTTCTACCTTTAAACTTCACAAGATCAAGAGGTAGCTTCTAAAGATTATGCATACTACCTCCAGAAGGTTTTTTTTCACTCTTTTTTTTCCCTTTTTTTAAATAGTGATGTTAGAGAATAGAATACAGAACAGAGTGTGATAGATGTATTTCATCTTGATTAGAGTGCTTTTAGGAGAATCTCATGTACAACTGAAATGAGGGTGAGATTTGGAAGAGGTTAGAGAAGAAGAGCAGGGTTTCATGAGTGCAACATCTTCCAGAAGTTGTTTCCAGAGAAAATATGGTCTCCTACTATCTGTCCTAGGATAAGCTCTTTAAAGACCAGCTTAGAATCTTCTAAGATAGGTCTGATGGTCCCAGGCTTTTGAACCTGTGGACAACAGGGTGGTCTTGTTCTATGGAAATTCCATTTATGCAGCTCATATATTGTATGTGCAAACTATGATGTGCTTCTTCCATAGCTTTCTAAAGTAGTTTAGAACCTGAGTGGTATTCACTTTCTTCAGTGCAATTTTTGCACTTGACTGCAGGCTTGCCATATTCTAGATAGATAATTATCCTGAAAACTGAGTATCCAGATCTAGACTGGCACTCAACAGCACTTAATTGGTGTGGATTTAGAGGTTTTTATATGTGCAATATTCAACTTCAAAGCTAACTGTGGCTGCACTGCAGGAAGTTGTGTATCCATCAGTGATGAGGTAAAATAAGGATAGTGGTTATGTTATTATATAATCTTTAATGGGAATAGAGATTCCCAGGTTGAAATGAGACCTTCAGTAGAAGAAATCTTACCTCATCCTCTTCTGAGAGATGCCAGAGCAACCATTATCATTTCCATACAGATGAAGTGGTCTAATGTGTAGAGTTAATTCATGTTTCCACTGCCAGTTTTTGTGCTAAGGGAGTTCTATTGATTTCATTGGTTCCATGCTCCTGTAAAACTGAAGCAATATGGAGAAAAATTGAATTTTCCCTGAATAACAACCAGTTATACTCCTTGTTTTCATAACAGAAATTTGAATTATTTAATAGAGATAGTGCAAATAAAATGGAGCAGTACTTTTAGCTAGTATTGTTTTTAAACACTCTTTCAATTGACTAAACAAATATGTCTTGAGTAGTATGGCAGTTGGTGAAAAACTGGGGAAAGGGGAAAATGTGCATTGGAGGAGGACTACAGTAAACTTACAGCTAGTTTTTGCCTCTTATACTGCGTGAGAAATATGTGCCTACTTGCTTTCGTGGCTCTCTGCCCATTTTAGCAAGCTACCAGTATTTCATCTATGCCTCATCCCCTTGCAATGAACTATTTTTGTAACGAGATCTTATCCACCATGTCATACTCACCAATGTAGAAAACAATTTAGAGTTCAAGCCTGGAGTAATGACATTGCTGAGATCTTATATTCTGTACCTGCTTGAACATCTAAATAGGTGTTAATCTGACTTTTATTTCAAACATCACTTTTTGCTGTCAACTTTTGTAATTGCTAAGGTATGAAAACAATAGTGTTATTGGGTAATTGGACATCACTACATTTCAGTATGTCTTATTTTGTGTTTATGGGCATCAAGTTAAAAGCCATCCAGAATTATCAGAGTGAGATGTTGCTGTTCAATACTCCTTGTTTCTATAACAAACTGGGAGGCCAGTGAAGGAACAGGAACACAGACTGCTGAGTAACTGAGTAGTTACTGATATGTGAAGGTGGGCAGTTCTCTCTGAGCCTGCAAAGCTTTTGTGCCTGGGCTTGGATTGTCTGTTGTCATTAACCATATTTCAGGGACAGCCATTGTCTTGCTGAAAACTGCAGGCTGGTCAAAGAGATCTGGGAAACCAAAAGTGTGTCTTAGAGGCTTGAAATAAATAGGGAGTATGGCCTTTATGAGCCAAGTGTGGCAAAGGAGACATGAAATGCATGGACTGGTGAGTCATATTAATTTCAAATGGAAAATGCTTTTAAAAAAATGCTTTGGTTCAGGGGGTCAAAACAATCTTGGGAATTTCCATTTTCTTTTCCTCTCTTTCACAATTCAATTTAAATTTTACATTATGAAAGTAGTGGAAAACTTTAACTAAGCCCTGAAGATCATAAGGGAAAATACTCTAAAGCAAACCTCTAGGAGTACAAACTTCTGAGGGTTTGTTTTATTTTATTAAAAATTATTTTCTTTTTTATTAGAAGCATATCTTGTATGCAATTTGCTGTAATTATTTGCCATTTAAAAATCCCAAAAGGTAACCTCATTCTGAAGATATTCAATTGTGAATTAAGAGTCCTAATGAATTATTTTGTTAATAAAGCATTGACTTCCAGTTGCATTTGTACTGGGGAGAACAAAAGGGGCTTTCTAGCCCACAGTTTCATCAATTTGTGAGGGTAAGGAAATGCGCTGATAAGCTAGGAGTAATGGACTTGTTTTTACAGGAAATTTTATGACTTTCCAACAGCATACCATCCCACAGGCACTACAGACTCAGCCCTTATCTTTTTGTCCAAAGTCAGGTAAAGCAAGTGGATAAAGAAAAACATTAGTTAAAGCACTTGGCTTCTGAACCCCTGTTTACATATGCTATCGATAGAGCATGTAAAAGCCTTTTTTCTTCATAAAATATAGAATATATTTGTAGTTGTTATCAGAGCAGAATGAAGCATCATAAGCCTTTTTCTCTTCCCCTATAAAACTGCTATACTAATTAGAAATTAATCTTTAGGACCATTGTATCAGGCATTGGAAAACTATTTGGCCTTTTCTACTACAAAATGAAAGCTGTCTATATTTGTCTATATTTTACCCATATGTATTTGCAAGACAGCTACAGACACTGCTCTATCACCTAGAAATAACTGCAAAGCTCACACATCTGGACTGATCTTTTATGCAGCATAGCATTTTACAAGTGTATTAATTTGGGCAAATATATAGGACAGCTAGAGAATAATATGCTAGTTGTGGAAAGTGCACATACAAGTATAGAAGAGAATGAAGTGCATTCAAGTTAACCTCTACTTATTTGTCTGTCTTTGTGGCTTGTTGTCAGATATTGCTGTTGCAATCACATGGCAGAATAGGAGCTCTAAGAGGCTGATTTGAAAAGCAAAATACTTGGTATTCATTACACTTAAAATCTTCAATTTTCATAATACAGCAGATTTATTATTTAATTGCTTTGGAGAAATTGCTTGAAAGAAAAAGAGGACCTGTTGCTTCTGGGTTCACTGGTTGACATTTTTGAATACTTCATATGTATATATATATATATATTCAAATCTGGGACCTGATATATGGTAGAAACTTTTGGTGGTGAGGAAGTAGATTTTCCTTAATCCTCTGGGAAGGGTGTTTCTGACTTTAGACCTGGTAATGAAATATTGCTCCTCTGCCTTCTGTTTCACTGAAATGGATACTGACTGTATATATCACTTATCCAGATAGCCTTCTAGAGTGCAGCACTGAAATCATCACTGAAAAATTTCACACTGAACTGAAATAATCCTCATAACATCATAACAGTCAAAAATTCAGAACATGATACTGTCAGTTTTGCGTAAATGTGATTCCATGGATTCTCCTGGAGATGTTCTTGGTCTAGCCTTGTATAAGGAAAGGATGAGATTTTATCCTTCTCTTTCCTTTGTTTGTTTAATGAAAGCAAATATCTAAAGTAATTTCTACTAGACAATATTTTGGGAGAGCACGATCTTTGAGTTTTTCCAGAGCCTGCTTCTTAAATTATTACATAAAGACCTGTATCATCTGCTCTTACTTTCATAAGCAGATGTATGCAATTACACACAAAATTTTATAAAAAAGTTGCACTTTTTCAGTTTCTAAAGTTCTCCTAATTTGGAAATTGAGAACAATTTTTTCTTCTCCTACTTTCTCTGTCTGAGCTTAATATCCTTGTTAAATAACTCTGTCACTACTGTCTGGCTGCTCTTTCCATAATTTTCTGTCCGTATCTTTAATACTCCAAAACTTGTGTCCTCTTCATGTTGGACTAAGTTCTTGCCAATGTTGTCTGCTACTCAACATTATCACACATATTCTTCTGCAGCCCAGTGGTATCCTTCAATATCTGATTCTTCTCCTCACTGTCCTTATTCACCTCCTTTTTTATTATTCCTACCCTTTTTCAGACCTTGTTATGTGAATACCCACCACAGAGCACTTAATAAATCATAGTCATTTGTAAGATTAAATGTTTAAGTAGTTGGTTATGCAGATTTGGAATTACGTGAACACATTGTCCACGGCAGGGGGTGTTGGAACTAGGTGATCTTTAAGGGTGCTTCCAAACTAAACCATTCTGTTATTCTATGATTGCCACTGATTTGTTTTCTATTAGAAGAATGACAGTATTTTAAAGAATTTATGCAATCTATACTGTTCCCTAGGCATTAATAAAGAAAATTCAAAGGAATGACCCCTACACATTTTCATTCAGGTTATACTCAGGAAGAAGTTCATGTAAAAATACATGTTAATAGATAGAGGCTGTGAGCTTCTCAGTTGTTATCATGCATCAGCAGCACCTGTGAACTCACCAGGCTTACTTAAAACAAATCCAGGGACTGCAGTCCCAGCCAAAGTAGCTGGGGTGATACACCACAGTATGGCATCAGAAAAAAAGCCTCTAAGAAGACATATGTTTATAAGCACTGACAGCTGGGGTGGTGTGAATTAAAAATTTGGTTTTCTCATTAATTACATACTTTTTTCCTATGTAAAACATTGTTAGGTCACCTGAAAGCTGCTCTAATATGCCGAGTTGTTTAGAAATTTCAAGGTTTTTTTCTGCTTGAAATTTCACAAGATGAGATTAAAAGACCCTTTTTTACAAAGGGCAGAGTTGTGCACATCTCCTCCTCTGAAAGACAGCATTAGATGCCATAGGACTCCTGGCCCCCAAGCTCTAAGGAAGCAAGCCACTCACCTGGCACTGCTAGCTAGGGTGTTCTTGGACTTTCTGGTCCTTCTTTTCAATAACATAATTTTTTCTAAAAAAAAAACAAACAAAAAAGGACACATAAATTCAAATGTTTCTCCTTTAAGAAAATTCTTGAAAATATAAAAATAATGGGAAGTTATGGTCCAATTTCAACCCTCAGCAGGGGTGCCAGGAGTTATAATCTCAGTTTCACCCTGCAAACCACAGGAGCCATGGTTACACTGGCCCTTCCTGCCCAAGCAATCCATTCCCCATTTTACTTATATCTTGTGGTATCCCTTTAAAATAAATATTAATAATAATATAACCATTAATTTTCTAGCTATCTTAAGATGTTCTTCAGATAAATGTATCAATCTTGCAAAGCACACTACTCATTATTAATATAATAGTTCTGAGATGCCACTTGGCAAACAAACCGTTACGCAACCTTTATAGCTCTCATGGAGCAAAGCCTCAAAGGGCATATAATTTTGAGCTTTTCTCAAAGTCTTATGAAGGTCACAGAGCTTAAACACTTAGAGACACTGAATTGAGAAAGATTTCCCGCACCACTGACTCAGCTCACTCTCCTATTTTGGGCAATCAGGTCATACAAACTCTTGAAGGAACTTAGCAAGCTCCTTATATATAAGTATTCAGACTCTTTTGAGCAGTGAGGAAATTGCAACTAATGAGTCAGTTATCTCTGGAGTAAAGAAATATACCAATATCAAGTAGACCCTTCTAAATATGATTATGTATTAGAAGCACATGGCCTTGGTCAATGTACTTGCAGATAAGTGTGGAACTGTATGCATATTTTGAATTTGCAAGAGTGTGACTGATCTCTCTGCTATTTTTGGGGTAGGCATGGAGTGTGTAAATTTTCATTGATCACATTTATCTTCTTCCTTCTTTATGGCTAACATTTTAAAACACAATATTTTAAATGGAAGCTCAGAAAACCAATGCAGATTGAAAGAAAGTGCTTCAACACTATTAATATATTAATATTTTGAAAAACTCAGCTGGATGAATCTTTCTCCTAACATTTCTGATCAAAATGTCTCTTCAGTTCAAAATGTTGCATATTATTTTTGTGTTCCACTTGTAAAGAAGAAGACATAGATAAGAATCCTTTTCAAACTTCAGGTTTATAGAAGCTGTTTCAAATCTGTCATCCTAAGAAGATGAAGAAGTGCTCAGGGCTGCAGAATGCTGCATGTTGATACTAGAGACAGGGTCTGAGATTTTCTAGCAAGTGAATTACTGAGGTGTAATACAGCAACATACCAGCTCTTCTGTTGATTAATTTAATGAGGTAGTTGCATACAAGAATAGTAAAATAATAAGAGTTTTCAGTGTTCTGTCTTTTGTTTTCAGTATCTCTGATCAATTTTGTGGGTGTCCTGACTGAATCTGTTGCCACTTTTCCAGTTTTTATTAATTTACTGGTTTAATGTTAGCCTGGCATTAGATCCCAAGTAGACATGAAGGCACCCTTGTGCTGGGGACCACACTGTTTGGTCTCCCTCAGGGAAAAGTTGCCTGTAGTTTAAGGAGAAGATAAAAGAATCCATAATAAGAAAATAGTCTATAATAAGAAATATATAATCTTTAATATGTAATACATGTATAATAAAATAATCTGTAATAAGATTATCTGAAGTTCATTAACAGAAAGGATAGAAACAGTGGCAATGAAAAATCAAACCAGTGACTTACACTGCAGCTTAAATATTACACAACTGGAGAGTCCCAAATTGTCTGAATTTTAAGACCATATAAACACACATAAAAATAACCTCAGCTGCCAAGCTGGCCTTCACTGTTTGAAACTTGGCCAGCATTGCTCAGAACTTGTAGTGTTTTTTATCTATGAAGTATGTTCTGCACTAGTAAATCACAAGGACATTTCACCATGTCCTGTCCTGTATTACTTTTGCTTTGTACTGAGAGTTGTTCTGCCCTTCTGATATCAGTGGAACCTATGCTACTTGCTAATTTATGCTTATTTTAAATAAAATTTCAACTTCTTCTAAAGACAAAATAGCAACAAATTCACTGCTCATAATAAGTGAGCATGGAATAGTTATTGCAATGTCTAGAGAAACACCTGAGGTTCTAATTCACCTTCTTTAAGTAAATTTCCAGGAGGTTTGAAAGAGTAGGGTCTTAGCACAGCATTTTTTTTCCCAGAAAATCTCAAAATTTGCCTTCTGAATTTTTTTTTTAATATAGGAAAATTTTTCTAGAGAGAAACTTTAAAAACACTGAGGAACTCAGAATGATAATGACAGTTTATTTTCCAGCAGAAACATATTTGTAGAAGTTTGTTGGTAGCTTCTGCATATATAAAAGCAGGAACCTACATTTCTTTCTGAATAGGTCCTATCACATTTGTTCAGAAATGGGTTTGTAAATTAGAACGAATAAAATAATATAGACAAAAGTTATTCCTCTCATTAATTGAAAGGAGGAAGATGAAGTCTTTTTGGTCTTACATTCCTTGGTCTTTATCCTTTGTCTGCTTAATCTAATGGGTTTACAGGGAATTACATATTTTTTCATTCTATTTTTTTCTGTTATGTGTGAGTCTCTGTCTAAATGCAGTGTTCTGATACTTTCTTCTCTACCACAGTACCAATCTCAATGGAGTTTTACAAATCTTGCAGTAGTATCAAATAGTATTCTACTGATTCCATGGAATATTATTATAAGAACTTGATTTATGTCTGTTAAGGATATGGTGGAGCAGATCTATCTACGCTAAGGTATAAAAAAATATACTCTAAGAAGAAGGGGTCATGATATTACTGCACAATCATAACCATTAACATTTTGAAAGTAATAGAGAGCTATTACAAATTTAACCTCAATGAATAGTACATCCAAACAGTATGGTCTGAACTATATCCTGTTTTTTAAAGCCACTTTTCTATTGACAGAGTGTAGTAAAATGAGACATAGACCTGACTGCCACTTATTTACAAAATAAAATAATTTGAAGCTTGTTGCTTCTATATTAAATTTTTGTGAAAACTTGGCTATGTTGTAGCACAATAGAGAATCCACCTGGAAAAAGATCAGAAATCCCCTAAGGGTATCAAATCCAAAGTTCTCATCTTGTACTGGTTTGAAATATTTGGACATTTATTCCATGAACTAATTAATCCACAGATTCAATTAATTTTACTTCAAAACACAGACACTTCACAATATAACTTGCCTGAACAGCAAAGCCCTATGCCTAATTCAAAGAACATAAAAATAGTATTAGTTTTGTCTGGGGAGAAGGACAAAACAAACTTAAACCAGAATTCCCATATTCTAGTAGAATAACACTAAAATATAAATTTAGTTAATCTCATGGATTGGTCTGAAAAACAGATCTGTGCAAAGGACATACAGTATAAATATTCAAAGAAATTTTGATTACAGACATGCCTTGATTTTCAGCAAACAATCCTGAAATTGAAGTTGATCTTCAGATTGCAGCCATTTACTAATGGTATATAATAATCCAGCACAGCAGTGTTCAGTTCTAATCCAATTTTCATATGGAAATTGTGACCTGAAATAAACTTTCTTATGAACTGTTTGCAGAGTCTGGGAAGGAAAATCCATGTAGCATGGTCATTGCTATTAAATAAGTTCCTTCATAATGTTTCAAAATGGTAGATGCATGAATGAACAGACTTTATGATGCTTTTTATTTAAATATTTAAGTTAAGTTTTGATGTTCAGACATGTTATTCTCAGAAGCCAAGATCTTCCAAAGACTCAGCTTTATATGTTGAGACTACTCCCCTGGAAATGGATAGCTTTCACATCAGGAACTTTAGAGGGATCTGAACTACTTCTGCATAAAGTCATTAACCCTGAACTGCAGGGTATTAACAAGAGAGTGATTAGCAAAATGCCAAATGTCCATATCTGTATCTTCAGTTGATTTTTAATTTTTTTCCAAGAGCATTTTCTTATTTCACGACAATCCACTACATAATAATAATAAATTCACTGTGTTTCAGTTCATACAAATCACCTCAACTGGCTCTGTAAGAGTGTTTAGTGCTTGCTGCCCAGTTTCTTCAGATATCTCCTTTCCAAGGAGATTATCTTTTATATCTCCTTTTCAAGGTAATTTTCATTTACCCCAGTGACCTAATCTCTTCCTTCTCTGTTAAATTCAATTAACACGTATACTTACATCAGGACCTTTGAATTTTCAATATCTTGCACAGTCTTGCTCTTTCCAAGGCAAGTCTTTGTGCTTCTGTCCACAGAATGGGGTGAAAGGGCAGAGGCCAGAACAGAAGGGTATTCTGACTGCCTAAATTAAACAATATATATCTCTTAACAGTACTGATTCTCATGGTAATTTTTCCAGTTGTAGCTGATGGACCATTAGTGGTGGCTGACAGAAAATGAAGAAATTCCAGAGGACAGATTTTCAACTACCTGTTGCATTTGCAGGCAAAGATGAGACATCTCAAACAAGAACTACTTTTTTTTAGGGGACAGCATTCTACTTTTTCTGACACACAATTTTGTACACAACTTCTTCATGTTTTCCTCAACATGACTATTCAGCCTTTTCATTTTTCAGAGACTAAGTAAGTTCTAAAGAAATGTCAGAGGGTTAGCACATACCATTGCAAACTCAAACATAATCGGAAAGTCTGAATCATTTGATAATGGACAATTTGATGAGCCTGGACTGATACACAGTGTTTGCCCTAATAGATGCTGATACACTCTTAACAACAATAATCACATCCCATCAGCGCTACCGGAATGGATTGGCTTTTCAAACTGGAGCCATAGAACAACAGAGACTTTCAGCAAAATCTGGAATTTATTGAGGCATCTAAATTAGACCATTATGGATTTTAAGTGCTTCAGTGATAGTTTTTAGATTGTCAGCTTTGATTTATGTAATTTATAGTTGCAATACACAACATGCAGATTGCCTCAGCACTTACCAAAATATGAGGCAGAATTTTGAAAGCATTTAAAGCTTATGCTACTATGGGTGGATCAATCCTTGAAACACTGGGGCTCAGAAAATCTTAGATGTTAAATCAGAAAATCCAGGCAATTTTTAAAAAATATATATTCTATCTCACCATTGCTGTAGTTACTCCTTACGTATTCCTGCTCTCAGAAATGTTTCTATTTGACCTGCACTGACACTGAAAAAACAAGAGTGGAAAGTCTAGCTGTGATAAAGTATACAGAGAAGTGATAACAGTTTAGTGAACAACTAATTGTCATTCCTGAATATTGATATTGTGAATGTGCATGTTTACTGGATGATCCTATAGGCATAGATATGCATACTCTCTGGAAGATGGCCAGTCTACCAGCTCTGGGTGCATTTGAGAAAGATTTTAAGGTGCCTGGAAGACAAATGCAGACCTGTGAAACCAAAAAAACCGAAGCCTGCAACCTTACAAAAATATTGCTTCCCTCAAAATGAAAATCTCATTACATGGATAAAGAACTGAAGTCTCATTCCCTAATGTGTCTCCTGTCGCTGAAATGAATACCTCATGGATTTCATGAACCTTATGTCTAGTATTGAATTGTAGGACAGATTTTTACAGAAAGTGTAATTCTCTTTGTTTGCCAATATATGTGTATGTTAGACATTATTCTTCAGCAAAAATGTGGTTTTGAACAGTCTTGTCTTGGCTATTGTGTGCTGGGCCACATGAAAAGTCTGAATGTTTCAGCTGGAAACATCTTTCTAGCGTGCAAGGTCAGGCCAGGTGAAGAGAGGTACAGACATGATGCAGCTGAAGATCTAGCCCAGACCCCCTGAGAGAAGCAGACAGGAGACAAGAAGGCAAATATCAAACAGCGTGAAAAGAAGGAGGTTCAGAAAGTTTGTAGTAATTGAGGAAGTACTGGAACATGCTAGACTGGGATAAAGCACAAATGTTACTCTTTACAAAGGCATTGTCCTGGAGAAGCTGTCAGCCCACAGTTTGTTTGGACAGGTACACTGTACACTGAGTTAGAATTTGGCTGGATGGCCAGGCCTAGAGAGAGGTGGGGAATTGTGCTGCATCCAGCTGGTGGATTGTCAATTGTGTGATTCCCCAAGGCTCAGTACTGGGACAAGCTCTGTTTAATAACTGTACTGAAAGTCTGGTAAAGGTGATTGAGGACAATCCCAGTGTCCTGCAGTTGACCCTAATTTGGGGGAAGTGTTGGTCTGCTGGATGGTAAGAGGGCACTTCAGAGGGATCTGGACAGGCTGGGTAGATAGGCTGAGAATGAGGTTTGAAATTGAAACCTCAATTGAATGGGGTTCAGCAAGATCAAGTGCTGGGTCCAGCAAATCTGCCACGATTCCATGCAGTTCTATAGGCTGGGGAAGATGTCCAGCAGTAAAGGATGGGGGGTGCTGGTCAGCAGTGGCTACACATGAGCCAGCATGTGCCAAGGTGGCCAAAACAGCCAAGGGCATCCTGGCTTATGTAGCAATAGAGCAGAATCACATTGGTGTCTGTCCCCAGACACTCAGAACTAATGAGGCCACAACTTGAGTCCTGTGTTCAGTTTTGGGCCACTCACAAGAAAGACATTGAGGGGCTGGACTGTGTCCAGGGAAGGGTAACAGAGCCAGGTGCAGGTTTTGGAACAGAACTCCTGTCAGGAGCAGCTGAGGGAGCTTAAGTTGTTTAGCCTGGAGAAAAGAAGGCTCTGAGGGTGACCTTATTGCTGTCTTCAATTCCCTGAAAGTAAGTTGTTACCAGGTGGGGGTCAGCCTTTTCTCCCAGGCAACAAGTACCAGGACAAGAGGAGATGGCATCTTGGTGCTCCAGGGAAAGTTCAGATTGGACATCATAAGGAATTTCTTCATGTAAAATGTGACTAAACATAGGAACAGGCTGCACAGGGAGGTAGAGACACCATCCCTAGAAGTGGTGGAGAAACAAAAATTGGATGTAACACTTAATGTCATGGTCTAGGTGACCTGTTTGCTACTCATCAAAGTCTGGACTTGATTATCTTAGAGGTCTTTTGCAACCCAAATGATTCTGTAATTCTGTGAAATAGCCTGCCTTGAGTGGCCAGAATGGGCAAGGTAAGGCTTTTTAATTACTTTACTAATTTGTGCCACTGGGCAGATCTAGGGCTCCCTCTACTTAAAACTCACGGTTCTAATGAAAAAAACATTAAAGTTTCAAAGATCTTTTCAGTTTAAGGAAAAGGTACAATATTTTCTTAAAGCTGTGGCCACCACAGAGCCATTGCAGAAGATATGTCAGGGGGTTTGGAACTAAATAATCTTTGAGGACTCTTTCAACACAAACCTTTCTGTAGCTCAATGATTAAAACATGCTTTAAAATTAAAATAAAAACTTTTCCATTTGTAGATTCAAATGTTGCAAAGAAATGCTATTATGCCTTTTTGGCAGAGTCAATATCTGACCTTGATTTCTTGTTGCAGTTAAAAGACACATATATTGTACTTTGTTTTTGTACTGAAGACATAAGGAGTATTCAACGATGCAGAGAAAATTGACCATTTAATGGAAAGAAGATAGATGTGAACATCCATGAACACACACTCACAACCTGGCTACAAAAAGGTTCTTTATCAAGGTACTTTAATTTCTGAGAGGAGAGAAACTGCACTACATAATGGTGAAGCAATAATTAAGAAATATTGGCATACTGAATAGCAAAAAATCTTCTGGAGAAACATTGGTCACTACTGTACAAGTGTGCAATAAGGAATTCAGATATGTATGCATCTTAAATGAAATTGATCACATATATATCAATGTGCTTGTGTGTGCATGCGTGTGTATGTGTATGTGTGTGTGTGTGTGTGTGTGTGTGTGTGTGTCCAGAATCCTGCCTAGCATCATTCTTTTTTCCTTCATTTTATTCCTGTTATGCTTTGGTGTATGGAACAAGGGGGAGTGATCAGGGATCTATTTCTTTTTATTAGCCATGGATTGAAATGATCCTTTGGAAAATCAGACAGCAACACAGGTGGGTAAGGACATACCCGTTCAACTTGAAGTCAATGGCCTCTACAAATATGCAAATGCTGGTCATTTGAACACTTCTTTGTGAGCTGTGATATCTAAGAGGGAAAAAGCCCAATCTGACCTTTACAACTGAGGCTGAATTTTCAAGACAGGTGGAAAAAATATTAACCGATTGTTGTGAACTGTTGCAAAGGCAATGTCAAGTCACTGACAAATGTTGCGTGGGCATTGGTAGAATATTGGTACAAAAGACTATTCTGTTGCTCATGTACTATCATTATTGCTTTCTTCATCAAAACTTTTTTCCCTTTCTTCATCTAACATTGGTACTTAGAATTTAACATCAAAATAGTATCTGGTGGTTGATTCCTTTCCTTTGGCACTCATTTGCCAAGGAGTGAAGGTACCTTGGTGAGCATTTATTGCAATGCAGTAGATTGAGGGCATTGTCACTGTCGGAATCTTTCTCTGATCCACAAATAGTTTTTCCATTAAAGGCAGGTTTGTCTTTGGTTTTCCATCAAACTTTATAAAATCCTACACTCTTTCTCATTATACACTGGAGTCTTCCAGGCAAATGTCATCGCATTATTATTTGATTTTTTGACCCTCCTCAAGAACTTAGCCACATGACAGTCCAACTCTTGTTTGGTACTACCCTTTTCAACTGTAATGCTAGGACAATCCCTGTGGGATTTTAAGACTGTTCGTCTGAAAGTGGAGTTCCTTTATCTTGTCTGCATTACTTGCATTGTTACTAAGTCCATTCTTTTATATTTAATAATATTAAAAAATATTTGATTTCTTTGCACAAATTTTACCTGAGCATGCACACCATTCCTGGGCAGGTCTTCTCCCCTCATTTTGAAGAAGGTGGAGCATGTGTTAGCTAGATGATAGAAAAGATAATAATGACTAAAGATGAAGTGAAATTTCAAATTAATTATTAACAAGGAGAGCAAAAGTTAGACAGCAAGAGCTAACATTATTCTCAGAAAAAGGGACTTGCACATTCATGTAGTTACAGAAGAAGAAAAAGAGGCATTTATTTGGTTTAAAAAGACTTAACTGGACAATCTAGCCAGTGAAAAAACCCAGTATTTATTAGTCATTTGTAAGAACTGTTTTAGCAACAGGAAAAGCTGTTCACCATCAAGTAAATAAGCACTGACATTCTTTCAATACAGCCACATCACCGTTTAAATGGAAACATTGTAATGAAGACACAATAACTGACATCAACTGCAAAATCTGTGCAGATGGAAATTTCATGGAGTTTTTAGCCTTTTATTCAAACCACAAATCATCTTTCAATTCTACTTGGTGATGCTATCTTAATCTATGTCCGGCATATTATACAACAGTTTTGCAATAGCATGTAACACTTCATCTTGCAAAGTTTTCAGGTATTTTATATCCATTTTTATATCAGAAATTTTATATCCAATTTGGAGAATTCTTTCTTTTCTTACCAGCAATGGTTTATATTGACTAGAGATGGAGATACATTGTTTTTAGAGTTCTGTCTCATACTACCAGGTAAGACATTTGTTACTTCAGTTTGTGGGTGCAGAAACAGTGATGTGTGATAAAAACTCTTTACATTTGCAACTGCTGGGTTAAACAAACAGTAAAACACAGAGAATTTTGAAATATGACCAGCAACTGGTCATATTTAAGTAACCTATTATTATGAAAAATTTCTTCTAAAATTTTCAAAGCCATGTATAATTTTCCAATTCTTAAAAAACTCTTCATTTGCTCACAGACACACAGACACAGACACACAGACACACAGACACACATACAAATAAAGGAATAAAAGTAAAAAAAAGAAAAAAAAAAAAAAGAGGTGCTGAGAACTACAAAATGCAAAAGCCCTCTATACAAGGCAGTTGTTCATTTCTAGCTTATCTTGGAATAAATTGGCCCAGAAAAGCATTCCTGTTAACTCTGAATGTACATTCACTTGATCACCAATTAGCAATACCCTTGGAAAAACATGTCTCCTAATAGAAAAACTTTGGAGGAAAAACTAACCTAAACATAATCATGACCGTATGTATTTTTTTCACTGAAGTTTAATATTCTCCTAATCTGACTTAAAAATTGATTTAAGCCTAGGTAAAGGTCTGTGCTGGCTTTTCCAGCAATGCCTGTTAGCATGTAAAAGTCTCTCACCTCAGGAATATTTTGTCCCATAGGAAATCATGGTTTGCAAGAGGTAGTATCTTGACTTAGATCAAAACCGGTGATTATTCAAATGCAAGCTTTCACGTTCCAACTCTCCTTTGGGTTTGGAGAACAATAATATTTAGTTTCTTTTTAACTTCTGCACTTCCTGGTTGGTAAAATTAGGTTTTATTCATAAGAGATAGAGGTCTTGGAGTATATTTCTTCCAAAAGTTGAGAACTGCTTGTATCAACCTCTTGAGTTTTGGTTTTTTTCATATTTGTGCTTTTCACTGTTGGATTTTGATTTAGATATATAGACTCTTGAATTAAAGCCTAGTTGATTTCCTAAATATCAGGAATTAAGAGACTTACAATAGTCATATTATTGTTATGTATTATAGTAATACATTACTTAGGTAACTATTTCAGCAATATTATTACCTTACTTACGTAATAAATTAAGCAGTGTCTTAAACATAGAACCAAGCAAATAAAAGTTAGCTGTTCTATGAATTCTACATTGCATTAATATGCTTTGAAATGCATTTCATTTGCATGCCTAGTACATGAGCTCAGGAAAGTAGGCTTTTGCATTCCAGGAGAGATATGCAAGTAAAATTCTCTGCTGGGCTGAGAGGGAGCAAGCTATCTGTGTACAGTGTAAAAACCCATTGTCCAAATTAAAATAAGCCCATGGGCTGACTCCGCAGGGTGAATTTCATCTGCACCTAATGATACTTTCACAAAATGCACAATTATTGCTGACACCTCAAATATACAGTCATTTATTTTTATTCTCTGAAGAAATTACACAATATTACTGACAAAGGGCACATTGTACTGTGGTCCATTTCTTCTGATTTTCATTGTGGAGGACCAACTAGTTTTAATGACAAAGAGAAGTAAGTTCAGTCATGTGGGGGAAATGTGGAGTTTTAACTTTGAATAAATAATCTACACCATTGGGTTGGTTTGAGATTTTGCCAAATTGCACCAGGAAATACACGTGCTCATTGGAACAACCCTGCTAAAGCTAGGAAAATTCTGTTCCAGCTGCATTAGGAAACAAAGCAGAATTGCCAACAGCATAAACAGAAAAGCAGGAAATTTCAAGCTAAAAGGAGTATAAAAAAATACACTGAAAGAAAACAGCAAACTCAAAACACATCTGTGAAGATGCTTCTAATAACACTTTGATTTGAGCCACTTTCTGGAGTGAACATGGCCTAAAAATTAAGTTTATCTGGGGCATACAGGACGTATGTGGTAGCTCACAGAGGGAGACTATACATCAGAGAGAGAGCCTGAAGCAACAACTAGAAGAAGCAGCTCCATAAATAGCTATATGGAATATTATACATGTTGTAGCTAGGTCTAGCACAACTGAAACCATTTTAGAAGAAAGATTTTTTCTAATTCTTGTGGGAAGACCCAGCTTGAGTTTTCAAAAGGATCTGCATCAAGACGTCAGATGCTCAGCATACTTTGTAGGCTGGGACCTCTTCAGATTTGGTCAGTAAAACTGGAGCACTCAGATGACTTAGCCACTGCCAAGCTTTTTTGTAACCCTTGGTTTTGGTGGGATTCCTCACAGACTAACACAGGACCTATCTTGGTATACCCCATGCTTTGGGTCTTCTCATCTGGACTTTCCTCTCTGAATAATTACTTGTATACAATTACAGCTTTTTCATAAAGATGGATTAACAGACTTATTTTTCTACCGTGTTGAAAAAGATCTATTCCTATGTAATTCTAGCAATAGAAAGTACTACACAATGACTTTTGAGTTAACCTTTTTTATTAAACAATGAATAAAACATTTCAGAACTAAGGGAAGTCAGATTTCATGACTATAGCTTTATATCTAGTTGTGAATTCAATGCAGCTTTAAATTAATTGGAATTCCCATCTTTTTTTTCCAAGTGGCTACACCTGTCTTTACCCTAGAGGTGAAAAATACTGAAGCAACAAATTGGTTTAATTTTTTTTTTTCCTGGTAACTGGAACATACACATTTTTTCCTGTGCTCAGAGTTGTTGAGTCTGAGTGCATCTCATTCCAAGGGAAAAAACATAGCTGTCCAGCAGATTGGTAGACTTTTAGTTCTGTGAAATGGAGTCTGTCTAGACTACTGATTACATGAAAAGTGTTTAAGGTAACTCAAACCTTCTAAAAAGCAGATTGCTATTTCTCTGCTTATGAACACTATAATACTATATATAATTCTTTTATATATATATAGTAGTACTATAAATATCCCACTATAAAATATAAACTTAATGAGACTTAAACTATTTCTCAGTGTTTCAGCAGTGCTACAAGCAGTGATGCATCTATCTTACTGTGGCTTCCTAATAGCATGTGCTGTGGCAAAAGCTTTTATTTTTTATGTCTGTTAGAAATAAATTTTATTAATAAATTAATAAGAAATTCTATTAATATTATAATAAACTTTGTAGCATACGGTATGAGTGGTTTATTTTCTTGTACAAGATGTTACTTATTTTACAATCTGACTTCCTTAAAAAGGCAAGTCTTTATCTGTTTTGCTTGGGATTTCAGAAATTAATTGACTAAATTGGACTTTACATAATCCCCTGGTTCCTTAGGGACAATTAGTTATTAATTCCATCACTAGTCTATCTCTCTGGTGCCAGTTACATTCACAAAATTAAAATGCCTCTTAGTCCATCTCAACACAGCTGCCAAATAATAAAAATATTAGAGTAGCATTGTGCATCTGTCAGCCTGTTTTTGACTTCTGTATAATCACACATTTTTTTAAAAGCTAGTTTTATACTATTAAATTTATTACTTGGCTACTATTTCCATTAGGATTGCCTGGTACTTGTTCATTTCCATGCTATTTTCATTTGAAACTAATTAGTTTTTCACAGAGTGAAGAGTATGAAAAATTAGAAATACATACTGTATAGGCAACTTGAAAGATTCTGATAGCATGGAATATGCTGTCAAAGTGCAGTTTTGTTGTATCTTTGTGAAGATCAATTGAAATACTGCAAATGTGAAAGGAGCAGATAAACTTTTAGTTGTAACAGAATTTATTGTTATTATAAAAAACTTTCCAAGCGGCTTGAGAAAGAAAGCTTTCATGTCAATTTATGATGGTAAACTAAGAAAAAGTAACGTAGCTTTAGCATTATTAAAGCTTTTCTCTTTTTTCCATGTTTTGGCTGAAGTTCTTTATGACATAAGACTGTATATTTTCCTGGAAGACTCTCAGTGAGCTCTCAATGTTGTTCTGTGTTTCTGCACTTCCTCAGTCATGCTTGTACTCTGGCATGGTGATCCTTCTTGGCCACATACAAGATGGTGCTGAGGCACTAAGCTGGTCTCTGACCACTGCTGCATCTTCCTGAACCTTTTATTCCTTTATTTAATGCAACTTTTTATTTATTTATTTTATGTACCTTTTTTATTTTTCTTGATTTGTATCCTGACAGTCAATATCACTGTTACACAAATCCAAACCTCTTTCTTATATTCTCCAAGAAGTTTAAATGTGAACATACTGTCTTTGTTTATATGAATGCCAAAACTTAACTTGGGTGCATGCTCTGAAGATAGGCAGTGCCCCTGCCCCTTACCTGTGTTGGATAGAAAACAAATATTGATGCCAGTTCTGATCTCTATCAAGAAGTGTACCAAACACTCCTATTTTGTCCAAAGTGATTGTTTGCTAAGTCACATTGTACAGGCCAAGGTAGCCCTTAAAAAGTTGCATTAGATGAATTTATAACCTTGAGCAAGGCTACCAGTTAGGTCAGAAGACATGAAAAAGCCATTATGGGCTTTTAATGTATTTTTGGTAGCTTTTAGGTTCCTCACTGACTGCAGCAGACCAAAGTTTAAATAGTCTTAGAGGGAGCTAAATCTGAACACCACATTACACAGAAGGGTGTTAGAGAAATGGGTAGGAAAGGGGTATAAAGAAAACTCAGACTTGCTGGTTTACTTTCATCTTATGCTAAAAGGTGTTTCTAGACCACGGTGACAGAGGGGCTCAGAGATACAGACCTATAGACAAGGTTTTCCTGTTTACAGTCCCACTGGGGATGAAAGAGTCTAATGGACACAAATACATTGGAATGTCTTTCTAGCTCATTTGCACTAAAGTTTTAAACTCAGTTCCTCCTAAGCAGTAGATTGAGATTTATCTTGAATTCTTCAGCCTTACAGGAACCTATGAATGCTTCCTTCCCTATAGTTTTCTTACATTCCCAAGATCCCAAACTCTGTTCTTCTTTGAGGTCTAGTTCAGTTATCCCTAAATGCAAAAACCCACAAAAGTAAGAAGCGTAAATTTTGACATCTATCTTGATTTGTTTAACACTTTTGAATAACTGCACCTTATTTAGTTTTCCAATTTTTAGCCATGAAAATAATGAAATCCAGAATCTGGAGTCTATTTCATCAGCCTTTACCTGTCAAGTCCCGGTAATCATTTTAGAACAAAACTGACACTAGAGTTTGACAGGCTATATTTCTTATTGTTTCTAAGTCTTAATTGTATATGTTATGTATCTAAATCATCACCAATTAAATTACTTTTCCTCTGTTTTTTCAGTTTCAAAACTAAATAGAATGGATAAAAATCCCTGTAAGAAGGGATTCTTTAATGTCAATGCCTTGCATTTCCATTATTTCTTTAAATGCATATTAGAAAGCACCCAACACTGGAAAAAATATTTTAAACTGTGCTGAAGTTAATTAATTTGTTTCAGAAACACTGCTTCAGCTAGATCTTTCTGAGCCATATTTTGTGAAAATATATCGAAATCCTGCATTTTACAGGGTTTGAATGTTCAGAATGTTCTTGGAACAATAGATTGTTCCAAGAAATCAGACTCATAAAGGTTTCCTATATTCTGTAGTGTTGGGCACACTAGGACACTGGAAACAATTTTAAAAATGGAACAAAACATTTTACAGTTCTTTAAAAGAATTTAGCTTACCAGATGTAAGACTGGTAAGGCTTACTTTCTGGTAGAAGACAGTCTGACACACCATTTTTTCAGTCAAACATTCCAATTGAGAGTAACTCGACTATGTTATTAACCTGTAACCCTTAAGCATTTACCTGAAATGAATTTTAAATGTAAAAAACTACAGTGAAATACCAGACTTTGGTCTTTTATATTTTTCTATGGCCACTGCTGAAGACAGTGATTAATTTAGCACAATGTGATCGTTTACGGATTAACATTAATGTGAATGATGAAATAGCTAGAGATTTAACTGGTAATTATTCTTCTTTTGTGGATTACAGGTACTTTGTAAGTATTGTTTGTAGAAGGGTCTGTGTTGCAATAGTTGTAGACAGTCATAAGAAAATAGATTTTTGTCTTGCAAAGAGTTTGAGTATTTTCTATAGGGAGGAGAACAGTATCTGATAGAAGGGTGACTTGCCCCACCAGTTGAATACTATTGTTAGGCTAGAAAGAGGGGAAAAGAACTAAGGAATATATTAAAAAAGCAGTAAATGTAATATTTCAGTATTGCATAGTTAGCTGTTTCTTATGAAATGGGATGCAGATGCAAGAATCATTAATCCTCTCTAACTCTTTGCCAATCTTGTAGAACTAATGGAATTTGGATATGGGTATTAATTCTCCTTTTGTAGTTTCCTATTTAATTTGTTTTCAGTGGATTACTGTTGCATACAAAAGAGGAAATTGTACTTCTACAAGATATAAAACAAACAAGGTTGTTTAAAAAAGCGATTAAGTAGTTCATAAGAATAAAGCACTGCCCAAACAGAAGTAATTTTATATCTCAAATGAGAAATGTCTCAGATTTATATAAATCTATGACAAAGAATATTCTCTTTTACATATGCCTTTGTTGGTTCCTAAAGTGTCAGAAAGCCATCTACAGAATTTTTCCCCCTTTTTTATTCACCTTACTATTCTCCAATAAGCATAATGATCCCTATATCAACACGTACTCCAAATCTTTCTTCTCAGTCAGTTTGCTAAAATTCAAAGTCATACCATGAAATAGCTTGGATTGAGCAGCTCTGTGATCTTTCTTGTAAGATTATAACCCAAAAGACTACATATCATCAAGTTCACTTGTTGAATTATGTTTAATTCAACCTTTTCCCTGGGAGTCAGCTTTGTTCTGAGAACTTTTGCTTGATCTAGCTAGCAGCTAGAGGTAAGTAGTCATGGGTTAGAAGTTAGAATAACAAGTCAAAGCAATGTGTGATCAGTCAGAGCTTTGCAGTTCCTTTCCTCCTTGCCATATCCAGGATCAGACAAGTAGAAGATTTTGGGTACAATATAAGGGATTATCAGGAGTCACATGCACACTATAGAGGCCTTGAACAGCCATAAATGAGAAAGTCTGAGATTTCAGAGTCAGGTGGGCATGCTGTTACACAATCTGGAGACAAGTGACCAGTGTGGACACCAGCAGCTGTTCTGACTTTCTCAGCCACATTTTATTCCTTGTGTTCCTAATCCCAGAATCCAGCAGTCAGAACTCCACCAAAAAATCATCCCCGTAGGTGCTGGCCCTTCCAGACAAACTAACCAAAGGCTTGGTGTAGCTGTGATAGAGCTAATTTTCTTGACACTTGTGCTAAAGCTAGGTTTGCACCTAAGCAGGTTTGGATTTTTCCTGTAGAGGCATTGGCTTTGCAGGATATATATTCCTGTTACTTAAAAAAATGCATCTCTCTATTAAAAATGAGGACCGAAATAACAAGGATTGCATGGTGATTTACAGGTCTTTATAACATCTGGCTTTTCACCAGTTCCTTTTTCCAGCTTCTAGTTGGTAGTTGAACAGGCTCTCAGCTGGTGCAGCAGGCTGGCTGGGGCTCTCTAGGCTAGAAATCCAATAGTAAGGGGTAGCAGCAGAGAGGCTGACTGCCAGAGTGAGCATTGGTAGGCACAATAGTGAGCAGCAGCCTGTTTTAACCTAGGGGCAGGTGACTCAAGGCAGGAAGGAGAATTGTACCTGCCATGCAAAGCCATCTGGCAGACAGGCAGGAGAATGGTCCCAAATCCACAGAGTGAAGCTGAAGAAGATTCAAGTACAGCTGATATCTTTGATAATGGTGCCAGTGAGTCCTCCCCAGTGGCCCTGTAGGGTTTGCAGGCCTGCAGAATGGTAACACTTGTTTACACAACATGTTGGTGAGGGATAGTCTTATTGCTGGAGTATGAGCCAGCAATGTGGATATTAGCACAGCCCCCCAAAAAATTAACTGCATCTTTGGCTGCATCAAAAGCGGGGTGGACAGCAGGGTAATGGAGGGGATTCTGCCTCTCTGCTCTGCTCTCATGAGACCCCGCCTGGAGCACTGTATCCAGCTCTGGGACCCCCCAAACAAGAAAGATATGGACGTCTTGGAGTGGGTCCAGAAGAGAGCCATCAGAATGATCAGAAGACTGGGGCACCTCTCCTAGGAGAAAAGGCTGAGAGAGCCGAGATTATTCTAAAGAAGACCTGGTAGTATTAGGAAAAGTGGTAGTAGGTTTAAAGTTAAAGATGTTAGGTTCAGATTAGATATAAGAACGAAACTGGTTATGTGGCAGCCCTGGCACAGGTTGCCCAGAGAGCTGGGAGGGGCCCCAAGCCCTGCAACATTCAAGATCTTGTTGGATGGGACTCTGAGCAACCTGATCTACTTGAAGATGTACTCCAGGGGCTTGGACTATATGACCTTTAAAAGGCTTTTCCAGCCCAAACCAGTCTCTGGTTTGATTCTCTGATTTTGTACTTCTATGCAAAGTTCTTAGAACTGTTTCGCTACAGCCAGGGCTGAGATGACTTTGGAAGGTTCTAATATCTTTTTAATACAGAAAATTAACAATTATGAGTGTTGTTGCATATTTCCAAGTCCACTTCCACTTTTTTTCCTTTGATTAGGTAAGCTGTGTAGATGGAAGATTCTGTCTGCCCTCAGAGGAGGGGATATAGTCATATCTTTTATCCACAAAGTTAACTGCATTCTGTGTGCCTGGTCTCACAGACCAAATGAAATGGGAACCCTAGCCTTGCTCTAAATGCAGAGTTCCTAGGTGCCACAGTTATCTGTAACCTTCTTGCTAAACTGTTTTACCCATTTGTTTTCTAATACACATTTCCAATAAACTTTCTACAAAAAGCAATTATTTGCTTTATGTCACAGGTTATGCTTATACTCACCAGCTATATTTAGTAAGAAGAATCTGCAAGGGATGTGCCTGGAGGGGCACTAAAAGATAGCTGGAAAGGAGTTATTTACAAGGGCATGTAATGATAGGACAAGGGGGAATGGTTTCAAACTGAAAGAGTAGGTTTAGATTAAGCACCTGGGAATAAATTATTGAGGGAAGTGGGATTCTGTAACATATTGGCCAGAGAAGTTCTGGATATACCATCACTGAAAGGGTTTAAGGCCATGTTGGATGGAGCTCTCAGCAACCTGGTCAAGTGAAAAGTGTCCCTGTCCACAGCAGAAGGATTGGACTAAATGGTCTTTAAGGACAGGCCATACGTCTATGACATATTTTGGGATTTTTTAAATTGTTGCTTGTGTCTTTGCATTGATTATTTAGGTCAGGATTTCTTTGCATTGGTGATTTATATCAGGGTTCTCAACCAGAAAGTTTATATCAAAAGAACAGGAGGATTCCTGGAATGTCATTTTAGGGTTGTGGAAATGGAATACCAGCACTAAAAAGGTGAAAATAATTGTGTCCTATATGGCCTAATTTCTTTCACTCTGAGAAAACAAAGTACAAAACATGCTTACACCTAAATACTGAACAAATTAAAAAATGCAATTAAACACTGAAATAAGAGTTGTCACTCAGATAGTTGCATCATATTTTGTCTTTTTTTGGAGGTATAAAATATGCTTTTGTTTGTGAAACACCCATGGCCATGGCTCAAAAAGGAAACTTTTTAATTAGATTTAATATGGGTGGATGTAATACACTGTAACGGCTTAGACAAGATTTACATAGGTAGTAGAGGTATTGACAGGTCATAGAGATGGAAAGGAATAAAAGAAGCTTTTACCTTAAATAAAAGTAAAATTATTTAAAAAATAAAATTATTTAAAATAAAAAAAAAGGATTTTTAAATAATTATTTAAATAGTTGAAAATTTAAAAAAATAATTATGAAAAATTATTTAAATAGTTGGTTTCTTATCCATTAATGTTTTGAAAATGTTTGATAGAATATAAAATTTTATATCACAAACCCTAGGTTTTGAACCAGTATCAACTGATTTGGTTGTGTTACAACTCCTTTTGGTTTTGTTACATCAGAGTTGGTTCTTGATAGACGTTTGCCTAACAGCTGATAGGATATTTTTATCTTCACTTCACAATAATTTGAAGAATTCCATAATAATTCTACTCTTTGTTACAACTGTGTGCACAGTTTCATGCACTGCATCGACATTACACCAAAATCGAAGCTATCAAACTATTAAATACTAAGAAGATCTTTTTTGACCAAGACACAAAATATTTAGTATAAAATAAAAAAAGGAGCAGTTTAATTTGCTTTTAGAGTTCAGGTGAAGCATGAATCATTTAATTATATTTGAATTCTCAAAGGTGTCAAAACCCATTTTCTTTTAAGATCTCTCACATTGCTTTGTAGACTCATGAGATCTGAATGTTCAATTGTTTTACCTGACTTTTGCATTTTCCCTTTCTAAAATGCAGCTGTTTCTTCCCACTAGATGATCCTACAGAAAGCAGGTAAGTGTGCCCAGCTGGCACACTTTAATAAGAAAAATCAAAATGATTGCTACTAAGCTAGTAAATGAAGTGATGTTAAAAAAACCCAAACCAAAACAAATCAAAAACCAAACCAACAAAAACCATAACAAACCCAAAAAGAAAAAAAACCAAACCAACAGACAAGGACAAAATCACCAAAATAACAATATTGAAGTTTTTCCAGCTTGGGACTTCCTTCAAACTAAGAGCACTTATATGCATTTTAAAGACGCCTCATCTGAAAAAGAAACCCCATATCAGCTGGATTTAATAGTCAATAAGTGTCAACAGGAGAAATAGCCTTGTTGGACTACACAGTGAAGCATTACAAAGCTGAATGCAATGATACAGGAAAAAGAGTCGTTCTTAAGAGCAAGGAGTTTAAATTTGAGTGGGTTTAGTAATGGGCAAATCTTTCAAAGTTTACCTTTTGCATATTTTCTGTTACTAACGAAGTAGTCATCTTTATTGAAATTGTTGAATGACTTTTTTTCTCAGTCCTTTATCTACTTAACAATATCAATCCATACTAATAACCATTAAATCTTGCTCTTTTCTCCATGTTGCTTTCAGGAGCAGCTCAGCAGAAGCATGCATTTTTATAAATGTTCTTCTCTCTCTCATTTATAGAAAAGAAAAGGGGAAATAAAAAAACTCTGCAATTATTTTGTACCAACTGTAGAAATGCCAAAAATCTTTGTAGTCTAAATTACTTTCTTCTGTGTGTGAAAACAGTTAATAGCGACTCCCTGTAGCTAACAGCAGACTAAGCACTGGAGCAGAATATTAAACAGTCATACCTCTTTGTGGAATGTGAAGGGATTTTTTTAGTCCACAAAGCTATCAGTACTGTACCTGTCACCCACTGTCTCCCATACTCAATGTCTGAAACTGGTACCATATGCAGAGATATCAAAATGCCCTTACAGTAAAAAAAAGGTGATTTATTTCTCTCTAAATGAAGAAAAGAACCAAAAATTTCTTACAAAACTCCAAGCTGGGGAGCACAAAAAGCAAGTCCTGAATTGCCCTCTTTGCGTACGAGCTGCCCTTTCCCAGAGTTGCATTTTTTGTGCAGCAGGCACCCACCACATGATGCTGATATCCATGTTCCTTCTGAGTACTCAGTGGCTGAGCAGGGAAATGTGTTGACTTCCTCTGCATCTTTATGTTTTCTACTTTGTTCAAAGGAAGCAAATCCTTGTCACAGTCCAGACAAGTGATAAACTAACCATAACATGATGGTT
Organism: Certhia americana; assembly: GCA_018697195.1. Lineage (NCBI taxonomy): Eukaryota > Metazoa > Chordata > Aves > Passeriformes > Certhiidae > Certhia > Certhia americana. The sequence continues at coordinate 67,980,883 of CM031878.1, forward strand.
AAATTTTATTTTTCTCTTACTTATAACTTCTCTACTCTCTTTTGCAAGATAGGTGGAATGTTAAAGGTTCCAAGCAAGTCAAAGTCAGTTTTAAAGACCTCTAGTCACCATGCTGTTCAGTGAAGCAGAATCAGGCCTCATAAATCTCTGGAATACCTTCAACTATTTGTGAATCAGGTCTCCCATTAGATCACCATCTGAGTAACAGATACAAGAGTGGCATCCAGCTGGCTCTAGAAAAATGGTGAAAAGTGAATTATATTATATATAGTATTACATATTATGTATAATATCTATCTATATATGTGTATGTGTGTGTTTGTGTGTGTCTGTGTATGTGTATATACGTATATATATATATATATATATATATCTCCCAAATGAAGGCTCTCTCAGTCAGGCTTCATAATCTATCCAGTTATGGTAGGGAACTACCAACTATGGCTCATGAAATGTCTTTGAAGTGCCTTATGAGTAGATTTAATCCAACACCAGGCAGAGTAATACTACACAGTATACTATAAAGTGTATACCACTGATGGAGATTTGACCTGTTTCACAACAGCCACAATCAGTGACTTGGGGTTCCCTGTGACTTTGCTTCATGAATGAATCTGATGGATAAACTTACAAGTCTAAATAAGAAAGGATTATTGTTATGGAAGATGAACTATAGGGTACCAGAACAACACCTGCATTTTTCTGAACAGAAGGATTTATTGCTGATAGTTTCCTTACTGTGAACTCAGCAAGAAAAATGAAGGTAGATATAAAAACCTACAGTGTTATAATTTTCTGGTAAAGAGAACCAAACATGGTATATAACCTAGTAAAACAGAGAACAAAGTCAGTAAATAATTTCATGGTTGTTACTGCATTTAGAGGTGAAGTTAATTGTTTTACTAAGAAAGTAAACAACATAATAATGAGCAATGTATTCCTCTAACAGCATCTCATGTGTTGCTCATGACATACTTGGAAGGAGATCCTGAAATTTAACAATGAAGGGTTTTTTCTAACAACTGACATGATAGATTTAACAGAATTTCCTTATCCTGTGATATAGTATGAGCACCTCAGAATTCTCTGTGTTTTTTTATCATATGGAGTGTGACTTCATTAAGATGTTGAAAATCCTTTAACAATTTGGAATATTTTTCTTTCTTTCTCCTTGGTGAAATTTTTTACTGGGTTTTTTATATTATTGGATTTCCCTCTTCTATGTATCAGTAGATATGAATCTTTCTCAAAGAATCTCAAGATTGAAAAGGCACTTAGGAAATAAGAAAAAAATGTCTTTTATCTTTTTAATAAATTATAATCAGTGGATAAGAGGTTTTGTCTTTTGTAGTCTGGAGATTATCAACAGGGACAAATAGACTTGCAGAGTATTGAAAGAGACAGCTATGTCAACTGAAAAATATCAGAAGAGAAGGCAGCAACACTACTAATGAAGAAGTCCAAGCAATCCGGTTGCACTGACATCTGGTGCTGTCATTATCCACAAAATTTCATTGTTAATTGACCCCTGCCTTTGTTTTGAACCACCAAAATGCTGTCCATCATAGATAATCTCTTCAAAACACTAAAGCAACATCATCACTGGCTTTAACACCACTTAACACTTGGCTTTAGCACCAGTGAGTAGTGCTTGTCCCTCTTTCATCTACTGGTACAGACTTAGAGCTGCCAGCATCTTGACTTTCACCTAAGCTTGGTATTAGCCCCAAGCTTGTACAAGCTTGCTCCTGCATTTTTTATACAAGACTTAGGGATGTATGGGTGAGAAGTGCAGTTCAAGTGCTAAAGTACTTTATTGCGAACATTGCAAAGTTTACTTTGTGGGGTAGTTCAGTGTGAATGCCCTAATCACAGATAATGGGAGTTGAGTAGGAAATGACATGGATTCCTGTGGAGTGATGTACTGTGGTCAAGAAAATATTTCTTTTTCCCCTCCTAAAAACTGAATATCTTTGTGCTACTGTTTATCATCCTTTAACAAATACTTTCAAAGGAAAAATAGTTGTTCACATTGGATTGGTGTGAGAGTGTGCATCTAGAAAAGGCCTTGTATGAAATTGTGATAACAGAGGAAAGTAGAAGCAAATAACCCAAGGGTTACATAGTCCCTTCTTAGAGAGCCTGAGCTTTCTAACTCTAAATTAACATAACATTAATATGAGTTATACTGTGCAGAGACTAGCATCCCAACTACAGAATACTGCTATGGAAACAATTCATGACTATGCAATGTTCTTCTGTACTGAATTGGGGCTGAATTCCAGATGGAAAAAAGTAAAGAAGTTTTAAACATGTCTTTGTATTTAACAAAGTTGCAGTTCTGGGATTGTCTGGAGAAAGATACAATAGAAAGGGAATAGAAGTTTATCATGGAAGTAGTTATATGCACATAGAAATAGACTGCTGCAGAATCTTTTAATGAAAATTAGAACTGTGCTGAATTTGTTTATATTATTATTTCTCCACCTTCTCTCTGGTTGTTTTTGTATACAGTATGAAGTTTTTGTATATAGTCTGATATAGAGCTATTTTGCTTCAGATAATACCTGAACAATGACTTAAAGAGCAACAAGTGGAAGTGAGACATCGTAGATATTAGGATAATTAGTGCTGCTGCTCTATGTCAGCATATCCTAAAACATGATAATCTGTTGATGAGAAGGTCTTAGAGGTAATTTTTTTTAAGAATATGAACTCTCACAGAAAACAGGTGTGTTACAGTAGGTCCATTTTGGGTTTGAAAAGGCTAAATGAAGAAATAAAGATATGTAAGTTCTCAGACAAAAGTGCTTCTAAGGAAAGCCAGAGGGCAGATTAGATATGCCAAGAATACAACCAAATAAAAGAGAAGAACACATGCTGATGTTAAAGAAGTAAATGTTTCCTTAGGGCTATGTAGGTAGAGATTCTTTTGTGCCAAATGGAAAGAAATCTCTGTACTTCCTTTGTTTCTGTGCTCACTTCCCTGCAATTTGACATATTGAATTTAATGTTGTTAGACCTCGTACTCTTGCCTAAGTGGTCTAATTGTGAATTAATGGGCATGCTTGTAAGTACTTTGCAGAGGAGTATGCATTGAAATTCACAAATGTGCATTCTCATTATTTTCAGTATTTTATGTTTGTAGGAAAGTGGATCTTACACCCCCCACCTAAACCAGCCTGTATATTCTAATATTCTATTCTGTATTCAGTACTTCTTAAGAGTGACGCCAGAGAAGCACTAGTTCTCAAAAGCCATCAAGGCAATATTTCTAACTTTAGAAGTGGATGTTAGTGAAACTGGGAACTTTTATGTAGAGAAAGACTGTAGAGCCAGAACAACAAACTTGGGCTTATTTGTCCACTTGACAGCTGCTGCCAATTCATGAGCAGCATAGTGTGCCTACTGCAGTCAGGGAGAGCAGTGGTGTCACCAGCTCCCAAAGCCAGATCCCCCCTGGCCTTGTCATTCAGGTAGTCCATCACTTTCTGCAGTGAAGCAGAGAACCTGCTTGAAATTCTGAGTATGGAAATATCAGCCCAAAACTTGCTCTATTTCTTAATTTTTTTTCTTCCTTGAAAGAGCGTTTATGGGCAGGAGACGAGCACAGGCTATACTACAGCTACAGCTATTAGCTCACTTTTCCCAGATATTAGTAATCCTGGTGTATTGTGAAAGGGAGCTCAGAAGTTCGTCATATCTGAGGCATGTCATAAACATATTTAACAGTCCTAGCTGAATAACAAGGTAAATTGAAATGCTTGTCAATCTTTGTTAATAGATTTGTTTTAGTAGAAGATGAACCATCAGCCCTTTTGATTTTCCATAGTTCTGATTTCAATACTTGAGCTATGACTGAAAAGTGACAGGACCTGCCAAACAGGTGTTTGTATGGACACATTCCAGATATTTCATGCTTAATTTCATGCTCTTTACTGTGTTTCCTCTTGTTTAAAGTTTAGTGGCAGGGTGAAGAGGGAGGAGGCATAACTGGCTAAGGAGACAAGGATAAACCACATCTTAGGCCAGTAAAAATCTTTATTAAGGGAAATTGTTACATAATTGCTGTAGCTACAGCTTTTATTCCAGCAATATGGATTAATTCCATACCAGTAAACGTAAGGCTGTTATTCCAGCTTTACCTGCCCTTCAGGTTGTATTCTTTCTCCCAAGATTCATACACATCTTCATATTTCCATACTAGAGATTCATATGTTTCATTTCAGCTCCTTTTTTTCCCCTAAAAAGCTTTTTTTTTTTTTCTTTTCCACAAATGTGATGTCCAATTTTCATTTGAAATAGGTTGCTCTTTTCTCTAAACTTTTTTTTGACCATGGACAATTTCTGCTGTATTGTGCTGCCAGTTTCAATATTTCTTATATCATGGTTCATTCTTGTTAAACATGGTCCACAAAGCTGTGGCTGGGTTTTCTGTCTGGGTTTCTGTCATCAGTTTACCATCACTTCAGGCTGCAAAGGGCACGTACTTTGGTTACAGAACTGCTTACTCTTTGCCTTGTGACTTCTCTAAGCATGGTTTCTAGACATCATTTCACTACAGAAGCACATATTTACTTGTTATGCACCCCATTCTCTTGTATTATAAAGAGGACATTTTGTACACAGATGATTTGTGCTTCATTGTATCTTTTCATTTTCATTTTCAGTGCTTCATTGTATCTTTTCTCTTGCATTTTCACAGAATTTTCTGTTATAGACAACTGATGAGCTGAAACATACTTTATAATTTTTAGCTGTGGTGTCTTACACTTGGCACGAGGAATAAAAGAATTAATATTTATGATACTAAAAAAACCAATTCTGAACAGTGCATTCAGAAACTTAATTTGCCTCAGTACATTTACTGGGGAATGGTCTGGGGCTAAAGAATTATGATGTGAAAATTTAATTTGGAGACATTGATGAGAGTGTGTTTAATCTCTGTCTAACTGCAAAGCTTTCTTATATAAAGATTGTTTTGATTTTATCAGGCATATCATGACAACAGCTCAGGTCAGCAGAGGTAGCAACTGGATGTCTACAGACAGAGAGTGTGATTGAATTCCTTCCCCAAGGAGCAGTGGAAGTACAGTCTGCAGGCAAATCATCTTGATTGGTGTAGGCATTCTTCCAAGCACAAGAGAAATTTTGACATGCTAGAGGCTAGAGGCAAAGTAGGGAGATGATTAGAAGGTAAATAGCCTTTGGATGAGATCAGGCAATTTTTTTTGTATCAGTCTTGAAATCAAATGTTCCTCTGGACATATAAAACTAATTTCATCCTGAAATTGCACTGAACCCAAGGAAGTAGCTGAAAAGTGTCATGCAAACTCTTTCTTTTACTTTGGTGGTCCTATTCTCCCTCTTTTAAAAGATATTTCATCTACAGATGAAATAGCATAGTATAAGTTCAATAAGCTGTCCAAGTGTAGAGTTTTCTTCCTTACATATAGGAGAGGCTTAAGGCAAAAAATCCATGGTTCAGATCCACACTAATTTCTTTCATTAGAAGGCAGGTTTACCAAAACTGTAGGGCTACCCAAAACAAATCCCTACAGAGTAATTAGAGGTGTGCAGAAGCACTTGACCTGAAAGCATCAGAGTTTTTCAGAGCTGCCCCTGGAAGAAAGGCAGAGGAGCCACCGGTGGGTGTGTGAGAGATTTAAACTGCTGCCATTCTTGTGGCGGATGGGATACCCAGTCTGGTCTGGAAACTGGGTAGCTCAGCTGGCTTTCTGATGGAGGAGCGTGTTTGGCCCAGTCACAGTGTATCCAGCAGATACACTGTGTTTTATTTTTGAACCATATACACCACAGCAGAGGTTTTGCTGGTGTGAGCTGGATTTATGAAGCAACAGTTGCAGCTTGTAGTTGATCCAAGCAGATCCATCCAGCAGATGTTATAGCTACACAGCCTCTGCACAAGAGCTGGCTTCAACCTGGCCAGCCTGAATACAGGTGAAATAGAAGGTTCTTCACTTACACCTGACTACTAGTGGACCTGTTCTTAAACAGCTGCATTTAGCAAGTGGAAGACAGAGCACTCTGAAAGGGGTGAAGTAATGGAAGTGTTGAACAGGAGCAGTTACCATAGATTTTTAGGTCTTTCATTTCCATATTCTTTTGACAGAGATAACTTTTAATGTTTTTCTAAAACAATTTGCATATAAACTTTAAATGGCTAGGCTGTTACTGTCTGGTGCCTTCCATGAGACAAACAGTTTGGCTCTTTATTAAGTTACTTGGCGAAAGTATTTTTCCTGGAAATTAACTATCTCCTATCAGGACCAAGAATCAAATTTGAGGAGATAAATTTTTTAGAGTCTTGGATGTTTGTGCGATCCCCAGACAGGTTCTAAATGATCACTCATTTAGTCAGTGTGCTGACTCAGACTTGGTATTAGTTGTAAAAAGAAGTTTTATTCAATAAAATTTGTACTATCACAAAGTACTTGAAAAGCAATCAGGTTTGATCATTGATCATTTGGTAAAAGCTGTTTATTCATTCACTTTCTTTCCACTTCTCTCTGTAGATAAATACTTTGATATATAGATAACATATTTCTACTGTTTCACTATATCACTTCCTAGTGATATAGACTTATATCTTAATCTTAGACTTGATTTCCATGTGTCATAGAACAATCCAGCAATTACTCATCATTATTTATATGTTCAGTTGTTGCATTACTTGCTACCACTCACATATTGGAGTACAGTCAAGACTATGTTGTTAAGGGCAACCTACATTTTCATTTGGGACTTTCAGAATCTGAAGATTTCAGAAGAAATTTTCTTGATTGCCTGGATTTTTTATAGTATTTTTCTCATATTCAGACTTACACATCTGTCATCACAGTTTTACTTTGAAGAAATTAAAAATTATACAATTGTAGACACTATTAGAGTAGACCCCCACATTCAAATCTAAGTGGATATCTTTCTGAGTGGTTTTATTTTTGAACCATATACACCACAGCAGAGGTTTTGCTGGTGTGAGCTGGATTTATGAAGCAACAATCGCAGCTTGTAGTTGATAGTAAAAACTATAGTACTCTCTGCTTCCAGTGGAACGGTGAGAGTCCAAAAACTCAGAAAGCCTGTGGATTCATTCCCAATTTTTGCTCCTTTGATGACATTTATTCCTTTTCTCTGTTTTGCTTTTTTCTAGCAGACAGGAAATCCTTGCTTAGTGAGTGGAAGTGCTCCCTGAACTTTTTTCCTCCTTCTTTTGTCTCCAGCTGAGAGGCAGCATTGCTGACGCGTGGATTTTCTACTCACCAACTACCGTGGAACAGGAAATAACCATACAGATGTTTGTTTGATGAAACAGCAGGGAAGATTTCTGAAAGAGTAGATTAACATATAAGTATCAAGCAAAGATATTATTTCATTTTACAAGCAATGTTCTTCTTAATGCTTCTGCCTCATTTCTGTCTTAAGGTTGTCTATACAGAAATCCTGGAAAATATGTATTTCTGATTCTGAGGCTATACGTAATAAAACTGTGATGGACTTGATGGCCATCACAGCTATCAATTACTTGCTGGTCATCACACAATGCCAAACATGTGACATATAAACCAAGGGAATGCTGAAATCTTGCTGTACAATGTATTTTCATAGAAGACTGTGAGCTGTACTTAGGGTGAAGACTTTTTTTTACTATGTTGTGTTGGTTAGATTCAAAGTAATGCTGATTCAGACCAGTTGTCTTTGCTTCCTGGGCTCATCAGGTCTCTAGAGGACTAACACTGAAGAGAAAGAAATGCTTTGAAAGTATCTCTTGACAAATTGTCCCTCTTTATTCTGAGGCACATTCTTCAGTTTTAGAGAAATTTAATTTGAAATTAAATTTGAAATTCCTGCCTAGGAAGTGGTATTTAAAAGACTGGTGCTGAGGGACATGACTTAGTGATGGACTTGGCATTGTCAGGTGTATAGTGGGAATCAGTGATGTTGTGTCCCTTCCAACATAAATGATTCTGTAATTTTGTGATTCTAGGTTTTCATTTGGCTACCTCCATTTCCTTTGTAAACTGGTCAAACATCATAACTAAGGTCAATCCAAAACTCTGAATATGTATGTATTCCTTTCCTAATAATCAATTACTAAGATGAGTTTCCTGTCATCTGAATAAACTGTCAAGTGTTATACCAAGCCACATAGGAATTATTTTCAAGCACTAAGAACCCCATGGTATCCTCGTTTTAAGTATTAAGAGAAGCCATGTCACTGGCAACTGAAACTTCCATTGTTTTTTAGCTCAACCATGAAGTTGGGTTTTGTTGAAATTTCTTTTAAAAATACTGGTCTTTTCAATCTACCAAACAGCAATGAGAAAACTGATTTAACATGGGACTTGAACATCTGCCTAACAGTAAGCATTCAGTAAGTCCACTGATTACAATTAAAGGGTTCATGTGTTTAAAGTTAAACATATTTAAAGTGCTCTTCTGAGTGGAACAGGTTTTAAACTGATGTCACTCAACTATCAAGTTGATACAATAGTTGAACAATAGGCCTAGAGATCCTTATAATCAATCTTATTAAAACAAATTACTTAAGCTATGATTGCCTAGGCTATGTAATTTCCCAGACTGTGTTTGTAGTCTTCTTCCCTTCAGTACAATAAAATCAGCATTAGATTTCCCCAGATTTCTCATGACAGCCTTGTAGTATTTTTTTGCTTTTTTATATCCAGTTTCTGACTCTACATTGTTCAGGTTCTGCCTACATTTCTTTCTATAAAAAGCCATAAGGAATTTAATTAACTTATTTAAATGTGCTTGTTATTTAGATTCAGAAAGGCCTCCTGCTTGTTGCCAAAACCAGGGAATCATTTAGACCATACACTCCAAGTTGTCATGCAGGGCATACCACAATTGCAGAAACAAGCAGGGACTTCAGTTAGAATAATTCATGTATGCCATATGCTACCTTTACTTGGAACTGCAATTTTTGGCATGGGGTGCTCTGTTTTTGTTCTTTAATGTCAGCTTCCCTCTCCCCACACATGCCCAAATCCCAGGAGGGTTGAAAATATTCCTACCTGTGTGATATTTAAGGAGGAAAATATGGAAGAGATAGAACATACAACAGATTCACAAAAAGTTGTAATATTTCAAAAGTGTATATACTTATTCCAGGTGTGTCATATCTATGTGTACCTCTTGAGCTGAATACGATTTTCAGCTCAATAGAAGTTTCAGTATTTCATAGTTTTTAATTTAGGATGCTACTCAGACTATACTAATCAATGTCTGTAGAAATGTTACTTATGAATGTCTGTTATTGTTTAGTACCTAAATGAACAATTGTCTAGTTTCATACCCCTGCTTATTACGGCAACTCTTCTCGTTTGCATTTAATGATCATAGAATAACCTTACAGAAATCTATATCTAGTTATAAAAATGTGCTACCCTTCTCAGCTACCTGCATAATTATTTTGCTGCCATTTTCTTCCTCCAGAGTGGGTTGGGCATGGCTAGGGACTGCAGAGATGAGGTCCGAAACATCTGTTTATTTTTACTGTCTCCACTTACTTAAAATGGGTTGGTATTTCCTCTCATAAAATGCTGCTTTCTGGACCTCTGAAGTTGTGAAATGTGTGTAAGTGGAGAGGCAGGCTGGGATTCCCCAGACCATGAGGATCACTTTAACAATGTGGTCTCCGAGGTGTTGTCTTCAGCTTGGAAGGCTGCAAATGATGCAAACCTGATGGATGTTCTGATGAAATTTGATGACTACTTCTCAGTAAATGAAATCAGGTATCAACCTCGATCATCAAATGTGATTATTGTTGCCAAGTTCATTCACCTTTAAAGTACCTTCACCATATAAACCTGAAATTTTGTTAATGTTTTTTCTTAAACCTTCCTCACTGCAAAGGGAGTCAGAAGGTAAATAATCTACAGAGGGAAACATTTTTTTTTTCCTTACTTCAAATAAAACACAAAAAGTTACAATTATGTGCAATTATGAAAACTAAGCTGTACATAACATACGTAAAGGTGATTAATTAAAGATCTGTATGTTGCCGTACCAAGAGAAGCTCACACAAACAATTAGATGTCAATCTGCCTTTCCACAAAGAGTGCCTGATACTCAATCCCCTATTTTCCCCTTTTCTCCCACATAGCCTTGGCTTAAGTTTAAAAGCATGCAGAGAGTGGACAGTTTTGTTTTGCAGTGGATGGTGACTTTCAGGTGATTTGCACACTAGTGCTGATTAATATATTTAACAATTAACACCAACCAACAGAATTTTGCAAAGAAACAGTGATTGAAACCATGTTTTGGAAATTAAGAAAGCAGCTTCATCAGGAATTAGTCATAGTCGGAGTTTGGAAGGAAAAAATTATGCATCAAAACGGTTCTAAAATTCAGGTGCTTTCAGTGTAAATTAAAACTCCTCCTATAAAGTAATGACAAGGCAAGTATCATAATGTAAAACATTAATTTGGTTGGAAATAAAACTGCTACTAAATTATTTTAAATCACCTGGAGAAAGTCAGTCTTGAAATAATCTGAAAGTCACTGGAAAACTCTTCTGCTCTCTCTAAACTCCCCTGAGTCTGATGTGTAGGAGACACAAATATTAAACTCTCCAGGCTTAGAACAAAGGTTTCTTTACAGAGTCTACACAGTCAGCTATAATTTGTGCAGTTTGATTCAAATTACAGTAATTTTCACAGTTCAGTTGATTTTATGCACAGACAAGGATCTTGATCAAAATGGCATTTCTTTCCTGTCTTGACTTGCTGCTCCTTGCTTGCTATTGTCTCACAATGTCTATTACAGTTACATTTTTTAACTCTTCTTCATGATGTTTGTCTTATGTTTGTCTTCTGTCTTCTTTCTCTTTGATTTTAATATTTTTTTTTTGGAAGTCTGGGTTTCTTGTGGACATGAATTCCCTTGGAGTGCTTTAACTTTGAAGATCTTCCAGCTTCATCACCGAAATTGTCCTTTTAAAATGCACCACAATCTTCTTTTCTTATTTTTTTATTTTTACATTTTCCTTTCTTCCTATGTTCCTTTTCATCATCTGGAGGTTCTATATACTATATCTGGAGGTTCATGGAGGCAGTCATGAGGTGGAGAAAACTCAATGATGCTGTTCAGTCTGAGGAATTTTGCAGGACTGATTTCTTCAGAGCTGAGAGTATGAGACTACCACTGTATTTTACCTGAAGTGTAAAATAGTGTTACTAGGGCTGCTAGTGGGAAGCAGGAAGCACTAGGTCATTCTGGTTCCCTGATTTCAAAGTGAAATCTTCTGCTACCTGTCAGTGACACCGCTGGGGTGTCTCTCAATAGCACAGCAGCTTCCCCTCAGCCTCACATCTGGGGCTTTGCTTCACACCCCTTTCTACTTCCACCACCTGACCACGAGGATGGTGAAGGGCCTTGAGGGGAAGCCGTGTGAGGAGTGGCTGAGGTCACTTGGTCTGTGCAGCCTGGAGAAGAGGAGACTGAGGGGAGAGCTCACTGCAGTTACACCTTCCTCATGAGGGGAAGAGGAGAGACAGGTACTGATCTCATCTCTGGGGTGACCAGTGACAGGACATAAAGGAATAGACAGAAGCTGAGTCAGGAGAAGTTTAGATTAGATATTAGGGAAAGTTCCTCATCCAGGGGTTGAACAGGCGGAACAGGCTCTCCAGGGAAGTGGTCACAGCACCAGCCTGACAGGACTCAAGAGGGATTTGCACAATACTCTCAGGCACATGGTGTGACTCTTGGGGATGGTGCTGTGCAGGGCCAGGAGCTGGGCTTGATGATCCTTGTGGGTCCCATTCAACTCAGTGGTGATAATTTCTGTCAATCTCACCTCTTTGCTTGCTAGACACCTATTCAAACTGTGTGTAATAACCCCACTGAACATGTGGCTCATACTTCCTAAATGTTTTGTAATAGCTTGAAGCCACCATCAACTGAAGGGCAATTTACAGTAATTTGGTGTAGCAGTAGGGAGGAAACCTTCTTTGTGTGCCATCCATAGAGACAGGTTCTCGACAGGTCTGACTTCTTTCATTTAGAGCAGAATACATCCTGCAGAGAAAATTCTGAACATATTAAACATTGCTTCTGACAAATTTTTTTCAACTACATTAAACATTAGAAATTAACTTTTTCCCGTCAGTGTTCTAAAGTCACTGATTTTGTAGAAAGAACAGGTTATGGTTTCTATTAAAAAAAAATAATCTATAAAACCAAAATTCTATAAAAACAAACACAGACTGTTTGGTTGAGTTGGACACTCAGTACACTGAAACAGGTGCAGGTCCACTTCTTATACACAGTCCCCATTGACTTTCCATTGAAATACGGGCAGGCTTCTGCACAAAATAATCACTGACTTTTTACAGTTTCAAAACTGCAATCTTCCTTTTTTTGTCTTTTTCCCTGTATTTATTTTTGGATCTTTGCATTAATCAAATTTTAGAGGAATATCATCCCGGATAACAAATAAGCAGGACTTGTTTTACTTTAAAAAAACCCTATAAATGTTCATTTATATTTTGTACTTCAAAGTAAAGGTAAGGAAAGATTGATTTCTAGGGAAAATAAATAGTAAAAGAACACTTGTAGAGAGTGGCAAAAATTTTCAAAGTACCTATAAGAATTTAAAACATCAAGTAGACCAAGATTTTACCTCGCAATTTCTGTCTGAAACAAAAAGAAAATAGTATTCTGAGGCAACTCATATGCTTTTGGAGAACAGAAGATACATGTTGTGAAATCCTTTTCTCTTGAAAATTTCCTTGAAAAATTGTATACTTCCCATATTTGATATCTCATTTTATATTGATCAGGAAATTCCTGCATACCTGGGAAACAAGGCACACATTTTTCCGTTTAATCTGCAAATGGCTTCTATTTCCAATTGAAGAAAGCTAGTAAATGACAATTACCTGGTTACCATTGCAAAAATCATCTTCTTTATTCTTCTGAACCTAAATCTTCTCTATGCAAAACAGCTTTGAAGAAATAAGTGAACATTTGATCTTAGTTATACAACTATCTCAATTGCAGTAGAAAGTGGCTGCAATTTACTGAGCCAAAGTGAAGGTATGATTTGTGAGATAGACTTTAAAGCAGGAGTTTAACAACAGGATAATAACATTTTTAATAACAGAAGTTATACCATAGTCACAGAGGTTATTAATAAATATTTAATTAAGGAAAAAACATATTCTGCTCTCTGCCTTGTATTAAATGACCTTGCTCTAACAAGGGTACCAAACTAACTCTGAATAAACACCAGAAGAATTAAGGAAGATATTAGTAGATTGATATATTTTTTTCTCTTTTGTAGTCCTGCCAGTACTTTGAAAAAGCAGCAGGCTAGATTTCCAGGCTGTGGCAATATGACTATACACAAAGACTGGAATTTGTCCCCTCAAAATGTAGGCCTGGGGCATCCCCAGACAACACCCTCACTGATAAATAACTCAGCTAGAAATTAAACACATTATCTAGTATATCTACCTTTGATACTTGAGAATTCAATAAAATGTGTCAAAATAATTTAAATCTATGATTGTAGCATAGTGCTTCACAAATATGAGATCTGGAACAAAAACTTTCACTGGGAGCTAAGGCATAATGTAAGCTGCTACCAAGTTATTTCACCAGTCTTAAGCCTTAAGTGGAACAGTTCCAAATCTTGTGGAGGTTAAAAGGTAACAACAAATATGTCACAACACAGATATGACCTTTCTAGTAGAACATGACCTCAACGACATCCAGAGGAATAGACGTAGACTGAACTACAGTTTAAATATTATGCCATAAACATTGCTGTCCTTACCTCCACCTGTTTTTCAGGTCAGCTCCACAGTGTAAAACATGGTAAATTCTTTGAATAAAAAAATACAACATCTTGTTAAAACAACCTCTTATTAAAAAAGTGAACTCAAAGTGTGGCAATTAGATATTACTAATATTTATGTTGCTAAATGACAGATTTTTTTCAGTTCAAGCTAATTTCTATTTTTAACGTAAGCTAATGACTTGATGCTCACTGTTGTTCCTCTCTTGTGTAAGTATTACATCTGCTAATGCTAATGAATATTGCATTCACTTACAATAAATGTATCTTAGTGGACTAATTTACTTTCTGTTGGGGTGTTTCCAAATTGATGATTCTTGCTAACATTAATGAAATTGCTACATGGCATGCAGTGCTGGGAGAGTCTTGACAGAAACGAGAGCCTGTAGTAGTGTACCCTTTCATCATATTAGTGTGTGGTTAAACTTAAAATGAAGCTCAAAGAGATAACTAAATTAATTATAGCATCTGCAAAATTCAAAAGTTTTATGACCCTCTTAGCTTCTTTGCTCCACAGTCACCACACAAGACTCAGCTTTTCTGGTTTTCTTAATTCATCATGTTTTGGATAATAAATTGTATGAAATTAATATGCCTCTAGTTGCTAAACCCAAATTTTAGCAATTTTGAAATGCTAGAATAGTCATCTCTATGGACATAACATATAGCAAGTATCTATGTAGGCATTAAGACATCATATTTTTCAGAGAATTGTATTTAAGTTAGCAATAGTGTGTTTTGCTATACCTCATTGTGCTGTTAGGTTGGGGTTTTTTTAAAGTTCGCAGTCTTCTGTCATCCAAACATGGCACATAAACTCCATAATTGTCACCAAAGAACTGCACTCAGATAAGTAGGAACTGTGGTCCGTGACATGTGTTCTGTGGGTCATTTTCTTTAATAATGCTTTGCTTCTTGATCTCCTTCTGCAACACACTGAAGTCCTAACTCTATACACACACGAGCAGGAATAGCAGTCCTTTTGCTTTTACTGCATCTCTGGATGCCTTCAGTTGCTGAAAAAAGAAGGGTTTATAAAGGTGTGTCCATCTGTTGTATGAAATGCCTATGGAAAAAACCTTTGAGAGTCATAACAAAGATAATGTATATAATACTAGTGAGTTAATAGTCATACTGATATTTTTTTTCAAAAATCAAAATGGACAGCCTTTAATTTCTAAATACCTTTCATAACTCAACCAAGAATCCCTGTTCTCTCTGTACTTCTGTGAGAAATATTGTCTGACAGACCCAAGAAACAATCATGTCCTGACATTTGAACATGGTCTCTGAGCTTCAAGCTATGCCTCTGAAATTCTAAGTGTTCTTTAACAAATATATCATCTGTATGACTTATCACTGTACACAATTTAGAGGTGGCACATATTCTCATATATGTCATTGTTTAATTGTTTAATTGTAATCAATAATATAGTTCTTTTGGAAAGAGACCGTGGAAGTCTTGCAGTTTTTCTGTGTGTAAAAGTAGGGCTTTGAATTTACTGGCTTATGAGCATTGTCTATTTTTGCTGATGAATTGAAATTACCATAAATATTACCATAAATAAAAAATAGAAAAATCAAGACTCCAGACATGAAAATCATGTACAAAACCAGACAACACCTTTTGCATCTGTACCTGGCTCTGCACAGTTTGTTATCCAGTATTCTGGAATTTTTTTTTGGTTTTGAAGATCTATCATTTTTCTTGGGACTGCATTCCACATGCAAACTGATGTTTTGTCATGAGCTATCCCTTGTATGTTTAATACCCCCTATACCCTTTGTCATTTCAGCTAGTATTTTGGAATTACATTTCTCTAAACTGTTCTAATTTCTTAGAAATTAGAACAGTATAGAGAAATTCTCAGATAAGCAGATAGAGGAAATCTGGAAAGTTTGAGAACAGTGAAAAAACCCTTATCTTTAAAATTCTTTGGGCTGCAGATTCTTTTTTCATCTATGGTTGTCAGTGGCAAGTGTTGTAGGATCTAATCCACAGCTGAGTTCCTATGTAATATTGCAGTTCAAATTAAAAATTACCTAATAAAAGTAGCAGTGTGTAAGAACAACTTTCAAAAGTGGATAGAGGTATGTTACATAATGTAGGAATTTTCCACTAAAATGTTTTTTACATTTCACTGAGGAAGTTTGACATTAGTGAGCAGAGCTCAACCTACAGTATGCATAGCAGAACTGTAGCAGAGGCTGTGTGTGTCTTGGTTATTATCCCAACTGTTCAGCTGCAGTGCCAGAAGCCTACTCAGTGATGTTTGACTGGTGAAACAAAAAGTGAGGATGGAGAATTGGCAAAGCTCTAAGTTCTTAATTACAAATCCTAGAGAATTTTATTTTAAAGAAAACCTTTTACCCAGTTCCATGTTAATTTCTATAACTCACTAGTAAATAAAAATTCACTATTTTCATGCGTTATCTTTTATAAAATCTTGATAATTATAATTCATAAGTGGTTGTCTTATATATAACTTACTTGAATACCTCTGTATTTTTAGAGTTAACAGTTATACTTTGACTCAGCAGTGATTCAGCTGAATTATTCCTTTGGATTCCTTTGGAACAATAATGAACATATATATTAGGCATATTTAAGGTGCTATTTTTTATGGCACACTTATATTAAAAAAACTCCAAACCACAACTGTATGCTGGGGATAAATGTGTTACACTTCATAATTTCTGGATAAAATGAAACATTACTTCTATTTGATCACTGAGAAAAATGATAGATAATTATTCTTTTGTAACTCTTTTCACTAGTCACATCCAGAAAAGAATGCAGTAACACCTAATTATTCATATTACAGTGTTAGATTTACTGCAAAACTTCTACAGTAGATTCAGTGTAAACATGGTTGTGATGGCTTTTCCTGGTCCTAAAATCAGGAGACAGACACGGTTAGGTGATCAAATGTGGTTATCTTTATAAAGGATCATTTATGGTACACAACACACTGAAATATACACTGAAAATGCACCGAAGATGCACACCGTAACATAAGCAGGCACAACTTTATATGTTTAACAAATTAGCATAGCTGACAAGAATCCCCAGTTAGAGACACAGATGATGAGGTAATTCCCCTTTGGTTTAACTTTTCTCTAAAGCTCTCCCTTTAGATTCTAACTGCAGTTTGTTTATGAAAAAGTGTCTCGAGAAGCTTTTTCAACCTTGGTTCCCAGAGGAAGCAAGATTAGTATTGGAGGCTTTAGGAATGTGTTTTGCCTTTCTGTCTCACAGAGTAGGTAAAATACTAGCTATGAATCTATGTGGTTATACAATAATAGGCTACAGAGCTACAAATATATATATATATGTATATATAAATATATATAAGAACAAAATGGCAAAGATCAGTTTGGAATCAGTTGGACAGAATCAAATGGTGAATTATAAGATAAAACATATGGATAATCTGTCCCTTCGAATATCTTCTTAGGAAGTGATAGAGTAACAATTAAAATGATACCTGAGCACTTACAAAAAACTATGACACACCAGTGGAAATGCACCAGAGGCATCCAGGACCAATAGGACACAAAGTGAGTTCAAGCATGATTTCCGAATCATATAAAGATGTTCTATTCCCTGTTAAATCTATCCTTTCCAGTCATAATGTGCTTGAGACCAAAATGGATGAGGAACCAGATGCCCCTTCCACAATACTCACCTAAGAAAGAGGCTAACTGGTGAAAGAATCAGAAAGTCCAGATCCTGTTAGAGCAACAACATTGTTCTATTGACTAGTGTTTAATGTTATGTTTGAACATAGACTAGTGTCTAATGTTCACTCGTACCACCTGACAACCTTGACTATTAGATAAACACATAACATGGTTTGCTATGTTTGTAGCTGTTAAAGACAAAGGGAACTCCTTTCTTTTAACAGAAATTAAGTGATACATATCTTTGCCAAATTTGGCTTTTTGTTTGGTTTGGTTCTGGTACCCTGCTCAATACAAAGCACAGATATGACATTTTCTTTTTAGCTCAGGTCTGGCTTGCTGCAACTAATGCTGCTCTGCCCTGTCTTGGCAGCACAGCTTCCATTAGGAGGCTGTGAATCCCACTGATGCCAGCAGCGGGTTTTAGTATCCCCTACAAAGTAAGGCTTACCTGAAGTGCCTAAGGAAAAAAACATGGACTTGTTTATTAACAAAAAGGATTTATTAGGGTCCCTCAGGTGAGAAAGAGAGAATGGAATGGAAAATGATGGAAGTCAGATGTCTTATAGTTACTACAAGTAGAAAAATTCACTGTCCTTGAAGTGGAAAATAGTGATGTGAGATTCAGGGTATCCAAAATCCAAGTGAAACATCAGTGAACAAGTGAAACACTGTGAACCTTACCTCCCTCACAGAAACTGTCCACATATGAAAGCTCAGTCTTTTTAACTTCCTTGAACTGAGCTTCTTACAGCAAAATGAACAGTAGTTCTATGAAGGACAGTAGGGTTCTTGAATGAATAAATCCTATTCAAAAGATTATACACAACTATAACCTTTTGAATAGGATTTATTCATGAAATACCTGGAAGCCTTTCTCATCTGGGCATTAGAACAAAACCAGTGCAAAATGTCCAGCAGACTGTCTGTCTATGTCCAGCATCATGTCTGTCTAATAGAAACCATTCAGTAACACCATCCAGGACGGTGTAGCACAGAGTGCAGGTTCTTTCTCACCTCTCATTCAGACAAGGAGAGTGTTACCTGCTTTCACTGCAGCATTTCACTGGCACAGCAGAGTGGAGCACCGTGCATCTCTGCTACCAGCTATGACTTGGCAGGACACAGACATACATTGAAGCAGTTCCTCTCATCAAGTGCACAGCCAAGCTGAAATAGTAGGTTTTAATAATATAAGAAAAAGTCTTCAAAAAAAAAAAAAAGACTTTGTCAATATCTGGCTCATCCTTTATTTCTTCTCCCCTGTCAATGACAAATGAAGGACAGTAGGGTTTCTTCTGCACTAAATATTTTTAATCTTCAAGTGATTTTTAAAAGAAGTGTTGTTATGAAGATTTTTAGACAATCTTTCTTTAGAGCTGAATTTGTTATCATGCACAATATTTTTTTTAATTTCCTGAGCATAAAGTAATAGCATCAATCTCAAGATCTCCTACTTAATTACAATAAATTAACAGGTAAATTGTTTTAAATATTAGCTTAGAAATAAATTCTGAGTAAAAAAATGTGCAGTCTGGTTTCAGTTTCTGCATATACAAAATAGTCTTGAAATTTATTTGTGGTATCTGACCAGTGGTTGTTTTTCAGTTAATTCAAATCAGTCCTCATCAGCTTCTACATAAATACTTACACACTTTGAATACCTATAGTATCACCAGAAATGTATCACCTGTTGTACTCTACTCTGATAAATAGGGTACCAAGAAATTATTCCAATTTATCTTATTTTACCTCAACTTGTCTATTTATTTATCTATCCTTATTTGTATATGTATATATAAATCTCCCTCTCACCATGATCTTAATGGCAAGTATATTTCTGGGAAGAAGGGATGACAGTCAGGCACCTATGCATTCAAATAATTGCTTGCAATCAGAAGAGGCAGAAAGGACCAGGATACAGCTGCTCATGAGTGAAAACAATGCTGAGTAAGCTCTAACTAATCACAGAGACTAGACTTTGCTTTGTTCCTTATCCCACATCTGAGGAAAAATCAGGGGCAAATTCAAGGACTAGTCTGTGACAGCAATTTTTAGAAATACATGAATATCTAGAGTCCTATCAAAGTACAAACACACTTCTGCATGAGTGAATGGCTAAAAATTGTAATTAATGCCCTTTTTTTAACCACCGTAAGTGTAAAGCATGATTTTACATCTAGAGATATAGAATTGTTCAGTACAGCTGTATCACAGTAAAGGATGTGATACACAAAAGTGATACAGCTGTACTGAGCAGGTCATTTCCTTCTGGATGAGGAAATGACCTCATACTGTTATGTTATGTTTAGGCCTCTAATATGATGCTGTGGAGAAAAAAAAGAAATTTTTCCTTTTTAATGGAAATTATACAAATTTGAGATTCAGAACCTTATCTGCCTCATGGATATTTCAAATAATTCTTAACTTCTACTAGATGTGGTTAATGGATGTGCTCAATTCTAGAAGCACCTGGTTAAATATGATTAACCTCCACAGCTCTCATGTTTTCAGTGTCTGAGCGAGATACTTCTCAAAATTCTGGAAATTTTTGTTCTTTTTTCTCAGGCGGGTAAAATAACTTTATTCTGAGTTTACAGTATCTTTATAAAACTTCTCTCTTGATATATTGAATTATTGCTTGCATCCTAAGCAGCAAAAGACAGAAACTTGATTTACAGTCATAACTTCTGAGAACAAAGTAGTTAAGAAAAAGATGCATTTTACTTCCCTGTTATTTCAAATTTAAAAGAAAAAAAAACCCTGATTTTTTAATCTGTTGTCTGAGTAGGGGATTATAGTTTGTTTCATAAATAAATGTGTGAATTTTTGAAAAATACATTCCCTTGACCTAACAGAGAATAAAACACTTTTTGCTCTTTCCTAGTTATTTACCCTATTACAGTAGAGAAGATGATTGAAATATGTGCTGTAAGGATAGGAGAGGCTTAGTGTTTGCCCGCACAAAGAATTCTTTAAAGAGGGTCTTTGTTAATTGAGGCTTTTCAAGATTCCCATGCTTGTCCTTGAACCTGCTGTAAGAACACAACTATCCTTTGTAATCTAAATACACGTTGGAGGTCTTTGGGGTTCTAATTTGAGTGCAGAGAATACTGGATCAGGAGTAAACAGACTCCATAGACAGTCATCTGAATATTTTGAGGGATTGTGATTGTATGTGTGGAGCCTGTGGTCCAAGTGTCACATGTAACTGTGCAGTGCTAGCCAGTGCTCCCCCGTCTGCTAAGTCTCTGTAGGAGACAGACCTCAGCCAGCAGGCATTGGAGGTCATGCTTTCCTTCAAGTAACAAGTAGCTATGGCCGTGTACTAGAAATTGTCCTTAAAAGCAATAGAAACAAGATTTTGGAGTCTTCTTTACAAAAATATTTGTAGATGTGACATAGTCTTGAAGAGATGATGAAGAAGCCATGCTGTGAACTTCTGTTAAGTACAAGGGTAAGCTTTAATGGCAGATTGCTAAAAGGCTCCTACCACTGAGGTTTTCAGCATGGAAGTGGCATGGTTATTTTCCCAGTAGTAATGTGAAGCTTTCCCCTTCCCTCCACGCCCCACCCCCACAAGGTGCTAGCTCAGATTTCAGGGGTTTTGGGAGAGGGGATCTTCAAAGATAGGGAGAAGAGATTCAAAAGAGGCCCCTTACCTCAGGATGTATTCTAAAGCTTTATTTCCAATGAAGGGATCCCAGGAGGGAGCACATGGAGGGAGAGGGGGTTTTATCTCCTTTGGGGTCAGGGTCAGATTACCTGATCGAAGGCCATAGGTCAGAGTCAAGGGGCAGGTAAATCAGGCCAGGTTACAGTCTCTGGGGGAGGGGTTTTTGAGGAGAGACCTTTCCCTAAAAGGAATGTAACAGTAATCACCTCAGAAAAAAATGCTAGAAGATTCCTTATGACATTTAGTCTGCTGTGGAAAATGTATGTGGAATATTTTAGTGCTTGTCTTGCAAGACAAGTCTTGTTGGATATCCAGGAGGGTCTTTCTGAGGTTGGTGTGAGTTCACACATTGCCCATCTAGGATAAAAATCTCTCTGACAGTCTTTCCTTTAAAAATGTTGGGAGCATTACTCTCAGCTTTATCCAGGGCTTAGTTGGTAATACAGTATTTATTCTCTTTTCAGAATACAAAGCTAAAGCTTCAAATTCACTTCCTTCAGGATGTTACATTTAAAAAAAGAAAAGAGTGATTCTTTCGCTATTTTGTCAAGCAATTTAGAATGCAAAATATAATGACTGTTGCATTTTTCTCTAATGATTTCCTCTTGTATTAAGGATTTCTTTGAATTCCCTGGTGATATCAAACCAGCAAATGAACACTGGTTATGTAGCAATAGGCTTCCTAAGCCTATTCCATTTTTTCCCAATTTACTGTATGTCCTGTTGAGCACACCAAAGACTAGTCCTTGAAAAACCAGATCAAAAGGTAATAATAATTTCAGGAGAAAGATTTTAGAAGTAATTTAGTTTATTACCATGGCAGGACAATTTTTTTTAGTAGTAGCACTTAAGTAGTTTAAGTAGTGCTCTGCAGCCTAATTTTAAATCCCAAGTAAAGGATAACACATTTGTCTTTTACTGCTGTATGACTTGGGATATGCCCACCATCAGTTGTCACTCCTATGAACCAATGCTTCATTGTATATAGAAAAATAATAACAAAGGAAATCTCCTTGTATTTGAAGGGAAACTTCTGCATATCAATGATATGCAGAAGCATGCTAATTTTTACATAGATCACCTTGTGCTAGAAGTCAGCTACAGTCTTCTCAGTTTCTCAAAATTAGTAATGGTGGTAGCAGCAGTATTGTATGTCCTGAGGAAGAGACATAATACTGAATGACGTAGACTGTGGTTTGGGTCATCCTTTCAGAGATGCTGGAGCCTTGGAGCAGCACAGGACTCTTGTCTATCCTGAATGTTTCAATTTCTGCAGCTCTCAGACCTTCCTAGAGTTTTCTATATGTGCCTTTCCACATATTCCCTAATCCAAGCAGCTGGATATTTCTTTCTCCTCACCCCAGACCTGAGCTCTGCCTAGCTGTAGCCACTGGACGGGCACAGTTTGTTGGCTGTGCCATTGCTCACAACTGGCATGAAGGTACAGAGAGAAGCAAACTACTCTGTGGACAGTTTGAGCATTTCTAGTAAACAAGAGGAGCAAAAGAAGGAGCTGCAAGATGTTAGCCATGTACGAGTGTTTCATACATAGGACTGTGTGCAATGTGAGAAGTAGGTTGAAAACTGAAATGCTGAAAAGGTGCTGACAGCAGCTAAATTTATGAGAAGGAGGAGCCGGCAAGAATGAGAGAAGATATGGAGGAGGAGAGAGCAGAGGAACAGGTGACTCAGGCCTGAGCATGTGACTTAACCTGTGGGACAAGATAAATGAGGGTTTGTGTGTTTCCTCCTTTCTTCCTCCCTGTCTGAGCACCAAGTCCTGAACTCTTCGCTGTAGCAGCTGTCAAGGAAATGACAACGCAGAACAGAAGCCTGGGTGCTTCTCAGCTTTGCTACAACAGTACTCTTTAAAAAAGAGTGGAAAGAAAATCGTGGAGAGATTTGGGGGGTTTTTAGCAGTGTGGCTGGTTCTGAAGCCAGCACCCTGTCTCAACACCTGCATTATTAGACATAGATGTTTCAGGATTAGCAGCTCTTACTTATTTTACTGTTAGATCAACTTTGTCCAAAGCGCTTGTTAAATCCATCCTTTTGTTTTTCTTTCTTATTTGCTCCAGTTTGCCTCTATTTCCCTATAAGGGAATAGCCTAGAAATAAATGCTCTGTTTTGCATAAGCCATAGTAAATCTGCTTATTTGGAATTTGTGACTTCCTTTTCCTCTGTATAGAAATGGAAACTGTGCTGCTTCTTTTATAATAAACCATGGTCTTGCATGTGCATGCATTTTCAATTTACCATTGCTGACACAATAAATCTTTTAGCTGTTCAACTGCTCTGGTTCTCCTGACTTTTCAACATCTTTTTCCTGCACCTTATCAAGGAAAGTGTTCTTATTATGAGTAGCAAGGAAAAAATATCATGCCTGTAGTCTTTTTAATTCACAGAATTTCTTCTTCTTTTACACTTGGACTCCAGCCTGTGAAGTCTCCCAGAACTATGCAGAAATAGCATTACTATTTTGAAATTAATATTTTCTTCCTTCCCAGTTTTTTACAGATATGTGATTTGACTAAATAAATCAAAAAATTGAGATAAACATCAGAACATTTTCTTCATTGATCTGTCTCTAGAGCTTACAGTAGTCTTTATGTGAGAATGAAGGCCCTATTGTTTTTAAAAAGTAAATAAAATATCTTTGTGTCCCATCCTCCTTTGTACTCCTTGTTTCTACATGGTGAAGATTTCTTAGCTCAGTAATTTTGTTCATTTCCCTTTCTTAGATGTTTATATATCCTCAGAGTTTAATCTTTTGTTCATGTAGCCAAAGGTAAGTATACTCAAAACCTTCATGGATATTTATGAGCATTTTCTATTGCTTATAGATTTAAACACAACCTTAAAGAAATCTTATTCTACAGTAATATCAACAATTTGAATTGTTTTGTTTCCTCAGAAACCTGTTTCTCTACAGTGTTGTCCTACACATGGAGTCTTTGTGAATCCAGATCCAGAGTTCCAGGTAGGAGTCAAACAACACAAGGTTCTTATAACAAAACAATGAGATGTGATATTGAATAAGATCAGTATATGAGCACTGTGTTAGTAGGCAAGGTAAGAGTTACAGAGTTTTATAATAGGACCTTGTGATGGTTTGTGGGCTGGTATCAAAAGTACAGGAAATATTGGCTCACTAGGTCATCAAGGTGATGCTTCTAAGCATCTCAGTAAGAAAGAGTTTAAGTCTACACATGAGAAAAAAGGGCTGTAAGTATTGTGGAAAGACCCTGCTAGACTATATGTGAGCATTTTAAATAGCAAGACAACTTCTTTCTGAGATTTGTGAAATTTATGACAAAAAATGGTGGCATGGATAGGGTGGAAAGAATTATATGTGAATTGAAGTATGGCCTTAAAGTAATCACTTAAAGCTGATGACACATGGAAAAACATTTTTCATCACATATGCCCTATGAAGCAGCAAATTTAAAGTGAAGTAAAATTAAAGTTAGCCTGTTACTCAGCTAGACAGTGTCAGGGATAGGAAATATATGGGACAGAACGGAAGCTGAGCAAAGAGGAAAGTGACTTGGAATCAGCTGTAGCTTGAGGAATTGTCATATCCAGCTGGCTGCACCTTGTGGCAAATTCAAGTCCTCTCAGGCAAGTGTCCAATACAAAGGAATGGCCAAAGCCCTGCAGGAACCCACAGAAACAGTTTTCAAGATCTTAACTCATGGCTGCAAAGCCAGCTTGCACAAGTGAAGATCTGAATGTGTGGAAGACCTGTAAGGTTACAAGAGTGGGCATTGAGAAGGCATTAGTATACATTTTCAATAAGCATCACAATTGGTGGGATCATCTAGCTCCTTCTGTGCTTCCTTTGCATCTTTGAAGATGTGAATAGAAAAAGGAATGTATTTTCATTTTGGGCACTGGCATATTTCTGATATGTTCATTTTATGGTTATGCACAAAGGTCAAAATGACATTTCTCAGATCTTCCTACAATCTCTGTATGACTGTTGAGCCATGAGGATGAACACTACAGTTTCAACGCTAAAGTGATGGGTCCTAAATTCCAGTGCTGCTGTTTCTTAACCTGTGCTTTATGGCGAGCTTTAAAGGAAATTCAGTGTTCTCTATGAAAAAAATTAACTGCAAACCATGTAATTGTTCTTATTTCTAGGTGACTGTCAATTTCCAATTACAGAGGAAAAGCTTTGCAGGAAAAACTGTTTTGTCGTCTCCATAACTAGAAAAAAAATTCCTTTACATAGTCTACTACTACTGTTGTAAGTAGTGTTAAATGCTAATTTACTGAGAACTTCTAATAAGAATTATAGTCTCCCCTGAGATTTCTGGAACCTAGATTAAGAAGGGCAACAGAAGGACAAAACCTGAAAATAGCTGAAATAAGATGAGCACCACTGCCTAACTCTGGGGTAAAAGAGGAGATTGGAAAGTCTAGGATATCATCAGGGAGCAAACACAATCTTTTAAGAGCCAGGAGCAGTTGTTGAGGGTGTTTAGAAGGTTGGCAGGACTATGCCTGCATCAGCCCATGTACAGACTCATCACATCCCCACAAAGAGAATGGCTTAGCACTGGGCAGAGTGATCAGGGATGTCCAAAGGATCTGTGGCCACCACAACTGCAGCACTGAGTAGGATGGTCCAGGAAGGAAGCAAAGTCAGCAGGTCAAAGATGGCCAGGGTCTGCCTGAGCTGTCATGCAGCTCCCAAGCCAGGAAGGTAGAGATAGTCAGCAAGTCATTGCACAGCTCACTCTTCTTTCCCTCTGGAAAAGTACTGTGTTTTTCCAGCAGTTCCGCTCAAGGTTGCACCATGGCAGAGATGACCTTTAATGATGGCATGTAAACGCTTGTGGCAGAGGAAGATAGCATTTGAGATATTGGCTTCAACAGTGCCAGGTCATGGAGCAGTGGTTAGTTTCCCCTCAGTATAAATATCATTCTTGTATTAACTAATATTAAAGCAGAAGGCTCAAGAAAAAAAGAACTGGTACAGTTAAAAAACCAAAAACCAGTGGAGAGATTTTTAATGAAAATGGCAGAGTTGTTTATCTCCCAATAACTTTTCATGGAACAGAATTTACTCATATATGTAAGGTTCATTGTCTGATAAATATCTCATCTGTTTTTGACTGCTGCTTCCACAATCATAAAACAGGATGGGCAAAGTACGAACTCAAGTCACTCATGGATGAAAATCTGAATTGGGCATAGCATGGGACCACAATTCTGTAGAACTTGTCAAATGATGTGCTAAAGAAAACAGAACAGGCAAAACCTTGTCTTTCATTTATTGGCCAGGATAAAACTAGCCCAAAGCCTGGTTATGCAAAACTGATTTTTTTTGCAAGAATGTGACCTGTCCACAATGGTTTATACCATAGCAGGACTGTGCACTTCATGGCTGCGACTTCTTCTAGCCCTGCACTGGAAGTTGAAGAGCTAAAGGCACCATGTTCCTAGCATTGCAGTGAAAATAGCTTTGTTATCTATGGATTCAATGTGACCAGAATCTCATCTAGATTGTCTCACTCAAACCTAATGTTCACACATTACTTTTATCCCACCTTGAAAGAGAAAATGTATTGACTCTTGTGCAAATGGGAAGTGTATTTAGAGAAGAGGTGGAATTTTGTTTTCATGGAGTTATAAAGTGGACTTCCTCTAATTCACTAGCATGAATTTGTTTATAAAGAATGCATTGCTTTCATTCTTTCTTTTTGATTTAAAATGTCCTCCAAATTATGAAAGATTGCGAAACTCTTTGGAACACTTAATCTAAAAGGGTGATGCAGGATGATTTCCTGCTGTGGTCCATGAACCTAACATAACTTGTTCGGTCTTTACAATGATGACAGAATCTCAGTCAGAAAAATACCTTGTATTTGAGCTACTTTTACACATTTTATTGCAAGCAATGTAGCATGTAATACTAAAGACACCTTTCAGAATGGAGTAGAGAGCTGTGCTCATAATCTAAGTAATCTTCAAGCACAGCAGAAGCCCAGGCCCAGAAAAGACCAGCTAATTTTCATATGCCTGAAGCTAGTGAGCAGGAAATATCCTGCAGTGCTAAGTTCATCTGTGTTGGCAATTATACTTCTGTGGTGGTTCATTCTCTCCCGCCCCTTTCCAGGCTGCAGTATGATCTGAGAAATTCTCCTTAGGCCTTGGCCTTCAAAACAGCACCTGGGCTCAGCTCTTTCCAAACTTACCAGAAGCACTGTCTGCTCCCAGGATAGGATAACAAGCTCCTGTTTTCCTTATGACAAGCCTTGTAGAATACTCCTCTGGCCTGAATGGCATTACGTTGCTATTCTCACACTTTCAAAGAAAGTGCCGACTCAAACTGTGGCTGCAATGAAGCACTGTTGTGACTAAAGCCCACCCTCTTGCTACCCTATAAATAGCTATGTCCCAGAATGGGGCATTTGAGCTCTCCTGGAGCACAGCGGGCCTGTCACCAGCAATGTCCCTCTCAGAGACAGCAAACCCTCAGGTTTGCTGTACCTGGAGGATCGCTGAAACAGCATGTCCAGAGCCGATACCTCACTCCTCAAAGCCTGATCCTGCTCCTGTTGGGAGATGCAAAAGCATCCAAAGTGAGAATTTTACTGACCTCTGAGGGGAAATTTTCACAGATACCCTGCTTGCACTGCCTGTTTCTGTCTGCGCACATGCCCCTGTGCATATATTACAGCAAATCTGAGAGAAATACTGCTTTCTAAGATGCTGAAGTACGTTGGATATCAAAGTTAGGCCTGTAAGTAAGGTTAAGTTATAGTTATAAGCTAACTTAAATGCTACTAAGTGTTGCTCTTTTTCTAAACAGTTAAATACAAGTTGTAAGCTAAGTTAAATTTTGCTGTATCCTTCTGTTATGTTGCTAAGTTGAACACTGAAGTAATAGTTATAACTTAGGTTAAATGCTGTTAAGTGTTATTACTCAGATTGCTAAGGTTAAGCTATAAATTAAGTTTAAATTATAGCTAATTTAAGTGTTTTTCCTATATTAAATTGATAGGCTTAAGATGTAAGTCAAGTTAAAGTACTGCTAAGTTTGAGTGTTGTTAAGCTTTTTTTTGTTTCTTTTTTCCATGTTCCTTGCCTTCACTCTTTCGACACACAGCCCCACCCACCCCTGAACACCCCGCACACACCCCTTCAGATAGTTCTCAGTTAATTTCTGTTTGATTGCCTGGATATTGTTATGGTTTTGCTGTTTCTTGCTTTCCCTTGTGCCTTAGCTGTCCTGTAAGTAGTAGAGTGAATCTTACCAACAAACTTGTTGTGCTCTGTCGCCTAAATATAAAATCTCACTTTTGCTCATACCCTTAACAACGATTTTTTTAAGCAACCTTAAACACTTTCATTTGTGACGACTTCTAAGCCTAACTCTGCAGTATGCAGTCTAATATAGGAAAAGATAAATGTTTGGATATCAAGTCATCTCAGTTTTAACATCTTAATGTCTGAGAGGTCTACAAGCAATTCTAAACAATTTCTCAGCACAGACTGGAAACTGAACTGGAAAAAGATCAGAACTAATCTTTCAAAAGGGTGAACCTGTACCAGACAGTGCAGACCAGGAAGCTGTTTATACAGAGCTGTATGATAAAGACCTAAGCCTTGGGCTTGTTTCCTGTTAAATTGATGAAACTCAGCATGGGGCTTGCTTTTACCTGTTTCCCAGGGGATTTTGTTCTTAAAAAGCAATAGTAGTTTCTAATAGAAATAATAACTTAAAGTTATAATTGTTAAGGGTAAGAGTAGCGAGTATGTCAAAAAACAAGTATAAACTATATAAGTAGGGATGGAAAAAAGTGGTTTTGAGTTGTGTTTTGGTTTTGTTTTTCTTTTTCCTTTATTGTTTTTTTTTTTTTTTTTTTTTTTTTTTTTTTTTTTTTTT